>JAVLUZ010000142.1:14670889-14694676 GCA_036768485.1 Mermis nigrescens | reverse complement strand
ATAATATAATGCTGCCTGTAAGTGTGAGTGCTTTGCATCATACCCGTAGTTTAATTCAGTTTCAAAGTATGATCTATATGCATATTTATCAGAGCTATCAAAATTAAGCGGCCTCCTAGAAATCATTTCACTTGCTTGAAAAGTTTTACCTATTAGATTGATAGGGGCATAGTCTGGTACTGCTGTTCCTGCAGCAACTGTTGGTTTTTTAATTCTTAGTAGCATATAAATGTAATTTTGTTCAGCTGAATATAATGAGGATCGGGAGGTATTCTAAACTCATATGGCCCTTCATTAGTAATAGGATGTGTAGGGTGAATTTCATGCCAAAAGCCTTGTTTTACCACTTTGTAGGAGGGACCGTGAAGAGGTCTAACTCAGTTTTAGTACTCGGAATAGATTTTACGTCTATGAGAGCCATGTTTTAGGAAACGCATCAAGTGCATTAGTATTTATAGACTTTGGGCGACTACCAAGACCCTCTTGCTGCATAGCTTGAGATGCTTCATCAAAAAGGCGGCTTTCTTTGATTGCTTTTTGGTAGACTCAAAAAGAGGTTTCCTGGGCCAGATCTGATGCTATATTTGAACCTGCAACTAAAGCATGTTTTCCAACTTGTTTACCAATTGATTGCAGAACAGGGATGGCCATTCGAACAGGAGCGGAAAACAAGACCACCGCCTCGCTGGTATGGGATGCCTTTAACCCATCCAGTCCATAATAGTTTGGGCAGCTTGCCCTGTAATATTCCAGCCAAATGTTGTAATTGCGGGAGTAAATTGAACATGCATTTTTTGTGATTATTTCACAAAAACTGAAACACACAAGGTATTTATAGACTTTCGTCCCAGTCTAATGTCATCACCTGTGGCAAAAATTTCCCTACCTTGTCTATTACCAATACTTGCTAGTTGGGACATTTGTGCGGTTCAACGCTTTCAGCAATTCCTTTGCACCAGGATGTCTGCTTATTTTCTTTACGCTCACTGTGCTAAATCATTAAAAGAATTAAATCTGTAATGTTTGAGCCTTCAATTTTTTGCCATCTATAACAAGCTTTCCACCATCAGACTCTATTTCAGCAAAAGGGTTTGTACGAATAGCAGTGGAGAAGCATTTTAGCCTTTGGAATTTGATTTTTGGCATAGCAGTTAGCATTTCATCATTGCTAAGTACATCTTTTGTATGTTCAATTATATTGGCTTTGTACGGTTCCTGTTTCTGTTCATGCAATCGCTTAAATTTGCTAAGTATCTGATTATATTTTATAAGTTTTAAATCAGATGGTATATTTTTGCATGTTCAACACTTTCTGCATCTCATTATCCAAGGACTCTAGCACAACATCAATAGGTTTAGTCCGCTTGCTGATTTCAGCGGGTATAAGAATCATTTTTCAGTATGTTTCATTTTCTACCTGTTATTGCATCAGCTAAAAGACTGCCTGCAATTGTATAGTATCAGATTAACAAAGAGGAAAAAAACCACCGTCCTGTACTATAATATTTTTTCTTTCTTTGTACTGATTTGTTTATTATTTGCCAGACGCCTTATTGTGATTTTGATATCTCCGAAGTTTGTTTATATCTTTTCAGAAAAGGAATATTACCATTTGAAAATTGCTTGCACAGTCACAGAGACAAAGTATTTGATCTTTACTGGCAGCATTTATAATTGACTCCTTTTGAGGTTTTCTTGCTCGACTCAGAAGGTGTAAGCACACAATATTGCATGTTTTAATCGTTCTTCTACTCCATTTTTATTGGTTACACTTGCCATTCATTAGTATTTATAGATTTTTCTACATAAGCAGTCGGATGCTTGCTAAATATGTTTGTTTTAAGTCTTAATTCATCTCTGGCATTTTGGGTGAGATCTATCAGAGAGATAGCCATGTGGCTGAGAGGTAGCATCAGAATAAGCTTCTAGGAAATATTTGGAATTTGTTGGATAAAGTTGGCGAGACAAAATTTGTGACTGTAATTGATCGGCAGGGTTTTTAAATAAGACTACTATAATCAGAGTTTATGCGTGAAGTTCTGAGGCCTTCAAAGAACACATTTTGAACAATGTGAATGATGCTAATATTCCAATGATGACATCCTTGTGAAAAGCTGTACAATTTGAACATTTACCCTTGCTCTTTGCATTAGATCATCTAATATCAAAAGCTGCGGCATTGGACTAAACTTTTTTAAATAACTAAAATCAGGAAGCCATTCTATAAATGAAACATCTTGCATTTCCCTATACAGTGGCTGATTTTCGGCAAAGCACCACCAAATCTTTTAATTTTTGTATCAAACACAGTGTGCTCTGTTTTCTAATAATTGCCCGACAAAAGTTGTCTTGCCAGACTTTGTTGGCCCAGAAACAAGGCAAGTAAAGGGTGTTGAAAAATCATGGTTTATAAATATGTATTCAGAAACAGGTGGGTATATATAGAAAATGGTTACTATTCAAGAGCATAGTGCTTACTGCAAAGCACTTAAAGACACACTTGATCTAGATGAGATATATGCAAAATTACCAAATACTGCACAATATAACCCTCAGAAATTTCCAGGTATCATATGATCGACCACCTCATGCTACATTATTGATATTCAAGTCAGGTAAAATAGTATGCGTAGGAGCTAAAAAAGTTAAAGATGGCGAAAATGCAATAAAACATTTTATAGAGCTAATAAATGCACAAGCCTGTTACCTAAAAATACAGCCTCAGCTGTTTGTAGGCTCTACTGATTTAGGATTTTCATAAATCTTTGCAAATTTTATGAGTTGGTTAAAAGAAAATGTACATATGAAGTGGAACTGTTTCCTGGGCTAATATATAAATTCAGAAATGTAACGTTTTTACTGTTTCCAAGTGGAAAAATGATTCTCACTGGTGCAAAAAGAGAGCATGAATTGCATATAGCTCACAAAATAGTTGAACCAATGCTTCAACAATGCCGCATCGACTGAGTAATTTTGCAAGAAATTTTCTTAAAGCTCTGCAAGGAAATTTTCCAAACTCTGCAAACTTCCTATGCTTAAGCATGTAGAAATTTTGTCAAACTTTACAAGAAATTTTCTAAACTTTACAAGAAATTTTCTAAAGTCTGCAAGAAATTTCCTCAAACTATGCAAAAAAAGTTTCAAAACTTTGCAAAATAAAACTGAGTCTTGTGTGCATATTTGTCTTTTTGTAAGCATTTCCCCAGCTAAAATGGCGCTCACTTATACGTTTATCAGATCAGGGACCCAAGAATCAAATTTGGGCGGAGTAACCTCTCCATCGAACAAAATAATCAGTTTTGTTGCCACGTTTTCGAGTTTTTAGAATCTTTTCGACAATGAATAAATCATCTGTCAGAACATTGATTTTTTGCAATTCTGGTTCATAGAAAATACCTTCTAATTTTTCACCCATTTGGTCTTCTAAACTATACACTGGTGGTGTTCTAGCATATCTCTTTTTAACGATATAAAATTCTTCTGTCCAATTAGGCCAGTATCCTTTTTCAAGAAGTGCTTAACTTTACTTAGACGTATCTTGTCGCCAACATCAAATCTTAAATACTGTATCTTTTTTGTAATGCGAAAGGCTTTATTTAAAATTTCTTGCTCGTTTTTTGACGTAACGTTTGCTCGGAAATGTACCTATAGTTCTATGCATCAGAATGATTATAATTATGCATGAGATTGTCTAAGACGTCAATGTACCTGTACGTATTCTTTTTAGTAAAGTACCGCCACATTTTCTCTTTTAATGTGCGATTAAATCGTTCTACTACCGATAGCTTTCATTTCGCTTTTAGTAACAAAAAGTCGACAGATTCAGATTTTAAAAATTTCTGAAACTCTTTGTTCACGAATTCTTTACCTGCATCAGTCTGTAATTTATATGGTTTTGCGCTTTGACAGTGCAAAAATATGCTTAAAAGCCTCAGCAATATCATTAGAAAATTTGCTTCTTAAGGGTATAGACCATGAGTATTTTGAGAAAATGTCTATACAGTTCAATAGAGTACTTGTAGCCATCATTGAAGCTTAGCTAGTGATTGGAGATCAACCAAATCAGCTTGCCACTGCTCATCAATGCTGCTCACTAGAACCCTGTTCCGTGAATATTTTCTTAATGCAGGTTTGTGTAAAGTGTATAAGTAGGCTGTTTTTCTAACCACGTTGATCTTTATTCTTGCTTTCAGGAAATAGCTTTTTGGCATCTGAGGTACAGCTGAGTTCAGCACTAGAGTACCCCGATTTTTGGGTATCGTAATACAATTTTTTCAATGTTTTGTCCATTTTTTATAAGAAAACTACATTACTATTTATAAAGCGAGAGCTATATAAGACAATTTACGTTGTACCAAATACAATTATCGTACATATTTTCAAACAGGTTCTTCCCGTTTGGAATTGAACTGTTGCCATATGCTGAACAGCTGTTCCATTTTCTTTTCCAGAATACAATCTTTCAAGTCTAACGCAAACTGCCAAAACGCGTCGCGTTTGAGCTCTTCTTTTCTTTGCTCCTTAAACTCATCATTAACAATTCTCCAGAAAAACGCACCTATACTCTGAACATCACGATTCGTCACAAACCGTTTACACGCTTTTTCAACAAGTTTAACGATAAATTGCTGGTAGGTAAGCTCTCCGGGGAAGCCATGTTTCTAAGACATTATGAAAAGTGTATTGAAAGTGAGTTCATATTTATAGACTTTTTTCTTGAGCCATTTTAGCTTTTAGTTCTTCGGCCGCTTCTGCTGCATACCGTTTGAGCACTCTACTTCCAGCCTCCTGCGCTGCTCTATTATATTCCCCACATCTAGGGCACATCTGAATATTAATGCTACCACCGACTCTCCATTAGTTTCGAAAAATTCTCGTTCACACGATGCTTTTTGGCAAAAATAACAAAGTTGAATCATCAAAGGGTACATGGGCCTCTCCATATTACGACCACATATCTCAATGGGCGGTTTTATTGACCTCCCATATGGCTTCCTTTCCGTGTCCAGAATGAACGCTTTTTTGAGTTTCCTGAGTTTCTGCTATTCACAAACATATCTCAAATAGCAATCATCCAATTACATCAGATTGCTTCAAGGTTATCAGTCGAGCATCCAACTCTTTTGATCTTTTAATCAAGGAGTCATTATACATAGCACGTGATCGTCCTATTCTCAACAATAATGTTTCATCATATCCTTTAAATTTGTTTTAATTTACCACATTTTTCTTTTTCTTAAAGCTTTAAATCTTTTATTATTATCTTTATAATTTAATGGTAGGTTTAAACTTTAAGTTCCTCTTAGTTTACAACTCTCGCTTAGCAAGCTCATTTTTCAAAACTATTCCTTCATGATCAGTCGGTACTACAATTTGCTCTGAAGATGGCCAAAGTCTTGGTCGAAACGTCAGCTACATTCGTTAGAGTCGATAAACAATGGAAGGACAATGGGAGCGAACCACACCCTACTCCAGCAGCATTGGTTGGTCAGATTGCTTCCCCCTCTGCTACTGAAGTCAATTTTCCGAATATTTTTAGTCAATTAAGGCATAATGGGAGAAAATCGCTTGTCAATCAAACAACTTCAGCTAGTCAGATTACTTCCACTACTGCTACGACATCTAGGATGGGTGGAGGTAAGGGCGGGTTGGAGGGCCTGGTGAGTTTTAGACTTAAGAAGTTTTTCTTTATTATTGCATTTCTTTTCAAGATTCGTTTAAAGCTAAATATATTCACAAATTTGAAGAATAAGTATGATCATGGAGTTGTGTTACTTTTGAGAAAAGTTGAGAAGCTTCAACTTCGCTATGATAAGCTTCAGTTGGATGTTGCATTTCTTAGAGAATGCATTGATAATGATTTGCTTCCTAAATTTCTGGCTTTCAAGGTTTCTAATTGGATGCTTAAGCGTTCTAAATGTTACATAACATGCCAGAGGCTTCTGCTAAATGAGGAATTGAAAGTTAAAATCAAAGAGGTTGAAAGAGTCCTAAGAGATTTGAAGGCGCAGATTTCTTTGTTTAATTCACGAGTATCCTGGCTGGATTCTCAGGTAGCATTAACATACATTAGACGCAATGTGTCTAAATCTCTCAACCATGTTAGACAGTTGCATAGCAAGAAGGTAAAAAACTTGCTTATGCATAAAAGTGTCAATAGTATCGATCCTGAAAAGGTTGTAGTTAATTTAAGTAACCGAGTTTTGACAGCTCATGAGAAGCTTGTGTTGTCTTATGGTATGAAGTACTCTATTACACCTAGGAAGATCGAGTATGGTGATTATCTGCTACCTTTTGAGAAACTGATGGGTTTCCTCAAGAAACAAACTGCCTTTAACTGTGACAATGTAAAAATGCAAATGATCAAGAATCAATTGCGAGACATTGCTCTTAGCTCATATTTTACTTATGATAAGAAGCATTGCGATAATCTATCAAAGCGTGACTATGAAATCCTCAGCAATCTGTCAAAAGATAAGAATATCATTGTTCTAAAGGCAGATAAGGGTAATCAAGTAGTAATTCTGAACAAAGATGACTACATTAGGAAGTTGAATGATGTCTTGAATGATATCTCAAAGTTCAAAGTCATTGACTGTAATCCTTGTCAGTTTATACGCTCAGTTGAGAAACGCATATCAGCCCATATACTGAAGGTTCATAAACAGAATGGACTATCTGCTGATGTCTATAAAAGTATAAATCCTGTAGGATGCAGTTATGGCAGGCTATATGGCTTGCCTAAGACTCATAAGAGAGATGTTCCTTTAAGACCAATCTTGTCAGCCATCAACACTCCAACTTATAAGTTGGCTAAGTATTTTGTGCCGATCCTACAAGACATAAGTACTAATGAATACACTTTATGTGACACTGGTAGTTTCCTGACAAGACTCAAGGCTTTTACATTCAAAAGCCATCATTTTATGGCTAGTCTTGATGTTCAAAGCTTGTTCACTAATATTCCACTCAATGAGACCATTGACATATGTATTAGGAAACTATTTGATGATCAGAATGTCGTGTTAGTAAATAACATGAATTGTCATCAATTCAAACTGCTTCTAGAACTCGCAGTTAAAGAGTGTTACTTTACGTGTAATGGTAAAATCTATCAACAGATAGATGGTGTTGCTATGGGTAATCCGCTTGGCCCAGTTCTTGCCAACATTTTCTTGAGCCATCATGAAACAAAGTGGCTCAGAGACTGTAGTATAAAGATTAGACCCAAGTTTTATGTACGTTATGTTGATGACACATTTGTAGTGTTTTCTGACAGAAATCAGCCTAGAAAGTTCTGTGATTACATGAATCAGCAACATCCTAATATGAATTTCACATTTGAAACTGAATGTGACAAGAAATTAAATTTCCTTGATGTGCTTGTTGAAAGGAAGTCCGATGATATTGTTACATCAACATATCAGAAACCCACATTTTCTGGCCTTTATGCCAAATTGTCTAGCTTCATTCCTTTTGCCTATAAAGTTGGTTTAATAAAGACACTTGTGAGTCGTATTCACATGATTTGTAACTCATATCAGACTTTTGTCTCTGATATTGACAAGCTGAAGCAGACTCTACTGCAAAATGAGTATCCGCTTAGCTTGATTGATAAGGTCATATCAGACTTTATGACAAAAGTTTATAATAAGAGTGATGACATAAAATTTGGGTGTGATAAACTATGCTATTCTCTTGTTTTGCCTTACACTGGTGTGCATGGCTACAATGTACGCAGCAGAATTCTAAAGGTTATATCTGCATTTTACCCTCAGATTAGAGTAAGGTTTGTTTACAAACCTGTTATGTGTATCAGCCGGTTTTCAAGAACAAGGATGCTGTACCTGCTAAGCTACTCTCAAATTTAGTATATAAGTATACGTGTTCTAGCTGTATGGCTAGTTACATCGGTGAAACTCGCCGACATTTTGGGAGTAGAATGGCAGAGCATACTGGCATCTCATTTGCTACAGGAAAGCCAATTCAGGGTGATAGTTTATCTGCTATTCACAAACATATCTCAAATAGCAATCATCCAATTACATCAGATTGCTTCAAGGTTATCAGTCGAGCATCCAACTCTTTTGATCTTTTAATCAAGGAGTCATTATACATAGCACGTGATCGTCCTATTCTCAACAATAATGTTTCATCATATCCTTTAAATTTGTTTTAATTTACCACATTTTTCTTTTTCTTAAAGCTTTAAATCTTTTATTATTATCTTTATAATTTAATGGTAGGTTTAAACTTTAAGTTCCTCTTAGTTTACAACTCTCGCTTAGCAAGCTCATTTTTCAAAACTATTCCTTCATGATCAGTCGGTACTATAATTCTCTTTGTTATTTTTCTCACAAGCAGGCTACAATGCGCATGCCTGCATACATGAGCAGCCCTGCATGCCTGAAATCGAATTATATTGGCGTATACCCACCTATCAAGAAAGGCTACAGCTTACAACTACTCATCCTGAATGATCCAAATATGCGCTTATCAGGGGGTGCTGATAGTGTTATCTGTTTTTAGGAGTATTATTGCTTACAGCCCAAATTCTTAACATCAGATATAGAACGCTGTTTAGAATGAAAAGGATTAATTTTGCTCAATGAAAGGCTGTGCCTATCAGTTCTTGGCAATACACTATGCAGCAGAGCTTTCTATAGGGGTGGGGCAAATCCCCCTTCCTCAGGGTTAAATACTGTTAGGCGATTTTAGCGAAATTTAACGCGGCCAAGTAGTACATTTCTGTATGATTTCAGCGAACTTTCACACCAAGTAGTACATGAGTTCTGTTTTTACCCATAAAATTCCTAGAATGAAGTGAAAATGAACTGATTAGTCTATTTTAGCGACAAAATTCTTATATTTTCGACTAATAAAGATATTATGAATAGTTTGTGTGGGAGGATTCCTCCCACCCATATAGAAAGCTGGAAATTTTTTTGTAAAGTTTGGAAATTTTTTTGTAAAGTTCGGAAATTTTGCGTAAAGATTGGAAAAATTTTTGTAAAGTTTGGAAACTTTTGTAAAGTTTGGAACATTTTTTCTTACTTGTATTAAAACCTGCAACATTAAGTGAGCAATTTTGCAACATGACAAGCATCAGGCTGTATGCTTTTTGTCTGTATCATGAAAAACATCATCTTAGTACAAGTTTATCTTTATGGCAGAGTTTCCCAAGTTCAAAACTTCAGGGAAAGGGATACAGACCTTATATTTGAGACCACTAATTTAGAGTTTTTGTTATACAAAATCTCATAGTGCAGAAAAACGCAATTCTTTTTATCAGTTCTGTTTACTATTCTTATTATCTTTATTAGTGGAAAATATAAGAATTTTGTCGCTAATATTGACTAATCACTTCATTTTAACTTTATTCTAGAAATTTTATGGGTAAAAACAGAACTCATGTACTACTCGGTGTGAAAGTTCGCTTAAGTCATACAGAAATGTACTACTTGGCGTTAAATTTCGCTAAAATCGTCTAACAGTGTTCTCGAGGAAGAGGGATTTGCCCCACCCCTAGAGAAAGCTGTGCTGCATAGTGTATGGCCAAGTACTGATAGGCACAGCCTTCCATTAAGCAAAATTAATCCTTTCCTTCTAAACAGCATTCTATATGTGATGCTAAGAATTTGTGCTAGAAGCAATAATACTGTTAAAAATAGATAACACTATCCGCACCCCTGATAAGCGCATATTTGGATCATTCAGGATGAGTAGTTGTAAGCTATAGCTGTTCTTGATAGTTGGGTATAAGCCAATATAATTCGATTTCAGGCATGCAGAGCTGCTCATATATGCAGGCATGCGCATTATAGTCTACTTGTGAGAAAAATAACAAAGAGAATTCTGTTGTTTTTTGCAGCACACGCTATCACAATAAAGTGTGGAATTTGAATAGTTTTGTATATACAATATGAGTATTTCTGGCACATTTAGTGTGTGCTTAGGCTAGCTTTATCATGCTCGTTATCAACTTAACGAGCAAAAGTTTAAGCGCACAGCGCAATACTAGCTTTATATCATGCTACACCTTCCCAATAAGGCAAATAACGCAGCCTCAAAAATACAAATTTCTGTTCAGATGCCAAACAGTATACCTATTATGTTTATCTCTGCAACTTGCCTTATTAACTTAGGCAATAAAAACAAGGATTTTTGGATGCAATATGGGCAAATATACCCCTTTAATTATGGCTGAATTCGGATATCTAAACATTTATAAAAGTTTCTTCTGCCTTTTACAAGCTTTGTTTTAAATTTTACAAGTTTTGTTCCGACTTCCACAAAAAATATTCCAAACCTTACACAAGATGTTCCAAACTTTACAAAAAAATTCCAAACTTTACAAAAAAAATTTCCAAACTTTACAAAAAAATTTCCAAACTTTACAAAAAAAATTTCTAAACTTTACAAAAAAGTTTCCAGACTCTGCAAAAGTCCTATGCTTAAGCACACAAAATTAATTACAAACTCTGCAAAAAATTTCCCAAACTACTTTACAAAAAAATTTCCGAATTTCACAAAAAAGTTTCCAAAGTCTACAAAAATTTTTCAAAACTTTGCAAAAAATTTCCTAAAAAATACAGAAATTTGTTCACTTAGATCAAAAATATTGTTAGCATGTTGAGAAAATATAACTATCAATAGCCTTAAACAAAAACGATTAAAACTCGAGTAGCACTCATTCTTCTATTGTATTTAACTAATACTATTTTAAAAGCAATTTCCACTTATACCAATAAGACAAAAATCACAAGCACTTGTTCTTGTAATTTTAATCAATAAAATCATGTGTTTACATAAGAAATTGTAAAGAAGCATACCTAAAATCTTCTAATCAGACGATTTTTAAACTCTGCATGAAATTTGTTGAATTTTAGGAGGTTATAAGTACAAAATGCAGTACTTTTGGATTATTTCATCTTTTTCATGTTTATTCTTGCAGATACGCAGCCTTCAAGCTATACTTTAGCTTGTCACCTTTATGTGAAATAACTTCACCTCCATAGGTATGCAACTTGAACAGCTTTAGTGGTTTTTAATTGTATGCTCAAAGAAATCTCGGAATCTTTATGCATCATTTACTCAATTCACACGACACATATCAAATTTAGCTGAAGTGAGTCTAAAGTTTTATCCTAACTTTGTGCTTATTATGCTGTATTTCCTCAAATCGAATCACTGAAATCACTGAAAAAATTTTTCTCAATCATTTAAAAAATGATTTTATTGTGGGTTCTGCTTATTTAGGGTATCGTATTATTCTATATAAATTTTATGAGATGGTAAATGGGAAATGCATGTACGAAGTAGAATTGTTTCCTTGTTTAGTATACAAATTTAGAAATGTAACATTTTTGCTGTTTACAAGCGGAAAAATGATTCTTACGGGTGCAAAACTAGAACACGAGTTGCACATTGCATATAAAAATAGTTTCAGCAATACTTGAGAAATGCCGTATTGAATAGCAAAAGTTTCAAACTTCACAACAAATTTTCCAAACTTTACAAAAAAATTTCCAAACCTTATAAGAAATTTTCCAAACTTTACAAAAAATTTTCCAAACTTTGCAAAATTCCTCTGCTTAAGCACGCAAAATTAATTCCAAACTCTGCAAAAAATTTTCCAAACTTTACAAAAAATTTTCCAAACTTTACAAAAAAATTTCCAAACTTTACAAAAAATTTCCAAACTCTACAAAAAAAATTTTTAAACTTTACAAAAACTCTACAAAAGATATTCCAAATTTAGGCATCTTGATGGGCTGCGAGATCATTAATTTTACTCTTTTAATCCTATTGTAAAAAATTGATTCGCCAATGCGCTCGTCAACAAAATGCATCGATAAATTTGTATCATAAAAAATGCTACGCCAATGTGCTTATTTTCAGTTGATAAATTCCAAACAGGCTGCCAATGCGCAATATTACCAGCTGCAAAAAATTGCTTCGCCGATGCGCAATATTACTAATGCGTCACACTGCTTCGCCAATGCGCTATATTACTACCTAATTGTGTCAATTTATAGGCTATTATAATCATGATGTTTCGGTCTATTATGCATTAAACGGCCAAACAAGCAGGTTATTAGCGGTGGAAAACCTCCATTTTTTACACACACACACACACACACACACACACACACACACACACACACACCACACGTAGGTACATAGGTATCATGTATGATAGTTGGCGCGAAGCAGACTGGATGGTGTTTGACTGGGTGGGCTGGACGCGCCTTCTCCCACATGCCTCATCATTGTCTATCCCTCATCGTTGAGCTATGAGAAAAGCCAGGGCACAAGACACAAGATTTCACCACCTCCGCCTATGCTATAAGATAGGTATATATATATTTTGTGTTGCGCCCAATGTGAATTCATGAACATTCTAAAATTTGAGCTCAGTACAGCTGAATTGGTTAAAAATTAGGAAAAACAAACTTTTTCATATGCTCGCTTTACACTACTTTACACTTTACACTAGTCCCCCTACAAAATACAACAATACTCCCTAGGACTGGGCAACTTATATTGCCTTCGTTTCGGAAACAGCTGTTTTGGAACCAGCTATTACTGTAGAACCCTTTTCCAGGACCCCCACCTAGGCTCACTGATGTGACTGGGCAGGTGGCGGTTGTGGGCCCCACACAGGGACTGTTACCCCCAGCACACTTACACTGCCAATGTTGTTTCGGAACAAGTTGTTTCGGAACCAACTGTTACTGTAAAAAATGAAGCTCTCGAAGCTTATGCATTCATGTAATGTGAATAATAAACATTCTAAAATTGGTTAAAAATTAGAAAATAACTTTTTCCCTAAGCTTGATTTACACTACTTTACGCTTTACACTAGTTCCCCCACAAAATACAACAATACTCGCTAGGACTGGGCAACTTATATTGCCTTTGTTTCGGAACAAGTTGTTTCGGAACCAGCTGTTACTGTAAAAAAATCGATAAAATGCGGAGGAACCCCTTTTTAGGACCCCCTAGCCTTACTGGTGGTCCCCAGGCACTCCTTAGGCTTACGGGTAGGTCCGGGCAGGTCACCAACCCATTTGCTCCCTGGCGCGACCTCGATTTTGGGCCAGGGAACAGATCTGCCTATCTTATAACACTACAACGCTGTAAGATATGAGTCTAGGGTGGCAGGGTATACTACTCCAATGCTATAAGATAGGCGATGCTGTAGCATAGGACAAGTTTTAACATACCCAACGCTATAAGATAGGCAGTGCTGTAGCATAGGACACGTTATAACATACCCAATGCTAAAAGATGGCCAAAAATAATTTTAGAAAAAGGGCGTATCATAAAGTTTCTATTCGAGCGAATGGAACTTATAATTTAATTTTTCAAGGTGCGCTGTTTAAACTAATCTTTGTTTAAAATGAAATAATGTAAACTTTGAATTACTTTACACAATAATTCATTCATTATTCTCTTTTCATCTACTATATATTTGTGAAAGTTTATTTGTATGTCCGGGGTTGGCTCCGGCCCCATAACACTTGGTGGGCTGACGTTTTGGATCGAGCTCGACCTACCGGCTGGAAATGTAGTAGCGACATTTAAATTTCACCAACCCCACCCATGCACCCTGCACAGGGGAGAAGCGGGAGGCGTCCCTATGCTTAAGCATGGCCGATTTTGAGACAGCCGATAACATGTGTCAGAAGGAGATACCCTCTGCTATAACATATGAGTGATATAAGATATCACGTGATATATGACACCCTTTGCTACAACAAACAAAAAATTTTTAAAACATCAAAAATATGGTTTGACCAAAAAAATTTTTCAGAACATCCTAAAACATCAAAAATATGATTTTGGCTAAAGAATTTTCAAAACCATTATGTAACGTCAAAAATATGGGTTTGATCAAAAAAATGTACAGGGGTGATGCGGGAGGCGTCCCTATGCTTAAGCATTGCTATTTCGGGACAAAGCCGATTTTTTGCCAAACTTCGAAAATCGGTATAAATTCAATTTACAATATTTTCGGGTTACGGTACTTTTGCCGCTGCGTGTGTTATAACATAGGATCGGACGTAATATAGCCTACATTATGCTACAAGCTGGGCAATGCTATAAGGTACAATGATGTGATATAAGATACCCTGTCTGTGCCATAACATGCAATGATATTAGATAAAAGATACCATCTGCTATAACATATGAGTGATATAAGATATCACCCTTTGCTACAACAAACAAAAAATTTTTAAAACATCAAAAATATAGTTTGACCAAAAAAATTTTCCAAAACATATTAAAACATAAAAATATGGGATTGATCAAAAAAATTTCCAGAACATCCCAAAACATCAAAAATATGATTTTGGCTAAAGAAATTTCAAAACCATTCTGTAACGTCAAAAATATGGATTTGATCCAAAAAATGGTTGACATAAAAACATTTTTAAAAAATAAAAAAATAAGGTTTTTACCAACAATTTTTTTAGAAATATCCCAAAAACATCAAAAGTCCAGAAAACTAAAAAATAGAAGAGACATCTCAATTCCATATAGCTATCAGGGCCTAAGTTCAGCCCGAGCAACGCCGGGCAGCTCAGCTAGTATTTATTTAAATCTGAATGAGGAACATCGAAAAAAGTGTTTTTCGGCCATTGCCATATATTTTTTGGCATTTTTGTTCAACCCTCAACGTTTTTGGTACCTCCAGGACCCCGAAAGCTACGCATAGTGCTCGCTCACCCGTCGTAAGACCCCAGCCACAAATATGGCACATGGCCCCAGCCAACCAATCTGTGTATTCTGTGTCGGCGTCTGGTAAGCAAATGGGGAGCACGAACTGGTTGAAAGTGACTTTTTCGGCGAGTTCGATGACGGCCAAATCATTTTGTGACGATCCATTCGTGTAGTAGCTGTTCAACTGGATACTTTTGAGTTCTCTTACGATTATGTAAGGTGTGAAAACGCGCCAATCCTGATTTCCGAACATAATCAGATATTCTTGTACGTTTTCGATTCTGGAAAAAAATCAGTTACCTGCTTATATCATCAATAGAAAATTTTGGGGGTGATTAGTCGGGTCGGGAGTATTTCGTAAGGTTGTTTTTGCAACTCACACAGGCACGTTGCAGCCTGGCCTTCTGTAGGGGGGGGCGAAAATTTAAACTCAAACATCTTGATAATTGTATACTTGGAGAACGACATAAATAGTGGTATTTTTTTAGCTTTGTTTAGCAAACTTTCAATACGCTGAAGAAATAAAATATTAAATATTTCAAAGCAAAATTCACTTTTTCTCAATCAATACAAAAAATATGTCTTTCGAAATATTCACACAAACGATTTTCCAACATTTGTTGACTCAACTAAACATTTTTGATAGTTTTTTATGAAAAAATGCGCATAATTTTACATAAGTCGGCACAAAGCGTCGAGAGAAAAAAGCTAAATGCTGACAAATCGCAGCGCTCCTCTTTATGTTATGCTCCTAATGCTTGGAGATGAATATAATGCAACTAAAGGATATGCGAAGTGCGAAAAATTAGAATTTTCGCAAAATATTAGCTAGAACTGTGTGAGTTACATTGTCTTTCCTGGCTAGAGATCATTGTAAGAATAACGAATATTTCTTTTGTACAAAAACTTCTCTTCTGAAATGTGAAAACAAGACTATTAGTACGCCAAAAAAGTCATTGGTAGGTACTAGGTCAGCGCGTAGCGACGGAAAAAATTGAGAAATTATAATAAAAGTGGTTAAAATCGTCAAAAAATACACGTCTATTCTTTATCGCGCCCAACTATTTCCTAAACGACGTGGAGAAGGGGGCAGCCCGTATTACTGATGGTGCAGATGCACACTAGGAAAAAAATAATGATTTTGGCGTAATTTGAGGAAGCTGATCAAGAATATTGTATTATTTTATCATTTAGAGACTCAACTAAGATAAAACTACTCAGGTCGAGTAATTTTGTAGCCTAAGTAGTAGATACGATCCTATTTTAGGTGGATTCTCGGGTAATTTCTAGTTTTCAATAGCTTAGGTTTTAACTTAGCTCATCTATTGGAGCTTCAGCGATAAGATGCTGATGTCAGATTGCTTGCGGATCCACAATATTGCCAGACAAATCCTCCGCCTGGCACCGTGACTTAGCCGTAGCTTAAAACCTAAATCGTCAACAGAACAAAACGCTATTTCTTCAGACTTTAGCTTAGGCTTATTTATGTGCATTCATAAGGCAGGATACAAACTAAGCGGGAGTAGTGTGATGCAAAGAGCAAAGCGAGCGTAGCTGAAACCTTAGCTGTTGGATGTTATTCCTAGAAAAGAACAAGAACGACTTAAAAAATTGCTATTCCATATTTCATTAACTTGAACTTCAAGCCGGATGGCCGAGACTGTTAGAGCGGCTGACTACCAATCAGAAGGTTTTAGGTTCGAATAGGTTCGAGACCCAGTAGCTAAAAAATTATGCAAGAAAAGCAATATTTGCGAACTAAAACAATAGAAATCGGGATGGGGGTGTAACTGGCTTGGAGTACTATTTCAATTTATCCATTAGATAACAAAGTAATACGATGTTCGTGATCAACAACCTCAAATTACCAGAAAATCCTTAGTTTTCTGAGGGTATACACATCTACTCCAGGAATACCGAGGCGGCCTTATTAAAATTGTTTTAATGATAAGTTTAGTTTCAACTTTTAATTTTTATTTTTTATTGTTGATTTAAAAAACTATATTAGCTACATTATTAAAATTGATTTTTTTTGTCAATTTCACTAATGTAATTCGTTTTCGACTCGCTTTTTGCCGCCGCGTTTGCCCGGAAAGCAGTGGGCGGCGGTAATGGCCCAAACGGTGGAACTTAGGCCGGGCGTTGGGACTATCAAAGTAACGCCGCATACGTGTCTCCCCTCCAACAGCAACGACCCGTACCACGGCTGCGAATAGAATTGGGTCTCAAAACCGCCAACAATCCGTTTTAGGCGGTTTTGGCCCAACCGCCGATCCGGTTCCGTTTTGGTAAGCGCCAAGCCACACTGTTTAGGAGGTGGCATCGGGTTTAAGTGGTTAGTAACGATATTCGGCTCTGCGCGTATAAAACGATAATAAATGAATTGGTATTGCACTTTCCATAATTCAGTTAAAATTACAAAATTATGCACAATTAAAACATAACACATGTTTAAAGAATAAATCGTAGGTACCTAACAATAAGTAAATATTATATAGCTCGACAATTATAGCATAAACTCGCTTTCGGATCACTTGAAAAATATTTTTTCACTGCAAAAAGTTTTTCCAAGGTTCAAACGCAGCACGTGCTAAAAATAGCACGATTAATGAACGATAATCGGGCTACGAAATAAATCTGGAAAGTTCGGGAAAGATAGAAAAAAATAAAAGGCGTGGAGAATTTCAACGCTAATAGAAGTTTTTATATATTCTGCGTTAGACAAATAAGAATATTTTAAAACGATAGTGAAAAATTTGGAAACTTAGGATGAATGTTCGTCACGTAGCCAACACAGCTCGCAATCTGGGGTATGTCAGCCTGAGAGATTTACTGAATGCAAATAATTACTTATAGAAGCTGTTGCAGTGTTAGAATTGCGTTAAAATTATTTTACAATCTTTAGTCCTCGACCTTGATTCTTTTTGTTTTACCCGCGAAATTTCCCTTTTTGACATAATTTCTAGACCACATGCAATCAAAAACTGGTTGTGTGATTCGGGGCAAGATTGCGAGTAATGTGATAAAAACACCGCTTTAGGGGATATATCATTCTAGAACAAGATCTAACCTTCACGACCAAGTCCATGTGCATTTCAGAGCAGCCCTTAAACTACCAGCGCATGCTCAGTTTGTAATGAATACGGTATAAGAACTACAAAGAAAAATAAAAATAAAAATAAATGAAATATATGAATGAATGTTATATTTCGTTGTTACCTTGACAAAAGGCTCTATATCCACAGAACTGAAAATGGTTTCATTTATAAAATCAAAAACTTATCTAATGCAAACACCCATTTCCATAAGTTTTATGGCCTGTTGAGGAGTGACTATATACGGAGATGATATGCACTAATATACCTACCTATTTTGAAGCCAATTATCTTAAAAATTCAAAACAATGGATATAAGCAAAGATGCAAAGCATGGTCGATCTAGAGAGGTCATTTAGTGAGCAATTTCGGGCCGAAATGGCCGCCAAGACTGGCTGTAAGTGCTAAAATTGCGTTGTAACCATGTTATTTCTCAGTCTCTGGTCAATTTCATGCGCTTCTGAAGAAAACTTTTAATTTTAATGCACTGGACATTATTCTGCCTTATTATTCCGTGAAAATTTTTCAATCATCTCTTCCAAAGGGTCTCTACTCTCTATACTCCAGCCCCTTAAACCCCCGCATGCATGTCTGGATGTTACCACTTTTGTCGTGGACATGCATACTTAAATTTAAAGGTTTGTTATCAATGGCACAGTAAAATTTCGAGCATACTTGCATCGCATTTGAAGTCGAAGTAGATCGAATTCGTTAACACAATGTGATTCAACACTGATGCACTGCTAGAGTGCATCATGCAAATTGATGTGCTATTATCTTGCTCCATAAAATTGCCCGAAAGACACAAATAGAATTTCAGGCACAAGAGGACGCATTCTTGCAAATTTTTGATTTCTGTCGTCATTGCGTACGGATCTGCAGCGTGAAACCCAGCCGTAGTCTTTAATTTACAAAATTTTTGGCCCTGCACATGAGAAGATAAATCCTCCAGACCTCCATCAAAAAGCAAATCACCTTTTTGACTCATGCCTCGATTTTGATTACGCCTAAAAAATAACGAAACTGTCCTAGCATCGCCTTTATAATCCACTTTTGCATACAGATTGATATCCTATGTGCACATATGCAATGCTATACTATCTAAAATTATAATGAATGACGTATTTAAATGAAAAATATAAATTTTACGTCATTTAAATTCTACATACACACAAAAATAATAATTAGGTTAGGACCACTGGCTCAGTGTGCAGCGTGTAAAAGTCACTCAAAAAATTCTGGAATTCTGGAACCGGATTCTTTACCTATGTTCTGAATGAAACTAGGTCTAAATCTGACATTCGTGTGCAAAATTACGTAGACAGAAGGTGAGGCGTACACCAGCTTTTCTTTGGACATTCAAAAACGACGATCCGAAACTTCGCCCGTTACGCACAAACTAACTCTTTCTCGTCATTTTACATTGTCTAACCTTACTTAAAATATACATAGTACAACATTTACTAATAAAAATTTCGAAAATTTCGATAATTTTGTGCGAAAAAATGACAGTAGTTTTTTGGAATATAGCGAAAATATGACGGATTTGTGAGTTTTAGGCAGAAGGGTATTTTGAGGCCTAATTAAATCCCCGTTGAAGCACTTGATGCAAAATGAAGACAAGGAGAAAACGAAAAATATTGTGATAATTTTTACGCCATATTTTAACATACTACAAAGTTGTGGACAATTTTTTAGCTCGGAAACGCTCTTAATGCTGCTGAAATGGACCGGCCCCACGACCGGCAATTCTGCCTATCAATCCCCGGCCTTTTGACTCATCTGTCTACTCAGATTCCCGTAAGATATTTGAAAATCTCGGAAACTTGTCTTTCGGGTTTTTCTTCCTCTTCTTAGAGATTCTTCCTATTATGAATGAGAACGCAACAAAAACTACTTTTTTGAGAACAACTTTTTTCTCACGAAATTTCAAGTTTTAATATTATCGAAAACGCGGCGATCATCATATAAATGCCCCGTAAAGCATGATAAAAACATTGATCAATAGAGGGAAGCATAGACTGTAACGGGCGCACGCAAATGAAAAAAGTTCCCGCGTATTAAAAAGAAAAACTTAAACATCGGAAAATGATATGAGAATGAATTGTTCAGCTGCAATAAAACGCTTTAGACGACATGTAAAAAAAACCAGCCACTGTGCATATGTACATATCTATCAAAGCGCACGGCATTGCTTTCAAAACGGGTAGGTGGCACAACCGCTAACGTGGGCACAACCGCTAACTACGAGTAGAGCCTACTAACCGCTAACTATAAGAAAATATATATATATATAAAAATATTATAGTACACTAACGCTAACTACTGCACAACCGCTAACGTAACCGTAATACCAATCTAAAGCCATGTGATGTACGAGTAGGTATGCCATTCGTTTTGCATTTATGTGTTTAAAGTTGAAAAAAGAAGTCATTTTGTACAGAGAGTCGCTTTTTAATTTAGTTTATGACTTTATTGTCAATTTCATGTTCTGATTTTCTCAATATGGTTTATCAGATTGGAGGTTCTCATAAAAAAATAAAGGGCTTCCAATGAAACGAACTACTACAACATTATCATGCCACCTAAAAATCAACTTTATAAATCTCTAAGATATATTTGGCAATAAAAATTCTTTAAATCTATCCCAGCTAATGCAGAAATTCGCATAAGGAATTTGAGATACGACGTTTATGCACCAACCGTTAATTGTGAAAACTAGGTACTGATCTTTCCTCGAAAATAGAAATTTAGAAAACAATCCGTCTATCAATGAGCAAAGTGGAGAACTCGGTTTTTGTCTCGTCGGGCTTGTAATTGAGAGGCTTAAAAACTGGGCAGATCCGAAGATCCGCCACTGCGCAGCGTTTGGTCGCTTTCGCGAGCCGAACCAGTGCACAACTACTTAAAAATTGGCGCTATTCAATCCGGAGATGAAACGTCATCTCAACGGGTTAAAGCGCGAAAGAAGCGCAAAAGCTATAAACAGCACGTCCAAGCAGCAAAATGAGCTGACTGGAAAGCACATCCATAACAGCGAAACGAGCTGCTGGTAGAGCACATATGAACAGCGAAACGAGCTGTCGGGAAAGCACATCCATAACAGCGAAACGAGCTGCTGGGAAAGCACATCCGAACAGCGAAACATGCTGGACGGGAAAACAGCGCATGAGCTCGATGAGTGTGCAGTGCACCACACTTACAGGCTGCAATTTGACTTTATCAAATTGTGTAAGATTTATTTATTAGCACTCTCAGTCTGATTGCATTATGTAGTGGCCGTCACATCTGGGCGTGGGGTGGGGGTTGGGGGGTATGCACCAACCCAGAAATCAAAGTGCCCCCTCCAGAAATCAATTTTTGAAAATTTTTTCTTTTTTTTCGCAATTTTTTGAAGCAAATGGACAGTGCTTGATGAAAAACGTCGAAAAAATGGTGTTTTTATCGCCATACCACCACTTTTAAGGCCATTTTTTGACCTTCAAAAATCTTGCACCCCCACCCCCACCCAGAATTTTCTTGCTGCCCACGTATGGTGGCCGTGTTACGATTAAAACGGTACCTACAAATTATATAATGAACAACTCATCGTCTTCACAATGAAAGTCATACGTGGGCAGCAAGAAAATTCTGGGGAGATGCAAGATTTTTTGAAGGTCAAAAATGGCCTAAAAAATGTTGGTATCGCGATAAAAACATCACTTTTCGACGTTTCTCATCAAGCACTATCCATTGGCATCAAAAAATTGCGAAAAAAACGAAAAAAAATTTTCAAAAATTGAATTCTGGGGATTTTGATTTCTGGTATTTTGGTTTCTGGGGGTGTGCATACCCCCTCCAAACCCCCACGCCCAGGTGTGATGAAAGTATTTCTACACATCATTCATGCTCTCTTCTAAGGTTAAATAAACATGTTGCTAACACCCAGACATTATTTTCGATACCGTTTAGATCATTTTTAAGAATCAAGCGGTAGTGTACTATTTTATAGTTAGCGCTTGTGCCCATATTAGCGGTCGTGCACCTTAATCTTGAAAACCACGGTTATTTTACACAATGCGTTCCTACTACGCATTTATAGACAATTTTTTGATAGCTGAAGTGCTCAATAAAATGAAGCAGGTATTACCTGGTCAATATGGCGAGACAACTTTAATAAAGTTACTAGCAAATGGGGCGCTTCGCTGCCCCATCTGCTAGAGTGTTTGTAAACAAATAATATCTTAACCAGTAATTAGTATAAAAAATTGAATGACTCTGCAACGGATCGGCGAGCGGTTTTTATATTTTTTATATCTAGCTGAGCTGCTCGGCGTTGCCCTGGCTGAACATAGGCCTGATAGCTGTATGGGATTGAGATGTCTCTTGTATTTTTTTATTTTTAGGGACTTTTGATGTTTTTGAGATATTTCAAAAAAAAATTGTTGGTAAAAACATATTGTATTTTTTAAATTTTTCAAAACTGTCTTTTGTCAACCATTTCTTTGATTAAATCCATATTTCTGACGTTATAGAATGGTTCTGAGAATTCTTTATCCTAAATCATATTTTTGATGTTCTGGGATGTTCTGGAAATTATACCATTAGATGGTTTGGGAAGTTTAAAAATTTTGTTTGATCATAACCATATTTTTAGGGTTTTGGAATATTAAAAAAACTTTTTTGGTCCAAAACCATACTTTTGATGTTTTTGAAGGTTTAAAAATTTTTTTTGGTCAAAACCATATTTTTGATGTTTCGGGGTGTTTAAAAATTTTTTTGGTCAAAACCATTTTTTTATGTTTTGGGATGTTTAAAGATTTTTTTGGTGCAAACCATATTTTTGATGTTTTGGGACACCAATCTACAGCACAGGATATGTTATAGCACTGGGTATGGTATATCACGTCCCATCTTGTAGCATGGGGTATGTTACATCACGTCCTATTGTATAGCATTGAGTATGTTGTATCACGTCCTATCTTATAGCGTCGGGTTCAACTTTGTACAATGTTCAACTTTGCCCTCATTAATGCAAAAAGTTGCATATTAAATTAGCCGCTAGAAGCAAAAACATTTGGATTTGTATTTTCGAAAACCGCATGTTTGCTGCTTTCTTTCGAAAGCCGCATGTTTGCTGCTTTCGATTGCTTCGCATTAAATTTCACGCCCGCTGGTTTACAAGGTCAAAAATTGTGACTTGGTGCAAGCTCTTTTTCAGTGATTAATCATGTTTATAAGTACCCGTACGTGATTTCCTCTCAGCCCGTCTCATACATGTTTTATGATGCCAGATCGTATATTTAAAGTAGTGAATATGGAATCAGCGGTCCCAGAAACCCCAGGGGCCAAATTTTGGAAGCAACAGTCAATCTGTGCTTCTGCAAAAAAGACAAAAACCTAAATTTTACGCTATGCATAGGGTACCTTTTGGGCTCCCGTATCTCAAAAACCAATCCGTGAATTTTCTTCAAATTCTACAGTAAGGTCCAGTCATTAGATATTCAAGAATTGGTGAAAACTTTAAAAAAATTTATCCGCTGCGATTTGAGATATTTGATAAAGTACGCACTTGTAAATCACGTTTTTCCTACGACCTCTTATCAGTTTACACTGTAGTGTAAAGTGGTTTACACCAGTCGATAGCGCATAAAAAGTTGATCTAGGGTGGCTTTAAAATTTTACCCTGCGGCAATTGGATTAGCGGCTATAGCTACCAAAACCTTTTACATACATCCGTAGTTTCCGGGTTTCAGGAGTCCGATCGAGCCATTTTGATCAAAAAATTGTAATTAGCGCCCGAGAATACCCATTGAGTGAAAATATAAGTATCACAAAATTATCCAGTAAAAACTTTTTTGCCTACACACACACACACACACACACACACACACACACACACACACACACTTACACACAACTCGAAATTAATATTATAGTTCATCCGTTCCTAATTATATAAATAGGGTGCGAAGCGGACGAA
>JAVLUZ010000142.1:14356406-14670789 GCA_036768485.1 Mermis nigrescens | reverse complement strand
CCTTTCTAAATTTCTTAAAGGGGCGTGAGTAAGAGCAGTTTTTCCTATTGCCTTTACGTTTACCCCGCTTCGTCATACTTAATGTGTTTTGTCTTTCATGCATTTCATTTTCGTTCATTCGTCCTATCCAGGTATGTTAATATTTTCTTTTGACTTAGCGAATAAATTGTTGTTGTTGTTGTTGTTGTTATTTGGACAATTATAAACATTTAAAGGTTATTCTTGATGCATATTTAAGTTCAATTTTAATATTCACTGTATTAAATCAAATTGAAGTCAGTACAGTATTGTTAGGTAGGTTGGTAGTTTTACTACCATTTTGGTAGTTTGTGATGGCGTTTGGTAGTTTGGGTCCCCGTGCTTAAACACAGGGTGGTAGTTTTTCTGAACACCCGAAACAGTTTTCTTGGCGCTTTTGAAAAGTCTTGGTAGTTTTTGAAATTTTGACCTGGCAACCCTGATTGAAGTACTTATTGCTGGAAAACACGAAGGAAGGACCGCTGCAGCAGTAAGCGGAAAGGTAAAATCCGGAAATGGAAATAGAAAATGGGTAAAAGCTGGAAGGGGAAAATGGAAATGGAAAATGGGAAAAATTGGTAAAAGCCGGAAAATGGAAAATGGGTAAAAGGCGGAGACCAAAAGATGGAAAATTTTTCATTTTTAGATTTATTCATGGAAATCATCCTTTCGTGAAAGTTTTAGTTTAAATTGTAGAAGTTTTAGTGTTTCTACATATATTTTTAAAATTCCATTTAACCAATGCCATAACAATTCCTATAGAAGACTCAGGGGAAAATATTCGTAATTACTGATTTTTCAATTTCTTACAAAACAGCCGTTTTTCGGGCTTCTAATCATTGCGAGCATCACTAGAAACCTCAACTGGCCGCGGAAACCAAGTTTTGATATGCAAATTAGCCTGATTTGCATAGTATGCAATTAGGCTGATTTGCATATTGCAAACTTGGTTCAGGGCATGTCTTGGATTCATAGTGCTGCTCCTGATGATTAGAAGCCTAAAAGCGCTGTTTGAGGCTTCAGATTGTGTCAGGGGATGATCTAAGCCTAAGCCAAAGATGGGGCAGTTCGCTTCAGCTCGCTTCTCGCCGCTCCGCAATTTTTGCCCCATCTGACTCAGGCTTACATCATCCCCTGGCACCAATTTGAAGGCACATAACTAAGCCTAAGCCTAAGCCAGTGCTAAGCTCAACTTAATGATTAAGAAATCATGTTGTTTACACCACTCACTATTCTAATCCTCCAGTTCTTCGGGCCTTTGTCACAATTATCAATTAGCGTAGTGCGATTGGAGCATCAAGTTGAGTGAAACTCAGTAGTAGTATAGATTTTCAAGTGCGAGATAAAAACTGGAATGTTCTAGCTAATCTGTTGAAAATATGATATAGTTAAGGGGCAGCAGAATTTGTGGTATTGGCCGAATTGACGAATCCAAAGACTTTCTATATGGGTATACTCGAATTCTCAAAGAATGCTTGCTGGCAAAAGCACACTCAAACTCGTGCTGGCCGTCGGTGCCTTCCGCTTCTTCACTTGTACATGTGCCCACCACATAGCGATTCCTTAGCATATTCACCCGTCAGTTCGTACATTGTATAAACTTTCAATAATGCGCGTCGGGAGCATTGCATCTTCCTTTTATAGGTCATTTTTCCTGTCATGCTAGAGACTTTAGCGCTGAATCAATTTGATTCGCTGTTGATGGATTTCGCAGAGGTCTAAAAAAGATAAGTTTTGCGCTTTTTCCTACCAATCGCACATCAGTCTCTTAAATGTTGTCCAATCCCATCGTCGCCTGTGGTGAATATAGAAAGTAGTTCGATTTCTGTGATACAGTAATATTTGTGATTAGATAATTTTCATAAAGGAAGGTACTTGATCAAATGCGTTAAGGCTTTACTAAAATCAGTAACAAGACCAAACTTGTGTTCAACAAATTTTTACTAATACCATATTCTATCGTTTCTATAAGTACATTCCTCCCTAATGTTTATGTCCCTCCTACATCCGTACCAATCATTTCGGATCATGTAATCGTCTGTTTCATTGAACTTTGAATGTCCCTTATTTATCCGGACAAAACTATTGGGGTTGAAAATTACCTCCCTCATAATTTTATGTAAATGTCCTTTAAACTAATGCGGTAAACGTGATATTCTACAGTATAATGAGTTACAAGGAGTCAAACACATCCGCCTAATGGTGTTATCAATTACCTACTTCATGTTTATATGTAAATGTCCTTTAAACCTATGCTATTTACTTTATATTCTACAGTATAATGAGTTCCAAGCAGTAAAACACATCCGCATGTCTGTTTTTTATTCCATCTAGTCTGTTTCATTGTGCTTTGAACGTCACACATTTACCCGCACACACCTAATGGGGGTATAAATTACATGGTGTTATCAATTACCTACTTCATGATTTTATGTAAATGTCCTTTAAACTTATTCTATTTACTTTATATTCTACAGTATAATGAAACACATCTGCAGGTCTGTTTTTTATTCCATATAGTCTGTTTCATTGTACTTTGAACGTCCCACATTTACCCGCACCCACCTCATGGGGGTAAAAATTACCTACTTCCTGGTCCTTTACACTAATGTAGTAAACATGATATGTTACAGTATAATGAGTTATGAGGAGTCAAACACATCCGCATGTCTCTTTATTATTCCAAATAAACTTATCACATGACTAATTGGTTCAGGATCGCTTCACTCTTTCTCTAATTCTGCTTCGCCTTTCCTCTGTCATATTTCCATCAGCTTTGCAGCTTGAACGTTCCGGTTTTCTTTCCGCGGGCTGCCACTTGGCTGGTCTTCGTTTGTTCTAACACCTCTATGCTTCTCCAATCGCGGTTCGCTGGTTCCGAAACTCATTTTTCTCGAATGATACCTGACTCAGGAATGTCTTATTAGGAGAAAAAGATGGAGTAACTTAAGAGTATGGTACTTTCAGAATACTAAAAAATAAACTTCAGAAAAGCGAATTTTGCGCTCAGTACTTAAAACATGTTGAAAGAAAGCGTGGAAGGGCGAATTCTAGAATAGCTCCATGTTCCAGATTTAAAAAAACAGCGTTCTTATGCGATTTCAAGCACGTATCTTTAACATAAAAGTTGAAGAAACAGACGGAAAAGCCTTTGATTGAAAAAAAATTTCAAAAATTTTATTTCCTTACTTTCATTTCCGTCTGTTTTTTCAACTTTTATATTCAAAACTCCTACTTGAATTCGCATTAAAACGCTATTCTCACCTTAATCAAAATTATCTATGAGCTCAGTGCGGCTTCAGATTGGTGCCAGCGGATGATCTAAGCCTAAGAAAAGATGGGGCAAAATTGCCCGCTCGCTTCGCTCGCTTCGCAATTTTTGCCCCATTTGTCTCAGGCTTACATCATCCCCTGGCACCAATGTGAAGGCACATACTAAGCCTAAGCCTAAAAAATAAATATTAGAAGAGACTTAGGAAGAAAATGACGCTAGCACCCTATTTGTCAAAATATACGTAATCCTTCCTTTTCTAACTAACACTAACAAAAAAGATTGATCACCGGATGGTTTACAGGACCATTATTATAATTACTGAAGTGTAAATTCTCACTCACTTTTATCTCTTGATTTCCGTGCTGATCCAGACAGTTGTACGCCTTTCAGCAGTCGCTGAATAAAATTTTGTATATCAATAGTTTCGAGCGTTCGATTAATGTGCCACGTCGAAACGAAATCTGATGATAAAAATTCGTATATCAACAGTTTCGAGCGTTCCACAAATGTGCCACGTCAAAACGAAATCTGATTTCCGTATCAGTAGCCGCTGTCGAAACGGTTAATTTCAATGCTCCGCCACACCTATAAGATTTTTAATCCGGCTCCTTCGATACTAACTAATTGACAATCTCATACCAATTGTCAGTGTTTCGCCGAATCGTCGGATAGCTATTTAATTTCTGTAAGATTAAGGTACATTCTTAGAACGCAGCAACTGCGCAAAGCATAACAATCTTGATCACAATCCAATATACAAAATGCGTATTACACAGCAGCACGGTAGAGCGTAAACAACCGGAATAAGCAATTCTCGCGTCCGGAACAACGTAAATCACTCATATGATTGATAAAAAATTTGCATAGAAAAGCAACGTCGACTTCCATGTGAGCATAAGGTTACTAATCTGAAACTATCCGTAATAAATAATTCTCGCGACCGAACTAGCGCCTACTACGTAAATCACTCATGATAATAAAAAATTTGCATAGAGAACCTACGTTGACTTCCACGCGAGCAAAAGATTAATAATCTAAACCCTACAGTACATAAAGAATTGTCACTCAGATGTGCTCCACAGATCACCTGTCTGTGATGTTAAGCACAACATTTATCCAATGCATCATGAACAGAGTGTTCTATCAAGGCAACAGTAAATGCGCCTAACTTACATTCTTTTATGATAGTCATGTAAACTTACATCGACTGATCGCAGTGTATTCATTTAAGTACATAATATTCGTTCAAGCTATACATAGAAACCAATAAATGCATTGTGGATAGTTACATATGTACCTAGGTCCTTCATAAACGTTCATTGTGTGCACGTATGTTCGAATTAACCTGTTCTTCTTTAATTCATAATAGATTCATCAATCGTCAGCATTATCGCCGTCGCCTTCGCTAATGAACATATTACCTATGTACCTACTTACATACCTATGTACATAAGACAATTTGATCAATCCTTTACGACGATTTTTGCAGTCGCCTTCCCTAAACATTGCGTACCTACGTACAAACAAACGTATGCATCAGTATACATTAGATCAATCAATACGCCGTTTAAGGCAGTCGCCTTCCCATGCTTTGTGCTTCTATCACTGTACAACTTCATTCCTTAATTTCTCCCCTTCTAAATGCTTTCCGTCGATAATTTCTTTTGAATATCTTCCTTACAACTACTAATCTTTCGATAAATCCCCATTAATTTAAATTCTGTGACTTCTATCTATTCCAGAATTAAGCCGCGTGGAAAAAAATTCATCCATCTATGATCAATATTACAAAAGCTATGGGTTTCGTTAATTAGCCTCCTTCTCAACCTAAGCAAGCATCTTCTCGACTTACTTAAGTATTTGAAGATTCAAACAGCTGAATGCAGAACTACATGCAGTACCCAATTTACGTCGACCTAAGCATCTATACATCGACCTAAGCATCTATACATTGATCTTAGCATCTATACATCGACCTAAGCATCTATACATCGACATGAGCGGGAGCGACCTCGACCTAAGCAGCTTAAAACACATTTTTAGATATACTAAGCCTAATCCTAAGTATAATAGAAGCAAAAACTTAGATTTTTCTATATCTTGTCAAGTAAAACCGAAAAACATGCAAAAAAATATGGAAATTTTATGAATTTTTTTATAATTTCAAACAGCTTTTTGCGCCTGTTTTCTTTCTTCTCGGAGTAACTTAAGAATATGTGTACTTTCAAAATACTAAAAAATAAACTTCAGAAGAGCGGATTTTTTCTGGGTACTTAGAACATGTTGAAAGAAAGCGCGGAAAAAAATTTCATCCGTCCATGATCAATATTACAAAAGCTATGGGTTTCGTTAAGTAGCCTCTTTCTCGACCTTAGCAAGCATCTTCTTGACCTAAGTATTTAAAGATTCAAACAGCTGATTGCAGAATCGCATGTAGATACTCAATTTACTTCGACCTAAGCATCTATACAGCGATCTAAGCATCTATACATACATCGACCTAAGCATCTATACATCGACCCAAGCATCTATACATTGATCTAAGCATCTATACATCGACCTGAGCATCTATACATCGACCTGAGCATCTATACATCGACCTTAGCGGGAGCGACCTCGACCTAAGCAGCTTTAAACACCTGTTCAGATATAATAAGCCTAAGCCTAAGTATAATAGAAGCAAAAACTCAGATTTTTGTATATCTTATCAAATAAAACCGAAAAAAACATGCAAAAAAATATGAAAATTTTTTAAGTTTTTAAAATTTCGAACAGGTTTCCGCGCCTTTTTTCTTTTTTCTCCTCAATTGCTATGCTTCCTTCCATAATTTCAGCCCATATTATTTATTTCTGACAAATGTGTAAGTCCTTGGATCGAGCCGCTTAATCGTCCCACCTAACACTCAAATCGAGAGTTGCCTGCAACTTTGCAAGGATGCCTCAGATTTTCACTAAATTTTTTTTCCGCGCTTCAATTTATAATTCTATTAGTTTGGCAAAAAAATTTTGGCATTCCATGTTCGTTTTGCTCCATTTTTAAAAGTACCATATTCTTAAGTTTAGTCAAAAAAGATAAACGAACCTATCTGATTATTTCATAATGCATGACAAGGCAAGCAACATATTGTCTGCAGTTTACACCTCATTACTTTTGAAGAAATTTCAAAAGCGCAACTCAAAATAAAAAAAAAGTTCAATAAAAATAGAAAAAACGGAAAATTGTTCATTTAATCGTCTTTTCACTCAAAATTCTCCTTTGAAAAGATTTTGTCTCTGCAGATCCGAAAAAATCGTCATCCCTTTCGTCTATAATGATTTCATTGCAGATGGAAAATCGCCGAAAAATGGAAAAATAGGGTAAAACCCGGAAATAGAAAACGGAAAGTGGAAAATTGTCCATTTCTCTTATTTTCAACGAAAAATGGTTTTTTTCAAAATTTTCGGTTGTAGATGTCAAAATCAAGTCGTTTCTCACCAAATTTACCAATTTTTGAAGAAATTTCGAAAGCATAACTAAAAATGGGAAAAATTCTACAGAAATGGAAAAAAACGGAAAATTGTTCATTTCTCGTCTTTTCACTCAAAGTTCTCCTCTTCTCCAAATATTGACCTTTCAGATTCGAAAAAAACGTCATTCACTTCGACTATAACGATTTTGTCACAGATGGAAAATCTCGGAAATACGGAAAAATAGGGTGTAATACGGAAATGGAGAAACGGATTTCCGATTTTCCATTTCCGGGTTTACCCTATTTCCCATTTTCCGGCGATTTTCCATCTGCGACAAAATCATCAGTAGTCAAAGTGGATGACGATTTTTCGAAACTGAAAGGTCACTATTTTCAAAAACGGGAGAATTTTAAGTGAAAAGAGGAGGAAATGAACAATTTTCCGTTTTTTCCATTTTTGTAGAATTCTCTTCTATTTTTAATTATACTTTCGAAATTTCTTCAAAAATAGGTAAATTTTGTGAGAAACGACTTGATTTTGACATCTACGACCGAAAATTTTGAAAGTAAACCATTTTCCGTTGAAAATAACGGAAATGGAAAATTTTCCATTTTCCGTTTTTCATTTCGGGGTTTTTACCCTATTTTTCCATTTTCCAGCGAATTTCCATCTGCGACAAAAGCGTTGTAGTCGAAGTGAATGACAGTTTTTTCAAATCTGAGATGTCAATCTTTTCAAAAAGAGGAGAATTTTGAGTGAAAAAGACAAAGAAATGAACAATTTTTCATTTTTTCCCCATTTTTGTAGAATTTTTCCATTTTTAGTTATGCTTTCGAAATTTCTTCAAAAATAGGTAAATTTGGTAAGAAACGACTTGATTTTGACATCTACGACCGAAAGTTTTGAAAGTGAACCATTTTTCGTTGAAAATAACAGAAATAATTTTCCATTTTCCGTTTTCAGTTTTCCGGGCTTTACCCTATTTTTCCACTTTCCAGCAATTTTCCATCTGCGACAAAATCATTGTAGTCAAAGTGGATGACGATTTTTTCGAATCTGAAGAGGTCAATCTTTTCAAAAGGGAGAATTTTGAGTGAAAAGACAATGAAATGAACAATGTCCCGTTTTTTCCATTTTTGTAGAACTTTTTCCATTTTTAATTATGCTTTCGAAACTTCTTCAAAAGTAAGGAAATTTGGTGAGATACAATATGATTTTGACATCTAAGACCATTTCGAAAATGAACCATTCTCTGTTGAAAATAGTGAAAGACGTAGAAAAGTTCTACCCGCATTTATCTATAAATTGTAATCTCGTAAACGGAGACTTTGGAAGAAATACAAAATTGGCCGAGGTGTCGAAATTTTAGAAAAGTGCAAAAATTTGAGCAAAGAGATAAGGAATGCGACCGAGCATTTTTTGCTGATGAAGAGAATAGGTTAATGAAATCAAAGAATCTAAAAAATTTTTATTCTCTTGTCAACTGACCTTTGGAAAAGTCAAAAGAAAATCCCACTACTACAAAACCAGGATGGTACATTTATTGATGAGGATTTTGACAGGGCAGACATTTTTAATAAATTTTTGTATCAACTTTCGTGAATGATGACAACATTTTACCTTACTTTCCTAGTAGAATTAAATGTAAAGAAAACTTTGCTGTTAAATTTGATTTGTTTTCTCTTTCAGTTGCTTAAAACCGCCTCAAACCGTCATTGTCAGTTGGTCCCAATGGCCTATGTGCCTTTTTTGTCAAGAGACTCAAATTTTTTTTGGCACAACCGCTTGCTACAATCTTTGAAATTTCCTATAGGACAGAAGCATGCCATTGGAGTGAAACCATTGTAGTGCCTATACACAAAAAAGGTGAAATGTCATCAGCCGGAAACTACAGGCCCATATCCCTTTGTTGCATCCCTTGCAAAATCATGGAATTGATAGTGAACTGAAAACATTACGACTCATCTCAATAAGCATCACTTTACTCAGTGATTGCCAGTTTGGATTTAGAAAAATAAGTTGTGCGCCTTACAGCTATTAAAGTGTAAAAATGAATGGTCGAAGAAACCTTGACGAAAAAATCGCCAATTGATGCTATTTACATCGATTTTTTGCAAAGCTTTTGACACAGTGTCACACAAGAAAATTCTAGTTAAATTAGGTCATATGGCATTAATGGTTTTTGCTTGAACTGGTTGAAAGCTTTCTTGAATGGGAGATCACAAAAAGTTAAAATAGGAAATTCCTTGTCTGATTCACTTCCGTTTTGAGTGGGGTCCCGCAAGGTAGTGTATTAGGCCCTACAATGTTTTTGCTGTACATAAACGACTTGTGTGATCGTCAGACCACCAGTTCTATCTCACTTTTTGCTGATGATATTAAGATCTCTAATCTTGCCTCAAACTTTATTGATTTGCAAAATGATTTGATGCAAATCAAAACTTGAGCTGACATGTGGCAGCAGAAGATATCATTGAATAAATGTTTTGTTTTGCAGATGGGAAGGTATAAACCTGAATATTGTTACAAATCAATGATTTTTAAATACCAAAAGATGCGACTGACGTGAAGATCTTGGTGTTTTGATATCAAAAATTTTGAAATCTAGAGTTCATTGTGAATATATAGTAAAAGAAATCGATGAGAGTCTCGGACCTGATTTTTCGATTTTTTGTTTTGAAACAAAACAATGCCGATAAAGGCTTATACAACTTATGTTAGGCCCTTCTTGAGTACAGCACTGTAGTTTGGAACCCCTACCTCATTAAGGACATAAATTTAGTTGAAAGTGCTACAACGAAGGATCACCAAGCGATTATTCAATGATAAAACTCTATCTTATGATTTTAGACTGAAGGCATTGTGTCTCGAACGCCTAGAACTTCGACGGCTCTACTTTGATTTAAACATGGCCTATTCTATCATAAAATTTCAAGTACTGCCTTTTGAAGACTTCTTTAATCTTCGATACTGGGTCAAATCGTGCCATAAACTCGGAACGAATCAAATCTGAACATTATAAAATATGACTTTTGCAGTCGAATTGTTTCTGTATGGAACTCTTTGCTCTGAGCATGTTATACATGCTCCTAACTCGAAAGCATTTATGATGAGATTGAAAACTCTTGATTTTGATGCTTTTCTTGAGGGCCGTATGTAAGCGCATTTTTAATTTGCTTTTTACGTGTCCTTGTCTATCAAACTTTTGGTCCAGATTTAATATTATTTCGCATTAATAAAACCGTAATTTTATGCACGCAGGTAGTTGTTTGGGTATTGTTTGGAACCATATAATGTATGTATCTAAAAATTTTCTCGTGCAATTGAAGAATAATACGCGTGTTTTGATGTCGATTTACTTATATTATTTGCACATTTTTTCGTTTGATGACAAATAAACCTTGATTTGATTTTGATTTTAATATAGAAATGGAAAATTTTCCATTTTCCATTTTCCATTTCCAGGTTGTACCCTATTTTTCCATTTTTCAGCAATTTTCCATCTGCGACGAAATCGTTGTAGTCGAAGTGGATGACGATTTTTTTTCGGATCTGGAAGGTCAATCTTTTCAAAAGAGGAAAATTTTGAGTGAAAAGACGATGAAATGAACAATTTTCCCTTAAAGAGTTTATTTTTCCATTTTTGTTGAATTTTTCCATTTTTAGTTGCGCTTTTTGAAATTTCTTCAAGAGTAAGGAAATCTTGTGAGAAACAACATGATTTTGACATCTACGACCGAAAATTTTGAAAACAAACCATTTTCCGTTCTAAATGACGTGAAGCAGATCTGATCTGTGGGCAGTCCCAGCCACACGTGGGCTTAGAGGGTTCTGTATAGGCCCCAGAATCAGTGGCATAATCTTCCCAAACCCCCACGTAGCTACATGTTGTGACCTTATTGGTGCAGCATTCATTCGAGAATAAAGAAAGAGGCCTTTTGAGGGTGTTGACAATTTGTTGCTTGCCTTTTCATGCATTATGAAAGAATCAAATTACATAGATACGTTTATCTTTTTCTCTTAATAAGACATTCTTGAGTTTACTGTAGAAATAGTTATGGCATCTGGTTAAATGGAATTTGAAAAAATATATGCAGAAATACCGAAACTTCTACAATTTAAACTAAAACTTTCATGAAAGGATGATTTCCATAAATCAATCTGAAAATAAAAATTTTCCGTATTCCGGTATCCGCCTTTTACCCATCTTCCATTTTGCGGCTTTAACCAATTTTTTAATTTTCCATTTCCATTTTCCATTTCCGGCTTTTACCCACTTTTCCATTTTCCATTTTCCATTTTCCGGCTTTTACTCATTTTTCCATTTTCCATTTCCATTTTCCGTTTCCAGCTTTTACTCATTTTCCATTTACCATTTCTATTTCCATTTCCGGATTTTACCCTCGCTCCAGCAGTAACCAGTCCGCTCCGGCACACAGGCAAGCTCGTATCTAGGATTTACTCTGAGGGGGAAGGCACGACCACAATTTTTTTTAAATTGAAGCATGTATTGCAAAGTCCAGGATGAACAAACAAATACAAAAAAGGATGCAACTTTCGATAAAAAAAGACGACGAGATGCGCCACCTTTTTTCACTTTTTGTTCTATTTGTCGAACAAAATTTTGGGAAATGAAAAAAATTTTTGGGCTTGGTTGGCATTTGTAGAAAATTTTTGTAATGTTAGAATGCGTTTTAGAGATGTAAAACTTCAAAAATTTTTCGGCGCTTCGCGCTGAATTGATTTAATTCTTACTTGTTATTAATCTTCAAGCCGCGCCTCGCCAATTGCAGCATTTTTATCAGCAATCTGGTCTAGAACCTCACTACGATTGAAAATCCTTATCTTCTGCACAAATTTGGTTAGTTTTTTGTAATGCGAAAATGCGTTTTAGATAGCTGAAATTTCAAAATTTTCTGGCGGTGTGGGCCATTTAATAAATTATAGTTTTTAATGTCAAAAGCGACTTCAGAATTGGCTAAAATGCTTTACTGAAGGAAGGAAATTCAAGTTTCGATAGAAATAACGTATACTGATTGTAATATTTCTAGTAGAGCGCGAAATTTTTACACAAAAAGTGCATCAAATACCGCTATTACATGTGTACATAGGATTTTCTACTTATAAAACACTGATTTTTCTAACACAGGTTCTCTATTTTTAACGTTTTTAGACCTCCCGAAAAACGTGGAAAAAGGATGGAAAAAGTGGGGAAAAATTTGGTTCTGGTCTATAATGTCAACTAGATCGCTGGGAAAAAAACGGTCGATACGACTATAACGTGAGCAATAGGAACATGCAGTCAAGAGAGTACAACTTACACACGCCTCTTTAAAATACTAGACTGATCGGAAGTACTGAGTTTGCGTGTAAAAATTTCCAGGCTAGGTTAATTTACAACATCATTGACTAAAATCATACCTGAGAATATTGGAACAAGGCACAAGAAGAATGAGCTTGAAATTATTAGCAGAGCGAGTATAATTCTTATTGAAAGCGAAAAAATCGTCACGAAGAATATGGGACTGTCCAGTGATAATTTAAAAATACAAGCACAAAGCAAAACAATACAGCGTAATTCGAGGCGTTCTAAAGGCAGTTTAATTAAATGATCGTTATGAGACAAACCGCTCTTAAAGCCAAAAATACTTCGCGTAAACCTGCGCTGAACTCTTTCAATGCGATCAATATCTCGAATACGATAAGGACTCCAAACGGGAGAACAATATTCGAGTAATGGACGAACTTACAGTGCCACTCAAAAGTTTAAGCACCCCTACTGTTTACGTAACGTATTGTTTTAGTGATCTAGTACAATCTTATCCGGTTGTCAACGTGTGCGATCAGCTTCTCAGTATTTTAAGTGGATAATCGAATTATCACATTTATTTTGTGTTCCAGTAAATTCTTTGTGCGTAAAAGAGCGAAAAAAGGTATATATTCCTGACAAATTTGCTTTATATTTATTCATCTTTAGTCAATTATATTGGCTTACGAGAAATTATGGATGAATCAAAATTTAATCAGTTTGTAGCAAAGTCAATAATTACTGTTCCTTAGCGACCCGGCAGAGGTACAAATAATGATGCTTAAGTATGGAGGAAGCTGACCCACTGTTTTTTTGTACTAGACAAAGATTTTGAGGCTCGTACAAAGATTTTCGGAGCCATCTTTGTACAATTTACAAAGACTTTTGGGGCAAAGTAATGGTAATTTTAACACTTTTTTGAGCATTTTTTAGCGAAATTTTTAAAAATTTTAGGCGCTTCGCGCCGGATATCATAATTACATTGTATTTAGCTCCAAGTGCTGGCATTAAACACTCCAAAATCTATCTTTAAGCATCTTTGTACAGATTTAACATCTTTTGCATCTATTTCTACTGTTTTATAAAGATTTTATGCAGAAAAAAGAACTATTAAACAACTTTGCACTGTTTTCTGCCGTTTGAAGATAAAATTGACTCTTTTATCTTTGCGTTGCATAAGCAAATTGGTGTCTATTATGAGATGCACTCAGCACATTGCAATCGCTTTATTATTTATAATTGTGTAGCATAAGTTATTTTAACTTACTGAGTCGAATGTGCAATTTCAACCTAAGACTAGAGCTGCACACTTTGCAAATTTTACTACCCGGATACCCGGCTATTTCATTACCCGGGTACCGGAGTAGTCGGGTACCGGGTATACCCGGGTAGGACCTTAGATAAAAGAGAATGCAGTGAATATCGTTTATTTACGGTTGACAGTGAGGTCTAGGGCAAAGTGATATTTAAACAGTAAAATTATTGAAAAATGAATGCAAGATTAAATAGAATCAAGGCTTTAAAATGAAGAATTCGTATGCATTTAATGAAGTTTGAGTCATTTTCATAATTCAAAGCAAAAAATTGTGAAGCAGGTTTTGTATCTTCATAGAGTCATTGAAACATTTGAAGCAGGAAAACACATTGACGAAAAGCAATTTTGAAATCAACCGGAAATGAAAATTTATTCAAAAACAAGTCCAAGTCTATCTGGAGCTGACTGCAGAGACGTAGTCAGAATTTTGATTCGGGGGGCATGAACGTTTTTATGTAGAATATACGGCCTTTCTATTAACACACAGTTCGGAATTCAGAAGTGGCGCAAAGTGCCAAGAAATTTAGTCATTTTTTCAACCCTTAACAGTTTACAGCTCCGTGAATACTAATAATCTGATAGAGCAGAAAATTACCAAATTTGTACAAAACAGTTTTGACAATTCAAGCTTCTAACAAGAAAACTTCGAATTACTAACTTTTACTGAAGATATTTAGAGTGATTCAGGCTTTTAAGCGCAATGCTGGAGCTTTACAAAAAAAGAACAGTAACTGTGGCGCTATGCGCCAGAAAATTTTGCCGTTTTTGCACATTAAACTCAATTTATACCGCTTAGATCATACAAAATCAAACAAATTAATGCCGGTGCGAAACGCCGGAAATTTTTAGAAATTCTAACCCTTTTACCTGGCTTGTTCTCTTTGAAATATCGTTGCACATGTACAACGAGATTTTATAGTCTACGGACACCTGAAGTGTGGCGGCGGGATCCAGGGCAGAGTCCGGAAAACTTTGTAAAAAAACATTTTAATGTTAAATAGTAACGTTAAAATTTTCGCAAAATCGGCCAAATCTCGGTTCGAAAGCAAGCCCAAAAACACTTAAAATTGATGAACTCCTACATTGCACAAACTGATCTGAAATGCGCTTTCCGACCTTCTGCTGGTATACATAGCGCAGCAACGGGTCGCTGCAATAAGATATAGAAAGATGTATCCATGAAAATTTTGTTCTTACCGCTTTCAGAGCCCATTTGTGGCCTTCTACAGTGGTCGCCATGCAAAGATGACGCGCCATCACCCTCAGAATTATAATGGATGGTGCGCAAGCGCGCGTATGCCGTCCATCATGCGCCATCATCTCTTTCTATTCATGCGCCATTAACCTCCATCATCCCGCTAATCTGGCGACGAGCGGACGGCGCAATTTAGCTATTAATAGCACCAACAAGAAGGAAGCGCTGCCAGCATTCACGTACAGCGCTTCCTTGCTGGCGCTATTAATAGCTAAATTGCGCGTCCGCATCGCTAGATTAGCGGGATGATGGAGGTTAATGGCGCTGAATAGAAAAAAGAGATGATGGCGCATGATGGACGTAATGCGGCGCTTCGCGACGCACCATCCATTATAATTCTGAGGGTGATGGCGCGTCATCTTTCATGGCGACCACTGTAATTAACAAAATGCAGTTCATAGAACAAGAAATGCGCAAAACATAAGAAAATTTGGCCATTCCTTCCAATTAAAATAGGATTATGTGTCCTTGTAAAGAAAGATAAACGAAACAAAGAATAGACAAACTGGTACACAAAAAGACAAACAAAGCGAGAGAATAGACAAACTGGTTCTACAATCATTTTCGCGACTTTTACTATCATGCTCAACAAGCATCAGCAGTTTCATCAACGAAGAAATAGTGCATTAAATTACTAATGTGATGTGGAGTGCTGGATTATTTTAGCTGATTCAAGCTTTTAAATTTGTTGGATCTATATAGCAATAAATAATAATGACTCGGCGCGGAAAATTTTGAAGTTTTGCCTTTTTGAACTTAGTTTTCTAGACATACGTTATTGCAACAAAAAATCTTTAATATTTCTTAAAAATTTCGGGGGCAGGTACCTCCAATGCCCCCCTGGCTATCGCCTATGGCTGACTGCCTTTCGAACATCGATAGGCTTTGAACCAGGTCTAACTAAAATAGTTGCGCGCACGATGTGAATAAAAGTTGCACTTTAAATTTATATAATGGTCACAGAAGTGAATGAATTATGAAAAAACGTCGCTAACAGACAATTTCTTGTTTAAATTTGTTTACAATGAAGAATAAGAAGAATTCGGCACAAATAAAATAATGTAACTAAAGAGCTGAATAATGGGGTATGCCTAGACCGTATGTGCGATATATTGTGATAATAGGAAATATTAACAGACTCGCTTATTTAACATTTTACGGTTGATTATATCAAATCACATTTACATTGTGATTCAGTTGCACTTTAGAAGCAATATGTTTCTAGGTTTCTAATTCAATTCTTAGCAGATATTGCATAACTGCAGCGCTAATTTTCCATTTTATATTAGGGGATTCGGGTACTGGGTATACCAGTGTACTCGTAGGTACCCGGGCAGTAAAATAATTTTCTACCGGGTACCTCGGGTACTCAAGTTCGGGTACCAGCGTGCAGCTCTACCTAAGACTCATGAAAATTTTGGCGTTTCGGACGAACTAATATAACCAGATGAATTTAGGACAAAGTTACACCTTTTGCAAAGTGTGCAGATCACGGATAACAATCAAGTAGTATGTAAAAATGTGTACATTCAATAGCATATCTATACGTTATATGCACAAATTTTCGCTCGTACAAAGACTTCCGGTTTGTACATGTACAAAGAGGGTCGTGCAAAAAAACAGTGAGCTTACCCATTCTAATACGGTGTGTTTTCAATGCACTGATGATATGAAACGTTTGGTTACCGTCTTAATAAGGTATCCTAAATAAGGTATCCTAAATTTACTGCAAATCACTTACCTACTTTAATTTCCTAGAAGAACATTTAATGTTGAGCGCTCAGCAGGAGTCAATGAAAAATGGATTTCACTATGAGAAAAAAATTTAAAACATGAAGCAGTGCATAGTGTCAATAAAACTTTTTCTTTTAAAAATGAAGTCATTAGATGACACATGATTCCAACCAAATGTGTAAAATCTGATTGAAATTTTAAGGTGTGTTATGAAGTAGATACTAATTAAACAAAACTCTCATTCAAAATCAAAAAGAATTAATGAAAACAAAGCTGGTGCATAATTGAAGTCCATTGAACGTGAATAACTTGATAGCGTATTTTGTGTTTGCTTTTCCAGACTACTGTTGGTACAAAAGGTGGTCCTACTAGTTTTTAAATTATGTAGATGCATGAAATTATGTCCAGAATTTAAATAAAAGTGACTCCAAGTGTGTCAAGTTCGTTTTATTCCTATTAGTGGAGAAAGATAGTCAATAAATGCTAAATGATGATGATGATGTTGATTAATTAATTTGAGTAATTAATTAATCAATTAATTTAATAAATAAATTGATTAATAATTTATTAATTAGGATAGATAAAACAAACGCAAATGATGCATGCAGACCTGCAAAAGGTTTAGAAAAAGTTATGAGATAACATATTCGAAAACATCCATTTTTCGAACCGGCAACCAGCCATAATTTTTGGCCGCCAGTATCATCTGGAAGACCAGCCTTTGTCCAGGTATGATTATCACTAATGTTAAGAAACTTGGAAAAAATTCTAAAGGCACTTAATTGCATAAGTGAGTATCAATCGGAATGTCTTTCCGCGCCTATTTTTGACTTTCTCTTGATGTTCCAGTCAGAAATCATAAAAATTATGTTTAGGAAATATTTGTGTACTTCTACAGAATAGTAACTATTTTGACTTCATCAGACAAACTAATGCCAGTACTATCAAAATACATGCACAGCATGGGAATTCTCAGGGGGTGAAAACCTAAAGTGCCTTTTTTGGGCCCAAAAATGGCCGGTACGCGCTAAAAACATCGTTTTTTAGCGTTTCTGACGATACTCTATCCTTCTAGAGCATAAAATCATGAAAAAAATTTCGAAAAAAGTCGAATAAATTGACCAATATATCGCTTAAAACATGAATATATGGCGCGAAGCGCCGAAAAATTCGACGATTTCGAGCAAATAGATAGCCAAAAACCCTTAGAAAGACACTTTTTCTACCAATTTTCAGGTAAGTTTAGGAAACTTGAAAAATCGCCAATTCTGGGGGGGGTGAAAAATTTCTTGCGGGGGTGAAAAATGATTCACACCTCCAAGATCATGTATGACTACCACCCACATAAATGTAAGCCTCAAGCCTAGGAAAAATCAAGAAGTTTGAAAAAATCAAAAAACTGTGGCGACTATCCTTTGCTACAACAGCAGCTATGAAATATTCTGTTTAAGTGCCAATATTTGACATATGTATATACTCCCATAAACCGAATTTATTCTAATATTTCTTTTAAAAGTGAAATTTCAAAGGTGCTTGAATCTTATTTTTTGTTTAGGCGTACCTAGTGAATGCGAAAAGAGAAGCCAGAATGGATATTTGATTTTCTGTGTTTCGCTATAGGATATTTTCTGCATGTACCGACAGAGCACTGCGCTTAGACGATTGTGAACATGTGATCAGTTATCAATTAATTATGAACTACATGATTAGTCCGTCTCATCTTCGTTTCTTACTTAGGTTAGGGGCATTCCTACGTTTATTTGACACCTTTTGTGTGTGCGCTTAGATTGCTAGCAGTATGCGTGTGTAGAAGCGCTTGGTCGTGGTTTCCCTAGGTTTTTGAATGCGATGATCTCATTGGTGGCACTTTCAAGCATAAGACTGCTTTAAATTTAAAAAGTTGGCATCTGCCAGTACCTGAAAAATTAACGCCTAGAAGCCTTGCAGTCAGGTGAACAATGATCACTTTTCTATCATTTTATGGCACTCCTACAGAGTAACGGGTGTCCCCTAAAAATCCGGAATTTTTTCAAACATTTTAGCAATGTCTTCAGTTTACAAAAATGTGTAAACTGCAATATATCATTACAAAGCTTATTCAATCTTCTATCCATTGAACTAAACTTTGGAATTCGTAGTGTAACTTGAGTTCTGAAAAATGCGTACAAACGAGGACATTCTCCGATCACGTGTGTACAAGTTTTATTCCATCAACATTAGCAAAGGGAGGAAGTTTACGATCAGGCATTTTGAGAACAAGGGTGTTCCAAAAAGTAATATTTATGACATTATACGGAGATACTCCGATGGACACGAGTGCACTCGACGCACAGGATCTGGTCGGAACGCTAAAATTATTACAAAAAAGAAACTGGAACATTTGGAATCTGCATTTAATGACAGTTGCTCTATTTCTGTGCGTCGGGCGGCTGAAAAATATGAGTGTTAGCAAGTCTTACATTCATAGAATCGTTAAAAACAAATTAAAATTGCAATATAGAAAAAAACAAACCATTCCGTCACGATCGGATAAACAAATTGCATTAGCCAAAACAAAGTGTGGACGCCTGTTTCGTCGTTTTGGTAACAAACATTTTGTATTGGACGATGAATCGTATTTTACCCTGTCACATTCTTCACTTAATGGTAGCAGTGGATTTTACACGAAAAACGCATCTAATGCTCCTTCTAGTGTTAAATTCAGCAAAAAAGCAACAGCTCATCACGCGTATAAATTATTGTTTAAAGAAAGTTGATCAAAATGTTGTACAAAAGCTAACTTTGAGTACTAGGAAAAGACTTGACACAGTGCGACGCAATGGAGTTATTGAAGCTCGCAATTGAGTGTGATCTATTAGGCTTTTAATGCTCTTTTTGTTGATATATTACTTGTTGAGTTTTTGTTTCTGTTTGTGCAATAAATTAGCCTCTGGAATAATTCCGGATTTTTAGGGGACACCCGTTAGTAAGGTAAGTTGTTAAAATTCTTATTTGCTTTATTTTTATCCTTAGACTTAAGCTTAGTTTAGTGGCGTTGGCTTAGGCCTAATTTATTGGCATTGGCTTAGGCTTAATTTATTGACATTGGCTTAGGCTTAATTTATTGACATTTTTATGCATTATCGATAGCTCAGAGGCCATTATAATATAAGAAATGGATTATTGCAGCAAATATCACTATCATTATCATTGTTTATGACGTCATAAATAATTACTATTCAGTAGATGTAACCTGGTGTTCATTGGTCTCATTCCAAAAATTCAAAGAATAACGTTTTAAGGCAAATGCACTAAACAGAAAGCCTGTGAAAAAGGAATATTCCAGAATATTTCAGATATTCGTCCGCTTTATGTTTAATGAACGCATTTCCTCTGTCGTATTTCGTTATTATATTTATCTTGTATGTTACAGTAATAAATTGGATCCAATTCTCAAGTCTAGGTTTCAAGTCGGCCTATCATACATTCCCATAGGGAGGTGAGGGGGTATTACCCCCACCTCAGGGTCCGCGACTTGAATCACTGTCGGTCAATTTTGAGCTATCGAACATTTTCTGCATGATTTTTGGGTATAGAAGCAGCGAAGATACTAAAATTTTTTGCGCCGACTAATACATTTCTGTTTTGTTTACCCATAAAATACCTAGAATGAACTTAAAATGATCTGAAAAGTCGAAATTTTCGATGAATTCTTATATTTTTTTACTTACAAGTGTGAAGAAAGTAGTCAGAATGGTACAAAAAGTAGTTAAAAATGCAGTCTTTTCACATTAAAACATGCCAAATAGGACGTGTTAGCCATTTTTCATATTTGACCTGCAAAAAAGAAAAGGCTAGACTCTAAATTTAGTGGTCCTAAATTTTGGGATTTCAACCCCCTGAACTTTCGACCTTGGGAAACTATGCGGCCTACCAAGTTAGTTTGAGTCCATCGGCGTATTCCAGAACAAAATTAATTATCTGGAACTTATTTGCTGACTTTTTGGCATGCTTTATTTTGGGGTGATTTAGATAGTGAGGGAATGTGGTAGCTATGCTAAATTCCGCTTAAAATCAAAATTTGAGAATAATTTTCCAGCTTAATTACAAATGTACAAATGTTTTTCGGTGCTAATGTTTACAAAGGTGATCTTTAAAAAAACTTTTGTTACCTATATAAATCTATTGAATTATTGTCACTAATTTGTTTCTAATGTTCTTGATGAACTGATTCAGAGAAGATGCGTAAGATTCTTATTATCAAACGCTCATTGCGGGCATTAAAATATAGTGTCGTTGCCTCAGCAGTTGCTTCAATGGCCTACGTTTTGCACAGAAATGAATACGATCTCTCATCGATTGGGGTGATGAGACTAGGCCGCGCGTGCTACGCAGTGAGGTTTTAATTTTTTTGTAGGCACTTCATTACTCATTTTCAACGAGTACTTGCGTTTTCCAATCGTTTTTGGCACATTTTCACGCTGTAGCAGCAGGTTTGATATCCTTAGGAGTAAGCTTAAATGATAAAATTTTCAAACGCTTCTCAAGAATATGCAGTGAAGTAAACATCTTCAGGAAACCGAGAAATTCTTTCATTCTCTCAATAAAATAGCAATCTATGTAACGGAAAGGGGGTTGGGGGCACACATTTCCAAAGGAGGAGAGGGCGAGGGGGTATGACCCAAGCTCAGGGTCCAAGACTCGAGTTATAGATATAGGTTAAAGGTTAGATTTTTTATATCCATGTTGGAAATCAAGCAAGAAAATTTTTCAATTTTTCATTAAATTTTTTTCCTTCACGGTGGCATAGATCTCGTCGAGAAACGCTAAAAAACTCCATTATTTTCGTGTATCTCTAATGGTTTTCGAGGTAAAGGACTTCAAAAATTTCACCCCTCCCATTGAAATGAAATCTTGCCCACGCCCCTGGTTGAGGGATGGCCCCATTCAAACTTGAACGTCTCCCCATCCCCGAGTTTGGAAAATTTTTGACCCCGCGATTCTTGGCAAAAACTCGCATTTTTTGGTAAGTCAAAAATTTATGACCCTTGATTTTTAGCAAAATTTGCATTTTATGGGTATTTTAGGTGTTTTTTTGTTATTTTGGTTAAAAATTGGTGTCATTTACTCACCCCGCCTATATATCGCTAGGTACTCCGCCTGCTTGATTTCGAGCCATTATATAACATACATGTGTAAGTTTAGTGACTGATTTATCGATATCTTTGGCCCAAGCTCGACTCACGAAGATATGAAACTTTTCTTTTTCTTTCAATTTCATGACTTGAAGAATGAAAAATGCAGAAAAATAATAAGTCAGGGATGACATACCCTATCCCATTTTGATTATTAATTTTCGAAATTTTTGTAAAGATTGCTCTCATTATCTAACCTTTTATCTGGCTGCAGGCGCATTTTTACAGAAATGGTACGATAATTTTAGGAACCTTTAACAATCTTAGCGTGAACTTTTTAAATTTTTGGCGTTTCTCAACTAATTGTTTATAAACTACATTAAATAAAATTTTCACAGCATGAAAGAAAAGTTTTCTTGAATAGAAAATTCAGTACCTATCGCAAAGGGTTTTTACTTGAATCAGACACTGAAAAGTAAAAATCGCTATTTATGGTACATACTAGTTGTGCACTGATACCTCATTTTCAGCCATTACCGGTACCGGTACTGGATATATATATATATATATATATATATATATATATATATATATATATATATATATATATATATATATATATATATATATATATATATATATATATATATATATATATATATATATATATATATATATATATATATATATATATATATATATATATATATATATATATATATATATATATATATATATATATATTATATATATATATATATATATATATATATATATATATATATATATATATATATATATATATATATATATATATACAGGCCATGTAGGGGGCCTGCCCCCCCCCGAAAACCAAAAATTTCCTTAAAAACACCAAATGGGGAGTAAGGGAAAAAATAAGATTCGCAAAAATTTTCGGCGCTTCGCACCGAAATGAGTAATTGTGTGTTCTATATATCTTTATAATGGCAGAAATTGCATTTCAGAAGGAAAAATGTCAAATTTTATCGGCGCTTCGCGCCGTTTTAACACGATTCTTAGTGATTTTTGCCCTTAGAGACCTAGAAATTAGCTAAAATACACTACCAAAAGTCGAACAACTGTTTTTCCACACTAAAATCGCTACTGCACCATATTAAAGTACCTAAAAATTTATGTGTACGGAATGTACAAAGATTTTTGGGAAGACAAAAACTGTAAAAAGGTGTAAAATTCCAAAAAAAATTTGAGTAATTGTTTGTCCAATTTTCCTTTAATCAAAAAGTACACATTTTAAACTCATTTTATCACACAAGAAATATAGCTTATCAAGATACATCAGATTTCTTGATGACTAAAAAAGGCGGACTGGACAGAAAAAGCGTAAAATCATGCCGTTTCGGTGTTTTTGATAAATTTTTTGGCCTGCTAAATAACCATATTCTCGTAAATTTGCTGCAAATTTTAGTGTTACAATTTTTGCTCAGATGATCTCTGGTGCGTTGGCATCTGGGGCTCTGCCCCAGACCCCGCTGAGGGCGCTTGAGCACGCCACCCCAGACCCCCCCAGCCGTAGGGAAGGCTACAACCATGGTAACAGGGGTATCTTTAACAGTATACTTTTTTTGAGTAAAAAAAAATCTTGCCCCCCCGAAAAAAATTTCTGCCTACAGGCCTGTATATGATATATATATATATATATATATATATATATATATATATATATATATATATATATATATATATATATATATATATATATATATATATATATATATATATATATATATATATATATATATATATATATATATATATATATATATATTAGAGATGTGCCGGGGCCGCTCTTTTTGCCGGGGCCGGGGCCTGTACAAAACATATACCCTATACTTACTAAGCTATACCAAGCATCCACATTATTTCTATACTGACCTAACATCTTAGTATTACTATTGTAAGCAATAACATATTGCTTTAATGAATTGAAGACTTAAAAATAAGCAGATAAAAGAGAAATAAACAAAATTAATAAATAATTGTGAATATAGCTGTTAGACATAGAAAACAATAAGCTAAGCAGAACAGAATATGACTTTTCTATAGTATTTATGCTGATTCGATGAAAGAAATAGACGAGCAAAACAGTACAATACAAAAGATTACGATTACATTGCACGAGAAATAAGTAACCCAGAGATTAACTACACGCTCGAAAAACTTATCTCTAGAATATCAACAAAGGGGCGAAAAATGCTCGTACGACGAAAAATCATTTACCAAGATTAGGGAACATGCATAATCAAATTTAAATAATATTTAAAAAATTAATTGAAAACCACACAAAAATGAAGACATTCGCTCTATTATTTTGCGCACAGCGCCCGAAATTAGTGAAAAATCGCATATATATTAAAGCAAACGAATTCTATCTGGATGATAAAATAAGATGCCGTACCCTAGCATTTTTTAAGGTACATAAGTACACACATCGATTTATAAAACAATTTTACAGACACTGGTGAAAGTCCCTTGCATTTTAAACTTCATTGTCTAAGAATTATCGGTCAAACGTGCTTATTTTCGCAATAAATATTCTTAATTGAGCTAAGCTATTCAAGAATGTATCGAATTGTTTCAATGCTCACTCAAATCTTGATTATTAGATTACTTGAAGCGAAACACAACAGTAGCCTAAGCTTAATTTTAATGAAATTCAGCTTATTTTTGCGAATAAATAAATATTATGTTGCGTAATTAGGCAAAAAAAGATTAATTTTGTTCGATTTTCATTAATTTTTCATCGTTTTTACAGGCCCCGGCACCGGCGCCGGGCTGCCTAACCGCGGGCCGGGGCCTAACACATCTCTAGTATATATAGCATATACGTATATATACATATATATATATATATATATATATATATATATATATATACAGGGGCGCAGGCAGGATTTTTCTAAGGAGGGGCGGTCCAAAATTGGTGACCCTATATTTTGGGATATGGTCGCCGGGGCGCCAAATAAAGTGCATTTTCTGACGTTTGCGAACATGCTCTATCCGTTAAGCTCCATAACATTCAATTTTTTCGAAAAATTTTTATTTTCTCCTAATAAGCTATAAAAAATGACGTTTTTTGGCCGCGCTTGGGCTAAATGAACGAAAATGATGATTATACACGGCGAATTTTGAGAATTTTCGATAAAATGATGCCAATTTTCACGCATTTCCTTACCTTTCCAAAATTATTTACGGGCTAAGAGGAGCAGCTATAAAAAATGACGTTTTTGGCCGCGCTTGGGCCTGAATAAACTAAAATAATGATTCTACGGCGCGAAGCACCAGAAAATTTTGAAAATTTTCGATAAAATGATGCCAATTTCCATGCATTTCCTTACCTTTCCAAAATTATTTTTGGGCTAAGGGGGGGGCGGCCGCCCCCCCCCCCACCTACGCCCATGTATATATATATATATATATATATATATATATATATATATATATTAGAGATGTGCCAGGCACCAGGGCCGGGGCCTGTAAAAAATGATGAAAAATTAATGAAAATCGAACAACATTAATCTTTTTTGCCGAATTACGCAACATAATATTTATTTATTCGCAAAAAATAAGCTAAATTTCGTTAAAATTAAGCTTAGGCTACTGATGTGATTTCGCTTCAGATAATCTAATAATCAAGATTCGAGGGAGCATTGAAACAATTCGATACATTCTTGAATAGCTTAGCTCAATTAACAATTTTTATTGCGAAAATAAGCACGTTTGACCGATAATTCTTAGACAATAAAGTTTAAAATGCAAGGGACTTTCACCAGTGTCTGTAAAATTGTTTTATAAATCGATGTATGTCCTTATGTACCTTAAAAAAATACTAGGGTACGGTTACTTATTTCATCATCCAGATAGAATTCGTTTGCTTTAATATATGCGATTTTTCACTAATTTCGGGCGCTGTGCGCCAAATAATAGAGCAAATGTCTTCATTTTTATGTGGTTTTCAATTAATTTTTTAAATATTATTTTAATTTGATTAGGCATGTTCCCTAATCTTGGTAAATGATTTTTCGTCGTACAAGCATTTTTCGTTCCTATGATTTTGTTGCTATTCTAGAGGTAAGTTTTTCAAGCGTGTAGTAATCTCTGGTTACTTATTTCTCGTGCAATGCAATCGTAATCTTTTGTATTGTACTGTTTTGCTCGTCTATTTCTTCCATCGAATCAGCATAAATACTATAGAAAAGTCATATTCTGTTCAGCTTAGCTTATTGTTTTCTATGCCTAACAGCTATATTCACAATTATTTATTAATTTTTTTTATTCCTCTTTTTTCTGCTTATCTTTAAGTCTTTAATTCATTAAAGCAATATGTAATTGCTTTACAATAGTAATACTAAGATGTTAGGTCAGTATAGAAATAATGTGGATGCTTTGTATAGCTTAGTAAGTATAGGGTATGTTTTGTACAGGCCCCGGCCAGGCCCCGACCCCGGCAAAAAGAGCGGCCCCGGCACGTCTTAATATATACATATATATATATATATATATATATATATATATATATATATATATATATATATATATATATATATATATATATATATATATATATATATATATATATATATATATATATATATATATATATATTTATATATATATATATATATATATATATATATATATATATATATATATATATATATATATATATATATATATATATATATATATTATAGGGGCGTAACCAGGTGGGGGGGCGGGCGGGCCGCCCCCCCCCCCGAAATGGAAAAAAAAATTTTTAAAAGCAAAGGGGGACCCTTTGCTTTTTCTTCAAGTGAAGTGGAAACGGATTGTGGACAGCCATAATGCGTTTTTAGCTTCTAAACTCAAAATTTTCGGCGCTTCGCGCCGGATTTCTCATGTTCGGTTTTTTCTTACTTTAGCTAGCCCAGATTTTACTTAAAAATAACGAATTTGTCAAAAATTTTATATATGCAACCCCTCAAACTGCATCTCTCCTCCAGAATGGAAGAAGGCGAAAAAGAAAATTTTGTCCAAAAAAATATAAAGTTTGAAGAGGCATATTCTTGAAATCAAGTAGAAGCTGCGAATCAACATTTTTCCCTCTATTTCAATATTTACGATTTTTTACGACCATTTGGTCTCTATAAACCACTCTGGCTAAGCCTTTTACAGACCAACCTTGAGATGCACGTAATATGTTGAAAACTCGTCAAACTCTTGCACTTACAACCTGCTGTGCTACGATTTCGAGGCTAAGAATGAAAAATAGACAGAAATGGTTTTACCTCTTACCAAATGTTTTGGCGTGTTTTTCAGTTTTGTTTGAAGTATTGATAGCAGCTGCATTCACTTAGCAAAATCAAAAGAGGTTAGAATTAATTTAGAAAAAATTCATATCCGACAAATACTTTTTTAGATCGGATTGACTAATTAATTAGTCTTAATTGTGAAAATACCATACACGTTTTCATGAATAATTATTGAATTATTGGTTAAAACGGGTTGAAATGAGCAATTTAAAATGGTGGGACCAAATTTTCAAATAATCCTTCTCCATTGTTATATCTTCATATCAATAGTCTGCACCACACATTGGCAAGGGGTTCAACCGGGTATCAGCCGGAGCAGGTTCGGTACCAGCCGGAGGGTCCACCAGTTGCACCCTATGTTTTGTACAAAAACTTTTTTAGGCATTTTACAAGATGAGATGCCACCAACAGTGCAGCCAAAATCGGTTGCAGGGGTCCGAAAATTGGTTGCTGAGATCCAAAAATCAGTTACAGGGCTCAAATATCGGTTGCTGAAGGCTGAAAATCGATTGCCGGGGTCCAAAAATTAGTTGCTGGGCTTCAAAAATCGGTTGCTCGGGTCTAAAAATCGGTTGCCGGGGTCTAAAAATCAGTTGATGGGGTCTACAAATCAGTTGCTGTGGTCTAAAAGTCAATTAGTGGGATCCAAAAATCGGTTGATGGGGTCCTAATTCGGTTACTGGGCTACAAAACCGGTTGCTGGGGTCTAAAAATTGATTGCTGGTGTCCAAAAATCGGTTGCTGTGGTCCAAAAATCTGTTGCTGGGGTCAACCAATTTTTGGAACCTACCAACTGATTTTTAGACCCGAGCAACCGATTTTTAGACACCAACAACCGATTTTTGGAGCCCCCATCCGATTTTAGACCCCACCAAACACACGTGTGCGTGGGGGGATGGTATGGGGTATGCACCCCCAGAAGGCCGGATTCCCCCAGAAACCAAAACAACCCCCCAGAATTCAATATTTTGTTTTTCGCAATTTTTTGATGCTAATGGATAGTGCTCGATGGGAAACGTTGAAAAATGTTGTTTTTCGCCATACCACCATTTTTAAGACCATTTTTGACCTTTAAAAAATCTTGCACACACTCAACCCCCTCCTTCCCCAGAATTTTGTTGCTGCCCACCTATGCCAGCAACCGATTTTTGTACCCCAGCAACCGATCTAGGACCCCAGCAACCCATTTTTGGAGCCTACCAACTGATTTAGGACCCCATCAACCGATTTTTGGAGCCCACCAATTGGTTTTAAGACCCCAGCAACCGATTTTTGGACCCCGTTAACTGAGTTTTGGAGCCCAACTGATTTAGGACCTCAGCAACCGATTTTTAGACCCAACTAACAGAATTTTGGACACCACCAACTGATTTTTTGACCCCAGCAATCGATTTTTAGACCTCAGCAACCGAGTTTCACCTCAACTGATTTTTGGAGCCCACCAACTGATTTTTGGAGCCAATCAACTGATTTAGGACCTCAGCAACCAATTTTTATACCCCACCAACAGAATTTTTGAGCCCACCAACTGATTTAGGACCCCAGCAACCGATTTTCGTAGCCAAGAACTGATTTTAAAAAACCAGCAACCGATTTTCGGATCTCACTAACTGATTTTTTGACCCTAGCAATCGATTTTTAGACCTCAGCAACCGATTTTTTGAGTCCAACAACCGATTTTTGGAGCTCAGCAATCATTTTTCAGATCCCAACAACCGATTTTCAAATCTCGGCAACCAAATCGGTTACTGGGCTCTGAAAATCGGTACGTAAGTAATGCATAATTCAGAGATTATACTTAAGTAAGTAATGCCTAATTTAGAGAAAATAATAATTCGTCAGATCAAAATAAATTACATGATGTATTTTTGTGATCTTCTACACATCGATGTATTAAAAATACATACTTGTCTGTCCACCTGTTTTATGTGTAAATAAACGCTAGTCTTTTATACATACATTACTTGTTGTATTGATGTTTAGGCCCGCGCTGGATTTTGACAATTTTTGTAATGCAAAATTGCGTTTCAAAAAGGTGAAATCTCCAAATTTTCCGGCGCTTAACGCCGAATCGATTTAATTTTATTACTTGTTATTGATGCTTAAGCCGCGCCAAATTTGGACAATTTTTGTAATGCAAAATTGCGTTTCAAAAAGGTTAAATTTCAAAATTTTCCGGCGCTTCGCGCCGAATTCGGACAATTTTTGTAATGCGAAATTGCGTTTCAAAAAGGTAAAATGTCTAAATTTTCCGGCGCTTCGCGCCGAATTGATTTAATTTTATTATTTGTTATTGATGTTTAGGTTGCGCTGAATTTTGACAATTTTCGTGCATTTCAAGCTGGATTTATATTTGAAATGAAAACGTACTATTTTACGACATGAAAATGAGGAACTCTGTAAAAGTTTTATTTTTACACAATAAATTGCATAAAAAATAAGCATATTAAAGGCGGTGAATGTCTCTTCAAGATTAAACGTCAATTGTTACTAAAATAATTAGTTTTTAAACATAATTGCTATGCAAATTATCGATTGCACTATTTTTTTACACCATACTAATTTTGACACACCATTTTTAATTAAAAAATTATGTCGCGAGAAATTGTGCGACATCGCGTGAAATTATGAATGGACTTTGCGTGGAAGCAAGACTACCATGTTAAAAATTCGATGCATAAATTTTTACACGCAGGAGTTATGTAGCAACCACTTTTCTGACTTAGGCAACCAACCAAAAAATTGGGCTCCGGTACCAGCCGTGACTTTAAGGCTTGCCCAGCTATGGTCTGCACTTCAACAATGCTCTCCCACTTAAAAGTTAGGAAATAAAATCTAATAATAATGGTACCGGCCGGTACCAGGTTGGTACCGGTACCATGGTATCGGCGCCGGTACCGGTACCCGGCACACCACTAGTACCTACCTACCTGTACATAATAAATGATGGGTTTATCAAATTATTTCTGGCTGAATGGAAAAAATTAGGACAGATGAAGAAAGGTCGTAACAAAATTGTAAGTTAGAATGCATAGGCGCACAAGGTTAGGGTCGGCAGGAGGGAATAAAGTACCAGAAATCCAAAACAATTAATTTAACGTTCACGATTTTATTGCTGTTTAAACGATCAAAATGGCTAAAATAGCCTATAAAACGTTTTTTGCGGTAATATCGCCCTTTTAAAGCATTTTTAGTCCATTTTCACTGCGTTATATCACTTGGAGCTGAAAAAATACAGAAATTGATCAATTTTGGGCGCTTTTTTGAGTAAATAGTACATAAAAAACTATTTTTATTGCTTTTGACCTCTAAAATGATACAAGAAACGTTCCGTCAGCTCGAAATCTCCGGACATAATCTGTCTGACTGATCCTTCAGCGGGGGGTATACTCCCTCACCCCTGTGTGCAATGTATGCTTGAATGCTCTAGTTCCATATATGCACAGTATGGCCGATCTGGGGGATCAGCCGGTCTGGGGGTCAAGAATTTAAATTTTATCGGGCCAAACTGGTACAAGCGCTAAAATAGCGTCTACTTTATTAAACGCCTTCTGGTCAATTTATAGCACTTTTAAAAATTTCAATTTTTATCCGTTTTTTGTCTAATTTACCTTATTTTCCCCAGAAAACTTTCCATTTTTTCATTCGGGGGTCTAGATCCCAGACCACCTCGCACGCACATGTCTGGTTAGATCCATCATGATCGTATTTGCACATATAGAGGGGTGAAGGGGGTATTACTCCCGCTGAAGCGCCCTAAAATTAGGTACTTGCTGAGCGATGTTTGCCTAAATAGTGTATTTTAATGTGTTTTCGACCTGATTGGTCTAATAAACACAACTTATTGTAGTAGAAATGCCCTGATAACATCCCTCCTTGACCACATATTTTCGATTTTATCACTCCTTTACCACCCTGACCTTGTGCATCTAATCCGTGACCATTCTCGGATTTCGCTCCTAACTCTGGCCATTGATAGCTTGCCCTTCGGTGTATGTATGTAGTATGTATGTATGTATGTATGTATGTATGTATGTATGTATGCATGCATGCATTCTGCCTACAGTCCTTGGAAGTATTATTAACTCACACGGAATGGGACGTGTGGGCGCAGCCGGTTTGGCGCGGCCGTTTTGGCGCAGCCGTTTTGGCGCAGCCGTTTTGGCACAGCCGTTTTGGCGCAAGGACATTTCGGCGCAGGAACACTTTGGCGCGGCTGTTTTGGCGCAGCAGTATGCTTCTTATAAAGGGACGTTTTGGCGCGGCCGTTTTGGCGCAAGAGGACCAGACGCGTACATTACATACATAACACGGGTATTGGTGTAGTATGTCTCCACCTTTCCAAAAATGCATCCACCTAGGTGTAGCATGTTTCCACCTCACCTAAATTAATTCTTTTATGGATAGGAAGACATCCAGCTTCCTTGGTGTGTCCCCATCTCGATAAAATTATTTTTGTCTTTTGTGGTTGTTTTTTTGTGTTTTGTTTGTTGTTTTTTTTCTGTTTTTTGTGTTTTTGGTTTTTATCACTGAAAAAAATTATATCGTTAATTATTGCGAGATAAGTTTAAGAAAAAAGAACTAAATAAGAGGAAACTGTCTTGCTATTTCGGCGATGATGTCGTTGAAAGGCGTCTAGATATGCTGCTTCTTGTACCAATATTGTGCTAAAAACACAGAAAACGAAAAAACCAAAAAAACACAAAAACAACAAAAAAGCACAAGAAAAATTTTATCGAGATAGGGGACACACCAAGGAAGCTGGATGTCTTCCTATCCATAAAAAAATTAATTTAAGTGAGGTGGAGACATGCTACACCTAGGTCGATGCATTTTTGAAAGGTGGAGACATACTACACCAATACCCATACACACGTGCACACACAGTACAAAATCATTTCGGTAAAGGTATGTAGGTATGTATGTATGTACATAGATAGGTATAAGTACATATGTGCTTAACTTGCTAAAAGAAATGCAAGTAGGTCACGTTCTGTGCTATGCATACGCTGATATCTGACCATACATATGCATGTACCTACATGTATATACATAGGTATATATATATATATATATATATATATATATATATATATATATATATATATATATATATATATATATATATATATATATATATATATATATATATATATATATATATATATATATGTTTGTACATACGTGCGGCGTTCGTGTTTAGATAACATATATAATGTACTTACTTATATGTATGTGAGGGTTATTCGCTGGAGGCACTGTAAGCTGCAAGACCGGTTAACGGAAAAAAATTAAAAAATGAATACATAATGAGAAATGTGATTGCATGAGAGTGGACGCTACACTTTCCTAATTTGACGAAAATAGAGCAATAATGAAAATCAATCATAACCATTCGGTGCTGGCGGCCTTAGAAAAGTTCAGAAAGGCCGCTATCTTTACTATGAACATTCAGTTGCTAGAAATCGGCTGAACCTGAAGCTTCGCAAGTATATCACAGTGGATCAACGAATACTTCGCATTGTTCAAGATTTTGAGAATAGAAATATTGAATATTTGCATGGTCTGTCAGTTGAGATGAATGCTTGCGTATTGAATTGTTATTTTTCAAATTGATTCCGATGCATAATGAGATGTGGAGCTTCGTGTTGGGGCCTTTTACCTAGAACAGCTACTGACCCCCACAAAATGGCTGCGACGAATTGTCGATTCATAAAAACTGAAAGACGAGTGCATTCTTAAGCGTTATCAGTTCGTTTTGGCTCAAAAGTGTCCGTACACACATTTTTTGACTACATTCTGTCCAATTTACCCGATTTTTTCAAATTTCTTCGATAATTATTTATGTTTTTATGTTTTAGAAAGAACAAGCATTGTCCGGAACGTCAAAAAACAGTGATTTCTGGCGTTACCCATAATTTTTTAGCTAAAAAAAGTCACTTCAAAATTTTTGGGTCTGTCTCCTTAAATTCCCAAACTGTACATTTATGCATGACACCGAGCATTAATTTAAATGATTGAATATTAGAAGCACACAAAATAAGCACTCATTTCGGTATTCAGAGAAGTTTCTGCGGAATTTTTCATAGTGAAATGCAAGACTATAGTCTGTTCCATTCAAAACGGCCCATTTTCGCTTTAGAACTTATTACTGCAACAGAATATTTTCTGCTTTAGGTTGTTGGCGGCAGTTCGTTAGATGTGCCACATGTTAAGTAGAGCACATTAAACATCAGCAAGAAGAGTTTAAAGCAAACAACCTCTACCAGAGCATAATGGATGAAGCCATTTGCACAGTGAAAAAATGACACAGTAATAAGACATTAGCGAAAATGGGCTGTTTGGAATGGAACAGACCATAGAAGTACGAGTGTACATATGTAGAAAATAAATCAGCGAGGAGGGGAATGGAATTATATCAGAGAATTTGCAGCAGTTTTACGCTTCTCTCCAATGCAATATGAACAAAACAATGAAAAGAGCTTTTCTTTTTTGAACTTAAGTTTCTGAGTCACGTCAACGATGCATGTGAATCTCTAAGAGCTGAAAGCTTTCCGCACCAAAAAAATCAGGAGAACTTTTGCGGACTCCAGAATCCCATTTTTGTCACATCAAAATTGCAAGAAACCGAAATAATAATTTCTATTCAATTTTCTGTTTTCAACGCTAGCCAGCGTCTAATTACAACCATCGGAAAGTATTGTTTTTGATCCGTCTATCAGATTTTTTATTTATTTTTATCTTTGAAAAAATTCGAGTATAAAGACCCTATAATTGTCACCATGCCCACGATGCAAAAATGAGCAGGTCTATAGAAAAGCCTTAGATAGCTGTCCATGTTTGTCTTAATCAGACATTTAAATCTTGTCATCAGAATTGCACAAAAACAGTTGTGCCAAAATAATGCGCCAAAACGTCCTTGCACTTCAGAACGGATGCGCCAAAACAGCCGCGCCAAAATGACCGCGCCAAAACGGCCGCGCCAAAGCAGTCCTGCGCCAAAATGTCCTAGCGCCAAAACGGCTGCGCCAAAACAGCCGCGCCAAAACGGCCGCGCCTCAATGTCCCAGACCGTAACTTACACGCTGTATTTGTCTTGCTGCTAGTTGAACATCTGCCAAGGGTCACATCATACATAGACATAGGGGGAGGTGGTATTACCCCACCCCCGCTAAAGGGTCAGCCAGACATGTACTGTCCGGCGAATCTGAGCTGATGCTAGGGAATCGGACGAGAGTCTTTTTTCTCGGCCGAGGCTGAGGGAACTTTTGAAATCCTTTGCCTCGGCCGAGACCGAGGGACCGAGGATTTGTTATAGATATAATATGAGTATATGAGTACAAACAATATCGGACATATATGCTCCATGTGATGTGGGTACAGTACACTGTTTTTTTTGTACGAGCCTCTTTGTATATGCACAACGATCTACGGAAAAGTCTTTGTACGAGCGAAAATTTTTTGTACATATAACCTATAGATATGCTATTGAATGTACACATTTTTACATACTACTATATTGTTATCCGTGACCCGCACGCTTAGCAAAAGGTGTAACTTTGTCCTAAATCCAGCTGTTCATATTAGTTCGGCCTGAAACGCCAAAAATTTCATGAGTCTTAGATTGAAATTACACATAAAATTCGACTCAGTAAGTTAAAATAACTTTTGTTACACAATTATAAAAAATTATGCGATTGCAATGTGCTGAGTTAATCTCATAATAGACACCAACTTGTTTTTGAATTTAATGCAACGCATAGATAATAGAGTTAAATTCTATCTTCAAATGGCAGAAAACAGTGCAAAGTTGTTTAATAGTTCTTTTTTCTGCATAAAATCTTTATAAAACAGTAGAAATAGATGTGAAAGATGCTTAAATCTGTACAAAGATGCTTAAAGATAGATAAAGGAGTGTTTAATACCAGCGCTTGAAGCTAAATATAATGTAATTATGATATTCGGCGCGAAGCGCCTAAAATTTTATGAAATTTTGCTAAAAAATACTCAAACAAATGTTAAAATTACTATTACTTTGCCCCAAAAAGTCTTTGTACAGTGTACAAAGATGGCTCCGAAAATCTTTGTACGAGCTTCAAAATCTTTGTCTCGCACAAAAAAACAGTGGTACAGTAGCAATAGGATTGATTAGTGTAATATAGTCCAAATCCAACAAGCTATTCAAATTTTGTTCAAAGGTAGGTATGAAAATGACAGGCACAGTAGTGACAAATTGCTAATCGTCTTGATCATTCAGCTCGTTTTCGCTATCACTATTGTGTGTTCTACATATCTTTATAATGGCACAAATTGTATTTCAAAAGGAAAAGTGTCAAATGCGCTTGCGTTTTAAGACGATTCTTAGTGATTTTCCCTAAAAATTTTGTGTATAAAATGTACAAAGATCTTTGGGAAGACAAAAGCTGTAAAAAGGTGTGAAATTCCAAAAATTTTTCGGCGCAAAGCGCCGAAATGAGTAATTGTTTGTCCTATATATCTTAAAAATGGCAGAATTTGCATTTAGAATGGAAAAATGTCAAATAATTCGGTGCTTCGCGTCGTTTGGAGACAATTTTCAGTAATTTTTGGTTTCAGAAACCCAGAAATTATCTAAGATACACTACCAAAGATCGAAAACCCTGTTTTTTCACACTAAAATCGCTACTGTACTATATTATAGTACACAAAAATTTGCATGTACAAAATGTACTAAGACTTTTGGGGACCATCTTTGTAATGTACAAAAGGACCTTGTACAGAAAAACTGCTTTATATTGAATTTTCTTTTGCGATCATGTGCAATAACGACACGTTGGCCTTTTAAACTATTTGTTACGATCAGGTGGAGGGCATGCAAGAAGCAGCCGACATTTTTGAATTTGCCAATTTCCATCGCGTTAACAACATTAGCCACGTTATCACGAATGACGAAGTGCACTTTGCTAAGTAAATTGAAATCTAACAGCACCCTTTTTAAAGCAGAAGCCAAATTTTCGCCACTATAATTCTCTGAGAACGGTAAGCATTCAACAACTGCTGTCTTACGTTCCCACGTTTCTTTATCAATTAAATGAACCTTAACCGCCATATAAGCATCCATGGCTGCAGAGCTCCACATATCCGTTGTTACCGAACAAAACTCTAAACGATCGGCCATTTTCACCTTACCCTCGGCCGAGGCCGAGGGATCTCTGAAAAAGACCGAGGATTGCCGAGGCCGAGACCTCGTCCGATCCCTAGTTAACGGTACAACTTTTGCATCATTTTTGAGGTCTAAAGCAATAAAAATGTCATAGTACTTTTATGTACTTTTTTACGCAACAAGCGTCAAAAATTAATCAATATCTGTATTTTTTAGTGTTAAAAGTGATAAAATGCAGTCAAAATGGACTAAAAATGCTTTTAAAATGCGAAACTACCTCTAAAAGACGTTTTATAGGCTATTTCTACCATTTTGGTCGTTACAACAACGAAAAAAATTCGTGAACGTTAAATTTACTGTTTTTGGATTTCTGAGATTTCACCACCCCCCCCCTGGTGGCCCTGACCTTGTGCACCTATAGGCCACATCAGTTTTGTATCTACCTGACTAGCCTATCCTCTTCCCTTTAATCATTAAAGATGTGTTTCCAATTGCTTTCCCTCGGATCGCCTAATTTCTTGTGCTTTAATTCGGGCGCATAATTGACAAGTTTGCAGCTTTTAGCGCAAAGCACAATTGGAGCAAAAAGAGATAAGTTCTTGCCTTGTCTCTAATATTGATGAAACTGTTTATAGGGAGCGTGCATTGTGGCCGATTACAAGTATTCATTGTATGGTCTTGAAGAAAACTCAAAACAGTATAAAGAAACAACGTCGAAAGTACACAAACGCTGCGCTGAACGCTTATTGAAATTAGCGTGCGCTAATGGAGGCGTTTGGATCAAGGTAATCTCATTTACATATTAATTAATCAGTGAATCCTTTAATGAATAACCTGGTCATAAACTATCTTAATTTGTTCACCGTATGATGCAATTGCCTAATTTTTTAGACTACTTGCTTAGCTATTTTTCTAACTTTTATTACCGTACGTATATGCGTATACAATACATATACTTAATTCCATACAAGAGCATGGGGGTGAGGGGGAGGCAGACATGTAACAGGGAGATCAGGGGATCCCCCTACCCAAAGTTGATTGTCCTCCCCATCCCCCAAAGTCAAAAAATGTTTTGCCTTCTCCGATTTTTGGAAAAACTTGCGATTTCCGGCCATTTCCTAGGTGTTTTTTGACCGTTTTTTGGCCAAAATTTGAAGGTCACTTACCCTTTCCCCTAAAAATGGCCGAGGACCCCTCTCCCAACGTTTCGAGTCGTTACATGTATAGGGAGGTATTACTCTCACTGAGCTCTAAAAACTGGTAGCTATACAGCCATTTTGGTCGGAAAAAACATTGTTATATAGTCTTTTTTGGGCTCAGAAACGAACTGTTTAGCATTTTTAGGCTTAGAAAAGTAGCTGTATAGGTTTTACAGAAACATACCGTGTGAGCTCAGAAATATTACATAGTTGCTAGTTTCAAAAGAATATATGTAGCTAGCTATTTTCTCGACTCCAAAAAGGGCTGAAAAGCTACTTTTAGTCTATAGAGGCGATCTCGTAGCCATGCTCGTGAGTCCAAAAAGGCTATATAGCTAGTTTTCTGGGTCAAAAATGGCTATATAGCTAATTTTCTGAGCCAAGAAAGGCTATAGAACCGTTTTTACGACTGGAAATTGTTTCATTATTCTAAGCCTATAGCACCGAAGATTTTGGTATTTTCAAAGAAATTGTTTTTTATCATAGTTGCGCAAGGTCAAACTTTCAAGCAGGGGTCAAAATCAAAAACTTAGAGACAGCTGAGTGCTGAGCAAAAAACGTATCTACGGCTAAAAATTATGGCATCGCTTTAAAACCGTTGTTTTCGAGCATTTGTGGCAAATATGTAGCCCTTTTGAACTCACAAACAGTTATTTAGTTTTTTTGGACTTCAAATACCTATTTTGCCCTTTTTGAAGTTTAGAAAATACCTACGAATTTTTTTCTAACTCAGAAAAGAACAATTAATATGTACATATCACTTCAGAACTTACACGATGTGTTTCTGAGTCTAGAAAAGACTACAGCTAGTTTTCTGAGTCAAAAAGGCTACATAATGTTTTTTCGCCATAGTGAATCCAGAGTCTTTGAGTTTTTTGAAGATTTTACCCAATTACTAAGAAAAATTTGCTTACTGACGATAAAAATTATTGAACTTTACGCACAAACTTATCTGAAGCAGTTTCTGATTATTCGGAAGTCTTAAGGTTATTTTAGTTTTTAAGCGAAGTCACTTTTACTTTTAAGCATTTAGGTAAAATTTGAACTTCTAAGCGTATTGTGCGTGTACTAATGTCTTATTGAGAGCACTAAATTTATCTTTTGATTGGATATGATTTTAGGTTGGACAACATTGTGCTTCTCTGGAATACTTGCTGCCAGTCGAATACATAAAGACTTTGTCTGTGCTGCATAGCAAAGCCCCCGAATCTTCGTTCGAAGATGTTTGTCAGGTTATCAGGAAGGATCTGGGCGCCGAAGTAGGTGCGTTTCACTATGTCGCCAAATTTAAAGGGCGGAATTTACGATAATTATCAGACATGCAAGCCCATTTGCACGTTTCCGAAAAATCATATTGTTTTCTTCATAGAATTATGTAAAATGACCAGTCTGACGCAGTGTTTTTTTTGTACTTGGCAAAGATTTTTCCCGATGTACAAAAGACTTTTTGGGACCGCCTTTGTACATGTACAAAGATCTTGGGAAGACAAAGATTGCAAAAAAGGTCTGAAATTTGCAGAAAATTTCCGAGTAATTAAGTGTGCTATATATCTTTATAATGGCAGAAATAGCATTTCAAAAGGAAAAATGTCGAATTTGTCGGCGCTTCGCGCCGTTTTAAGTCAATTCTTAATGAGTTTTGCCCTTAGAGACCCAGAAATTAGCTAAAATACACTACCAAAAGTCGAAAACTCTGTTTTTACTACACTATCGCTACCGTACTATATTATAGTACCCAAAAAATTTGTGTGTACAAAATGTACAAAGACTTTTGGGGACCATCTTTGTACATGTACAAACGGACTTTATACAAAAAAAGCACTGGCCTGACGTATGCTTTATGTCTAAGTTAAGTATAGGTGCAAATCGTATGTAACTATATAAGTTCCTGTTCACTAATGGATCACAACCTGTCCTTCTCTTATGTAAATTATAAAAATTAAGGTTCGTCAGGAGTTGTTGGAAAAGCCAATTCGATTATCCAAATGATCCAAATTCCCAGTTAATAATTATAATACTGCAAAAATAATTTTTTTCCATAAAGTTCGCAGTATAAATATATTTTAATTAAATCAAATGATCCGCACATAACAGATCAATATTTGGTATGACTGCATTTTAAAATTGCAATGAAACCTTTGTTCGTCAATAAAGGCATTTGAAGGTGCTGAAAAATTGTCGTATTGGCATTTAAAGTGTCACATTTTCAGTGTCTCCCTGAAGGACTCATAGCTATTAGGCCCCAAGTTATTTAGATTTCTTGTTTTTCCGTAATTTGTCTTTGAAAAGCCTAGATTTGCGTCAAAACATGGCATATGGTGGTCTATCTGCTTGAGAGTCGGGGAGACCCCAGCGTTACGGTAGGTATCTAGCTTGTAAAACACGACTGTGGTGTGCTGGCAATACATACATAGATTTGAGTGAAAAGCTAATCTTTTGACTTTTTAGGTATGCATGCATTCTTTTTATGAAATACATATAGTAAAAGGTTTAATTTCAAAAATTTTATTCTTTCTATTGCAAGCTCAAAAATTTCATTATTTTTGCTTAGATACATTACATACATGCAGATCATGGGAATTCTGGGGATGGGTAGGAGGGTGAAATTGTAAAGTTTCCTTTTGGTTTCAAGAATCGCGGATTCTTGTTAAGAAAACATCGTTCTTCTGAGTTTCTGACAATGCTCTATCTTTCTGTTGCATAAAAACATGAAAAATATATTGATAAAATAAAAAAATCGAATAAATTGAAGAAAATATAGTCGAAAAATGAGCATATGGCGCGACACGCCGAAAATTTGACGTTTTTGAGGAAAAAGATGAATAAAAACGCCGAAAAGAGTAACTTTTCTACGAACTTTTTGGAATTTTTTGGAAAATCGCAAAAAATATGAAAACTTTTCTGTGAGGCTGAAACCCTTTAAACCCTCCTAGATCATATATAGATACATACAGCATACACATGTAAACGTGCATACCTTCAAACTGTTCCTGAGATATTTAGCTCGCCTCCCCATAAATAAAATACTGGATATGGGTTTGCTTAGACAACATGTAATCATACATGCACATAGGGGTGAGGGTGGTATCACCCCCGCTGAAGGATCATTCAGACAGGTACTTTCCAGCGATTTTGAGCGGACGGAACGTTTTTTTGCATCATTTTTAATGTCAAAAGCAGTATAATTATCAAAATTTTTCCGGCGTTTCGCGCTGGATTAGTACTCTTATGTACTTTGTGACCCAAGAAGCGCCAAAAATTGACCAATTTAGTTATTTTATAGTGTTAAAAGTGCTATTATGCAGTAAAAATGGACTTAAAAGGCTTCAAAATGCTATATTACTACGGAAAGACATTTTAAAGGCTATTTTGACCATTTTAATCGTTGAAACAACAAAAAAATTCATGAATATAAATTTACTTTTATGAATTTCTGAGATTTTACCCCCTCCCCACTCCTGCCAACCCCGACCTTGTACACTTACATATGCGCGTAAGCTTTCGTTTTGACTTGATTTTTCATTTATTTATTCAGCCAATGAATTGATAGAGCGCATGGAACTCAAGCCAATAGGAGCGGCCTCCTTAGCCCAGGTGCATAAAGCCGTACTCAAAGACGGTTTCGTTGTGGCCGTGAAAGTACAGCATCGCAAAGTGAAGCCTAATAGCTTTGTAGACTGCACGTCTATGGAGGTCAGTCGACATTTGTTTCACTTTTCAAATTTCTTTAGAATGAAATAATATACGATTTATCACGAAAGAAATTCCCTCTCAAAAAAATTAATGCATTTTACTGAAAATTTTTCTCCCAAAATAGTTTCTATTAAGCGATTCGTTCTTATAGCGGCTATGTGTAGTATTTGCATTCCGTTGCATCCTTGATCATTATTCTCTCTGCGGTTCTAACTTGATTAAAATTGATAAAGTTGAGGGTTTAAAAATTTAAATTGAAATTCAAAATTAACTATAAATTTCTGATTCGGTTATACTCGTTACTTTCAGGGGCTCGTTCGTTGCATGGCATTAATATTTCCCGAATTCAAGTTAATGTGGCTCGCTGAGGAAATTAAGAAAAATCTACCTCTCGAACTTGATTTTATTAATGAAGGCCAAAACGCTGATCGAGTTCGACGGATGTTTGCTCATTTGTCATTCCTGAAGGTTAAGATCGTTAGCGGCTATGATACATGAATGCACGTGGGTACGTGAGGGTGAGGGAGAAGGTGATAACTATTATCAGGCACGTATCTCTGGGTGGAATGGGGGGTTCGGACCCCCTGAAATTCAGAAAAATCGGAATAATGGGACTTTTTAAACGTTATTTTGTGCTATTTCTGGCCTTTTTGGGCTTAGTCCCCCCAAAAATTGATGTTGGTCCCCTAAAAGTAGGACAGCCAGCTACGTGCCTGACTATTATCCATACATAAGCAGCAAGAAAATTCTGGGTGGTTTGGTTGAGTGAATTCGCCAAAAATATTACTAAAAATAGAATGTTGGGGTCCAAACCCCCATGCCAACGTGTGGTATTATCCCTACCTAAGGTTTTGAAAAATTAAATCCTGTAAGGCGATTTTTGAGAAAACGAAAGATGCTGGTAGACAATTTTTGAGTTTAATGCGGAAAAAAGGCCGCAAATCCTACCTGAAAGCAGTAAAAATATCAGAATTTTTAAAAGATATTAGAATTTTAATTACAGTCCAGAGTTTTTAGATTGATGAAGTTTTTATTTTTTTATCGCTAGAAAGCGAGAAATTGGTTAAACTTCACTACTAAAGGTAGAAAAAGCCCATTCACCACACAGAACACGTTACTGCACCAAATTACATAAAAATTGGCACAAAGACTTTTATGAACTGTCTTTGTGCATATACATTTACAAACAGATCTTTACATAAACAATTTTAAATTACCTTCGCACACATTAAATTATCTCCATTGATTATGATCGAAAACCCGGTGTTTTATTCGATAAAATGCAAACTTAAATTGAATTTATGCCTTTTCTTATATAACACTTCAAATGACGTTTCAAGAGACTAAAAGTATGCAATAATGATAATCACTATGACAGAAAAGCATGTCAAAGGCTTTTCGGGAATGTCTCTGGGCAAGTGCATAATAAAAAATGTCGAAGTAAAATAGTGGTTTTCTGCATTTTCTGCCTTTATAAAGCTCATAATTCTTTTATAGTAGAGATGCATAATTTGACGAAAATATACCACTAAAGGCCAAAAAGACAATTTAAACACAAAACGCATTATAAACATACAAAACGCATTATAATGCTATATATTATGGTATAAATACTAAAACCTGTTGGTACAAAATGACAGACAAAGACTTTTAAGTATCGTCTATATGCATGTGCAAAAGGATTTTGTACAAGAGCAATGACCACAAAGTGGATATTATTATTTGAACTCAGACGACTTGCACTTCAAAAAATATGTATATTTTATCTTTTTTCTAATAGAAGAATCTCACGAAGAGTGACCTTACTCGTATTTCCAAATCATAGGCAAAGTAGTCAAGTAAGTACAACATGCAAGTGAACTCCAAAATTTCTAAAATCTTCCGAACCCTACAAGCGTAGGCAAAAAGATTCGGTCTCTGTCCCTTATAATGTGCTTCTGCACTAAGCGCTGGAAAAATTATTTATATTATTTAATGGTCAAAAATACATCTACTCTTTATCTTTCTAACTACGATAGGAGTCGCTCTACCCGTTTACTTTAATTTTCCTCTGGACATGAAAACTGCTTTTCAATTGCAAATAAATATTTGGTTAGATACATGCGGTGAAAACCAGTATTTTTATCACGCGCTATCCTGATGAGATTTATGTCCTTATTCTCTAGATTTCACGAAGTCCACAGAATAATAAAATTCTACAATAAGGAAAGCACTATAAGTTTTTTCTTTTAACTTACTCAATCTTGTTGATTTTTTTGGTATAAAAGATAATCAGGTGTCCATTATGACTGTAACAAAGTTTGTAAAGTTTTTTCGGGAAACTTTTCAAAGCTTTCAGTCCATTTTTAGATTTTCAGTCAATGGTCTGATAAAAATTAAAATATTAGCTTTCTTGCATAGGTGCCCGAAATATTTTGGAATTACTCGAGCGATCGTGTGCTAACTATGGAATACTGCAATGGCGGTCAAGTTAACGATTTAAACTACATGAAAAAGCACGCTATATCTCCAAATGAAGTGAGATATCTTCGTGTTATTCCCCTATTTCATTGGCGTACATAATTTATTTTATCGAGGATCTAATAAAAAATAGATGTGATCTTTTGACATGCCCTTTAAAATACGCATCTATGTATACTAAATTAACTATTTTGATTGTGACACTGAGAGCCGGTCAGTATCAGTGGCTGAGATAATTGCTTCGTGTAATTTAGAAACAAAACTTGATGACTTGCGTATCATAAAGAAACACATGAAGATTTTTGTATTTATTGGTGATTGATTCGTCAGACATTCCCTTATCTAAAGCCTGTCAGGCCCCCATTCCTCTCCCTGGCTGAGATTTTTCGCCTTCTCGTTTTTTGGCAAAAACTTGCGTTTTTAGGCCATTTTTTGGCGAAAAATAAAAATTCATTAACAACTCCCTCCCGGAATTAAAAGTCGTTACATGTACATAGCAATACCAATGTGGATTATCCCCGGCCAGCAAAGTTATCGAGATAATGATTCCCTAATGATATTTACAACGCCAACTGTAAAAATTATTATGAGATACTAGAGCAGTATGCGTGCTGGTTCGAACTATCATAATTATACGTGCAAATGCTTACATTATAAGAAAATATCATCACCATAATTGTAACGGCTCAAAATTTTGGGTGGGAAGTCCCGGTCAATCTTAGGGATGGGGGTAAATGACCTTCAATTTTAGTCAAAAACAGCCAACAAACGCGTAAAAACGGCTAAAAAATTCGCCGAATGTCATAATTACATTCTATTTAGCTCCAAGCGCGGGCATTAAACACTCCAAAATCTATCTTTAAGCATCTTTGTACATATTTAAGCATCTTTTACATCTATCTCTACCATACCTGGGCAATGGCTGACGCTTCGCCCCGTCCAACTTCCAGCCAAAAGGGTGGGTGGGTCCCTAGACCCTGAAAAAGGTGGGTCTGTCCCTTAAAAAAGGTGGGTCCGTGCCTGAAAAAGGTGGGTCGTTCAGCTTAATCAGTGGGTCAATCAATAAAAAAAGGTGGGTCCATCCATGAAAAAGGTGTCAAACAGTGTAATAAGATGGTTCCTGTGCATGTTTTGCAAACTGATCATGATATACTGTATCTAGCATTTCCTTAAATTATCTCCAAAAATTTTCTCCCTGTACAAAACATAGCCCCGTCCAAGTTACCCCTTCGCCCCGTCCAACTTTTGGTTCGGCCCGTCCTGGTGATGGGCCGATATGAGGCATTGCCCAGGTGTGATCTCTACTGTTTATGAAGATTTTATGCAGAAAAAAAGAACTATTAAACAACTTTGCGCTGTTTTCTGCCATTTGAAGGTAAAATTGACTTTTTTATTTTTGCGTTGCGTTCGATTCGTAAGCAAATTGGTGTCTATTATGAGATTCAGTCAGCAGATTATAATCGCTGGATTATTTCTGATTGTGTAACACAAGTTATTTTAGCTTTCTTAGTCGAATTTTATGTGTAAATTCAACCCAAGACTCGTGAAAATTTCGACGCAATGTAACCAGCTGAATTTAGGACAAAGTAACTTTTTTGTGAAGAAAATCTTTTGCTCGTACAAAAGCTCTTCCGGAGATCTTTGTAGATGCACAAAGAGGCTCGTACGAAAAAAAAGTGGGGGGGTCAAAAATTTTCTGGCTCAGGGGGTTGGGGACGACCGGCTTGGAGTGGGGGATCCCTTATCCTCCTCTTACATACATGTTTGATCGTCACCATGTATATTACATAACAATGCCGAAATTATTTTTTATTTATAACCTATGTACTGCACGTTCTTTTATGTCAGTTACTCGTATTTGTTTCTTTTTGATGCACATTTGCATTTTTAAAGAATTGAATTGTTTTAGGACTAATTAATAAGTAATATTATTTTTAACTAGATTAATGAAGCGAATGTGTATTCGTCCTATTTTTATAAATCAAGAGTCCTAGACCGTCAGATTCGCATTGTGTACCGTACAATCGTTGCGTGTAAAACACATGAGATCATGCAGCAAAAATGAATACTTCTTACGCATGCAATGGATGAAAATTTGATTAAAGCGTTCTTTGGGAATGGTGAGCCGGTTTTTTAATTTTTGAATACAAATTGAAGGTGATCGATTTTAGAGTCCCGAAAATCAAGCAAAAAACTTTATTTTAGATTAAACAGCTGCCTGATTTTGATCAATCTAAAAAATGACAGAAAGTGTTAAAGGAGCTGGAGAAAGCAAATTTTTATACTTAATTTGTGTGTGTGTGTGTGTGTGTTGATAAAATTATAAATTTCTAAAGTGTGTGCGGGCGGAAGATGATCGATATTGAGTGGAAATTTACATATCACACACGAACACTGAGGGGGTATGGGGGTATCCCCTACCACAACTCTTGGGAGACATACCCCCCTCAAGCCGTTTTGGGACCAAATCTGTTGCTCGAACAATGAAAAAGCGTCAAATGGCGTCTAGCAGTATAGTTTCAGGTACATACATTGATTTTTCGAGCAGTGTAGCCTGTCCAATTAATTCTTCCAGACAATTTTTTCCATTATTTTGTATATTTTTGATGTTGCATGTCATTTAATCGCCCTTATCGTTACTGTTTTCTTGCAAGGTTAACCATAAATATTCATCAAGAATGAAATAAAACGAATTAAGTACCAAAATTCAATTTAATATTAAATAGGTAAAAAATTACTCATTTACTTACCCCTCTCCCAGGAAACCCGGTTTATCCCCCTCTCCAGAACTTTTGACCGTGTGCTTGTATGGACTTTATATTTCGTCTTTTTTTAATAATAGTCATAGTTAGTTGCAAGCAACCATGCATGATCTTGTGGGTCAACCCCCCCCGCAAAAATTTTACCCCGTCCCATACCCGTAAAAAGATTTTCATCCACCAACCCCACATAATTTACGATTTTTCGAAATGAGTCTTACAAAATGTTCTTGTTCAAGCGTTTTTAGCGATCTTTTAGTTCAAAAGTGCTAATTTCTACGGCGCTACGCGCCAAACAGTCATTTTTGGTTGTGTACATTTTGATGAATTTTTCTCGAAGATTTTTTATGCCTTTACCGCCTAGGAAGATAGAGCATCTTCGCAAACGCCTAAAACGCATGCTTCTCACCATACATGATCTTGGGGGTTTCACCCCCGCAGAATCATTTTTAACCCCCCCCCGCAAAAAATTTTTCACCCCCTCCACAGAATTGGCGATTTTTCAAAGTTTCCTAAACTTACCTGAAAATTGGTAGAAAAAGTGTCTTTTTAAGGGTTTTTTGGCTATCTATTTGCTCAGAATCGCCAAATTTTCGGCGCTTCGCGCCATATATTCAATGTTTTAAGCGATATATTGGTCAATTTATTCGACTTTTTTCGAAATTTTTTTCATGATTTTATGCTCTAGAAGTATAGAGTATCGTCAGAAACGCCAAAAAACGATGTTTTTTTAACGCTTACCGGCCATTTTTGGGCCCAAAAAAGGCACTTTAGGTTTTCACCCCCCCCAGAATTCCCATGCTGTGCATGTAAGCTTCTCACGCTTATTCATCGTTTTTGAGCCCAGAAAAGGCATTTTTAGAATTTTGATTTCATCCAACCTATTCCCATGTTGTGTGTGTGTATGGTTGCACTGCAACTATGCCATTTTTTAAACGCTTGTATTTAATCGTAGGTGTGCCGAAAGTTGGGCCAGCTTTATAGTGAAATGATCTTCGTGCAAGGTTGTGTGCACTGCGATCCTCATCCAGGCAACGTGTTGGTGTATAAACACGCTAAGAAAGGCCTTCAAGTGGTTTTACTTGATCATGGACTGTACACGGTAGGAGACGGCTTGTTAAAATTTTTATTTAGCTTATGAAAATATAACAGTTTACCTACATATGAATACGACTAGGTTAAAATTAAAAGAATAAGCAAAATTATGATTTTAATCCCAAAACTAAATATAAAATATGATTGGAATGATTTCCAGTATAAAAATTTTTGATTAATAAATAACTGCCTCTTTTATGCCCAAAAGGATGGGTACGCGCAGTGTGTTTTTTGTATTCGGCAAAGATTTTTCCCGATGTACAAAGACTTTCCAGGATTGTCTTTGTATATGTACGAGATACAAAGATTTTTGGGAAGAAAAAAATTGCAAAAAAGGTCTAAAATTCGAAAAAAATTTCGGAATGAGTAATTGTGTGTTCTATATATCTCTATAATGGCAGAAATTGCATTTCAAAAAGAAAAATGTCAAATTTTCCGGCGCTTCTCGCAGTTTTAAGACGATTCTCAGCGATTTTTGCCCTTAGAGACCCAGAAATTAGCTAAAATACACTACCAAAAGCCGAATAACTCTGTTTTTACAATAGTAAAATCGCTACTGTACCATATTTTTGTATACCCAAAAATTTGCATGTACAAAATGTACAAAGACTTTTGGGGACCATCTTTGTACATGTACAAACGGATCTTGTACAAAAAAACGCCGATTTTTCATGAATATTAGTGGCTAAACTTGCATGATAGCATATAAGAAGGTCGAAGGGATGACTTCTAACATCAAATATATATATATATATATATGAAATAATGAAAGAAAAGTGTGGGGATTAATGGAGTGAACAATGTACTGCTCTAAAAATCAGTACATGTACTGGAAATTATACTTTTAGACGTCATTTGACGCTTTTTCATGGTTCGAACAATAGGTTTTGGTTCAAAATGGCCTAGAGGGTATGCTTTTCAAAATTCCTGTTAGAGGGATACCCCCATATCCCCATTGTGCATGTGTGGTAAAAACTAAAAATTACAGTATGAGACATTTCTTAATCAACAAATGACAGGTTAGATGTAGTCACCGTTGTCATACTGCTTGAAGTCCTTGATTGTTTTTTACGTTGGTAAAAACTTTCAGTTTTCTACACGACTTTGGACGAAGACTTTCGTCTCCATTACTCAAACTTGTGGCTCTCGTTGCTCAAGGCCGACTTGGAGGGTATTAAAAAAGCCGGCGAGCTATTGAAAGTTGGCGATTTGTACGCTTTATTAGCTTGTATGATAACAGCTCGAAGCTGGACGTCAGTTCTGTCGGGCATTGACAAAAAGAATTTGACCGAACGCGAAGTATGTCTATGTCCTTTTCGAAATTCTTGGATTATTTTATTTTTAATTTTGTCTCTAGGGAGGAGCAGTGTTTTTCTGTATCTGGCAAAGGTTTTTCCCGATGTACAAAGATTTTTGGGGACCGTATTTGTACATGTACAAAGATTTTTGGGAAGACAAAAACTGCAAAAAGCTTTAAAATTCGCAAAAAGTTTCGGCGCTTCGTGCCGAAATGAGTAATTGTGTGTTCTATATATGTTTTAGTCTTTTTTGCTCTCAGAAACCCAGAAATTATCTAAAATACACTACCTAAGGTCGAACAACTCTGTTTTTGCCACACTAAAATCGCTACTGTACCATATTATAGTACCCAAAAGTCCGAAAGTTTGTGTGTACAAAATGTACAGACTTTTAGGGACCATCTTTGTTTATGTACAAACGGACCTTGTACAAAAAAAACACTGGGGAGGGGTGAGAGGGGGTATTACCCTCCGCTGAAGTGTTTAAAAGTTGGGTACTGTCGACCAGTTTGAGCCAAAAATGGTATATTTTCAAGCGATTTCGACGTAAAAAAAGTCAAAAACCCAATTTACTGTAGTAAAAATCATGGATTTTACGCCTCCCTGACACCAAAATCTCGATTTTACCCCTCCCTTGTCAACCTGACCTTGTGCATCTACGTTTCAGTAGCAACAGTTTTTAGTACGGCGTGAAGAGTGTCAGCCTGACAGCTTTTTTATAGCTTAAATGCCCTTGAACGTTGATGTATAAACGTTGAAATATCGTATAATGGTCTAATGTACGGTTTCTATTTGATCAAGTCTTTTTGTGAGGCAAGTGTGATTGTCCATTTATTGCATTCATTTGTGCTATTCTTGGCAGAAAATTTCTGTTGTCAGCAGTAAATTTTCCATTTGCTCTTTTGGGCGGTCTAGGTTCCCCGACCCCCGCCCCTTGACGTGCAATTTCTGGTCGACATACGTATACATACATCCAGGCACTGTTTTTTTCGAGACAAAGATTTTGAGGCTCGTACAAAGATTTTCGGAGTCATCTTTGTACAATGTACAAAGACTTTTTGGGGCAAAGTAATAGTAATTTTAACGTTTTTTAAAGTATTTTTTAGCAAAATTTCTAAATATTTTCGGCGCTTCGCGCCGAGCATCATAATTGCATTCTATTTAGCTCCAAGCGCGGGCATTTAACACTCAAAAATCTATCTGTAAGCATCTTTGTACAGATTGAAGCATCTTTTACATCTATTTCCACTGTTTTATAAAGATTTTATGCAGAAAAAAGAACTATTAAACAACTTTGCACTGTTTTCTGCCGTTTGAACATAAAATTGACTCTTTTATCTTTGCGTTGCATTAAATTCATAAGCACATTGGTGTCTATTATGAGATTCAGTCAGCACAATGCAACCGCTTATTATTTATAATTGTGTAACATAAGTCATTTTAACTTGCTGAGTCGAATTTTATGTGTAATTTCAACCTAAGACTCACGAAAATTTTGGCGTTTCGGGCCGAACTAATATAACCAGCTGAATTCAGGACAAAGTTACACCTTTTGCGAAGCGTGCGGGTCACGGATAACAATCTAGTAGTATGCAAAAATGTGTACATTCAATTGCATATCTATACGTTATATGTACAAAAAAATTTTCGCTCGTACAAAGACTTTTCCAAGGATCTTTGTACATGTGCAAAGAGGCTCGTACAAAAAAAAACAGTGCATCCAGGCCTGTATTCAGGATTGACCAAAGGAGGGAGAGGGCGGACCCAACATAAATTGATTATACTCGTATTTCGGAAACTTTGTCGGGGTAGTTTGCAAAATCCGCATTTTTCGACGTTTTTGACATGCTCTATCCATTAAGATAATAAAATTCGAACTTTTTAGGAAAAAAATTTTCATTTAAAAAGTTCTATAACAGAGTGTCATTTTTTGGTCGCGCTCAAAAATTATGGAAAATACTTCACCTCCGGCACGAAGCGCCAAAAATTTTGAGATTTCACGACAAACACGTCCAATTTTTCCATCTTTCCGTGCATTATCTTACCTTTCAAAAAAATTTTCCGTCCAATGGGGGCGGCCGCCCTCACCCCATCTAAAATACGGCCCTGATTAGGGTGATACGTTTGTATAAATAATATTTTTTCATTGTTACTTAATCATAAGACGTTTTAATTGAATCTGCACAAGTTAAAGTACCTTTCAAACCATAAAACTTTCATATCAGCATTGCATTTATATTGAATGGTTACTATTCTGTGATATGTAGTTTAGAGGCACTGCTTAGCATCAGCGCAGTCTACGAGTGGCATGAGCATTTTTAACCGCTTTGTTTCAGTAATTTTGCATTTTTTGTCTACGCATATGCGTGTTTTGTTTGAAATTTAAACGAAAAAATGAAAGTTTGGAAAATAATTAACAATAGAGGCTCTTCGCTGCGTCTTTGGCGACATCAAAAACAAGTTATTCGATTCCCTCCTTAATCGCATGTTACGTACATACATATAAGTTTTTCGCCCCATCCATACAAGATGCATGGTAGGTGAGGGGGTATTACCTCTCTGAGCTTTGAAAAACTGGTAGCTTTACAGCCATATTGGCCGAAAAAGCATTTCTATATAGTTTTTGGGCTTAGCAAATGAGCTATATAGCCTTTTTGTGTTTAGAAAACTTGCTATATAGCAGTGTTTTTTGTATTCGGCAAAGATTTTACCCGATGTATAAAAACTTTTCGGGACCGTCTTTGTACATGTAAATACAAAGATTTTCGGGAAGACAAAAATTGCAAAAAAGGTCTAAGATTCGCAAAAATTTTCGGCGCTTCGCGTCGAACTGAGTAATTGTGTGTTCTATATATCTTTATAATGGCAGAAATTGCATTTCAAGAGGAAAAATGTCAAATTTTTCGGCGCCTCGCGCCATTTTAAGACGATTCTTCGTAATTTTTACCTTTAGAGACCCATCAAAATTCGAACAACTCTGTTTTTACCACACTAAAATCGATACTGTACCATATTTTAGTACCCAAAAATTTGTGTGTACAAAAGGTACAAAGACTTTCGCGTGACCATCTTTGTACATGTACAAACGGACCTTGTACAAAAACACTGTTATATAGCCTTTTTTGGACTCAGAAACTTAGTGCTTGAGCTCAGAAATGCTATATAGCTGGCTTCTTTTAGTTTAAAAAGGATATATAACTATTTTTCGACTCCAAAAAGGGCTAAATAGCTATTTTTAGTCCAAAAAGACTATATGGCTATGTTTGTGAGCCAAAAAAGGCTATACAGCTAGTTTTCTGAGCCCAAAAAGGCTGTAAAGACCCTTTTTCACAAAGCACATAGCTACATATCTAGCGATTTTGGTTTCCTTCCTGAAAGCTTGAACTTGCGCACCTATGGCCACATTCTGTGATTTTTGCTGGATTGAAATTTAGAAGTAATTGATCCCAAAACTTTGAACGGTTTGCTTATATCAGTATCTGTTCGCGGCATATTTCGTCGTTATACTTTTTAAGCCCTAGTTCATTTATCGAATGCGTACCTTTTCAATCGTAATTTTATAAATCCTTTCGTAATAAACATATGGAGGTGCTCTGCTGTTAAAGTTATTATATAATCGCTTAAGAAAATAATAAAATGCAATAACCTAGTAGAAATTTAAAATTTTAATAATGTTTTGTTTTCGAATTGTAAGAAATGTCAGCTTTAATCGTGAAGAAAACTTGCGGTGACGGTGGATTCAAAAATATGCGAGTGTCATGCATACATGATCTTGGGGGTTTCACCTCCGAGATAGAATTTTCACCCCTCCCCCTATTCTTTGAAAGTTTCCAAGAAATTCGTAGACAAGGTGTTTTTAAGCCTTTTTAGCTATCTATTTGCTCAAAAGTGTCAAATGTTCGGCGCTTCACGCCATATATTCATGTTTTGACTAAATTTTGTTCAATTTGTTCGACTTTTGAATTTTTTACGAAATTTTCAAATGTTTTTATGCCCTAGGAAGATAGAGCATCATCAGAAACGCAGAAAAAAGGTGTTATTGACGCGTACACCCACACCATTTTTGAGCCCAAACAAGGCACTTTTGAAATTCTCACTTCAGAATTCTCATACTGTGCATGTCTGGTGTCATGTTGTTTTCTTAGTTCAACGTTGTGTAATCAATGTGTTTCCTTTCTCACAACACAAGCATATTCAGGGTGATGATATTAAGAATTATATTGGTTCCTTTTTACCCCAAATATCCGAAGTACTGAGCCGAGTGCCGAGGCCCATGATTCTCATTTTCAAAACTAACGATCTATTACGCGGTATTGAACATTCGCTCAATGTGCAGAAAAACGCCTATTCATTCGTGCAAATGTCCAAATGTTGCGTAATTGCAGTGCACGACTATTATTACAACAAATGTGATGGTATCCTGTGTAAATTGTCTGTTTTTTCTCGGAAGCATATGTCGTTGACTAGGATTTTGTTTTATGAGCTTTTTCTCAATGTATCCGCGTTCTTTATTAGACTGCGTTTACGACTGCTCAGGCTGATGCAATGAGCTTTGTGTAGGTTATAATAAATTATGCTCTCTTTAGTGTTATTTATTCTTGTCGTTGACTTGAATTTATTTGATACTGAATAAAATTCCATAACACGATGCTTTTGTGAAATGTACACGAGGCACTGGTTTTACTGGTACATGCCTACTGCCTTTCGCTAAAAATCTTCACCTGCTTATTTTTCAGGCTGCGAATATTCTTTACCGTAGATTCCTAGCATTCTCGGCCTGAGTATGAGTCAGAGAGTTCTTTTGAGCCAGAATATCCTCAGAAACTGGTACAAATGCTGAAGTAACGCAAATAATTTTGAGCTTGTGGTAAGTGTTTAGCTTTTTTTGTAAGAAGATTTTGATTTTTATCCATTTTTGGCCTTCGATGCGTCTTATTTTCCCTAACAAATTTTTTATTTCTTCACTCTGTGATTGACTCTCTTCTGTTCATTGTCAATGGAGTTGTCTTTTACTATGGACTTATGAGCCTGACAGCTGTTTTCGTCCCGTCCATCCTTTGAACTATTTAAGCTAACCAAAAGAAGGATTTGTCTGTTATTGTCTTGCATTCAATATATTTCCAATGGTTAAAGACACTTTAAGAGTAGCAATCGTTGTACTAACAGGAGTTTCATGAAGTTTTTTTGCTAATTCATCTTTGTGTAATTTTTTTAATCGCTCCATTGCTGGGCAACATTACCCAAACAAAACAAGGCTAAACTTGAATGAAACAGTACATGCATCAGACGAGTGCTTTGCTTGCATGGTATGAACAACCACGCGACCGATAGACTTTCAAGAAAAGCAATTTTATACTATCCTTCTGAATATTTTGGGAATTATACATATATCTACTTAGCTTACGCAAAGTCGAATTTTTCGTTCTTTTCGATATGCTTGATTCGGCGAGACCACACATGGGCACGGCAGTAAATTCTTGGGGCCCCGATGGGGAAAAATTGCGGAAAATAGTACTAAAAGCTGAATTCTGGGGATCTATCGATTTTAGGGGTTGTCAGCAGTGTTTTTTTTGTATTTGACGAAGATTATCCCCGATGTACAAAAGACTTTTGGGGGCCGTCTTTGTAAATGACAAAGATTTTTGGGAAGACAAAAATTGCAAAAAAGGTTTAAAATTTGCAAAAATTTTCGGTGCTTCGCGCCGAAATGAGTAATTGTGTGTTCTATATATCTTTATAATGTCAGAAATTGCATTTTGAAAGGAAAAATGTCAACGTTTTCGGCGCTTCGCGCCGTTTTGAGACGATTATTAGTGATTATTACCCTCAGAAACCCAGAAATTAGCTAAAATACACTACTAAAGGTCGAACAACTGTTTTTGCCACACTAAAATCGCTACACACATATAGTACCCAAAAAGTTGTGTGTACAACATGTACAAAGACTTTAGGGACCATCTTTGTACATATACAAATGGACCTTGTACAAAAAAAGATTGGTTGTCAGCCGGATTCTAGGGAAGTCCAGATCCAACACCCATGTGTGAACGAGACCCTTAAATTCAAAATGAGGTACACTTTTCGTACTTCCCTAAACCACTATTTTATTTAATAGCAGAAAGGGGCGAATCAATTGCATACTTATACTCGTTTTCTAGCAGTCAATATAATTAAATGCTCGAAATGATTGCTTTGATTTGAAAATTGTTTTTCGGACTTTTCCTCGAAGGCTTTGAGACGGCAGTTTAGATCAGGTTGTGGAAGAACATTACACATATTCCATTAAGTGGCATGTCTGACGCAGGGAGAAATTTTTCTTCATTTACGTACACAACTTTATTAAACTAAAAGACTGAGGTGGGTTACTGCTTCTGCCCCTCTAAAGATAGATCCGGTGAGTAAGTTGAGGTTTAATCGTATCGATAGCTTGGCTAGATCTGGTGAGTAAGCAGGCCCGGTCTTAGGCATGTGCTAAGTGTGCAACCGCACAGGGCCCCAAGGGCCCCTAAAACACCAAGCAAGGAAAAATTTAGTGGATAATGGGCGGTCGCCATGATCGTCCGAGCTTGCATTTCATAACGCTCCCATTCAGCAAATAGATACTAAGTGACCTTTCTGTTAATGAAAATTTCAAAAAGTTTTCGGCGCTGCTCACTAATTTCTTGTACCACCTATAGTCTGCTTCACATGTGCCTACAATTTTTCTTAGTTTTTGTTTTTTACAATATGTTCTTATGATAATTGACATTTTGTGGTAGTTATGCTACAGAAAAGTTATCAGCAACCTGTCAGTTTGTAAGTCGAAATTTAGTATATGTGCGAGCTGTGGCGGATCTAGGAATTTCCTAAGGAGGGCGGTACCCCAACTTTTCCGAAAAAGATCAAAATTGGTCCAAAAATTTACCATTTACGTGCGAAATAGCGCTTTTTCGGCGTTTTACTTTGTCTATTTTTATTTAAAATCACTTTGACGCAACATTCATCGAAAAATCAACCTAATTTACTTGATGAGAAATGAAGAATATAGATCTTGTAATGATTTTTTTATTTCCTATCGATCATCGTTATAAGGTTTCTACCTTAATTATATTCATTTAGATTTTTGTCAGTCTGGATGGAAGCTATGTATATTTTTACCTCATGAATTATTTTTTGACAAGAAAAGTTATCATTCCTATGTTTCAGCAGGCACGTATCTAATAGGGGACTAGGGGACCAGAGAGTCCCCCGGAGGAGAAAAACCGCAATGTGCGAATTCTTAAATGCATTTGAAAGACCGTCAGAATAGAGTTAACACACTTTTGAGCTAACAGGCCCATAGGAGCTCGGCGCCAGCTTTATCGTTTTTGTATAATTTCTGTCTTCTGAACGCCCAATTTTAAATAAGGCATCGTTAATATGACAAAATTTTATGGCGCCTAGCGCAAGATTATTTATTTTCTGTATTGTATTTCAATGCAATGACCAGAATTGAGTATAAAGGAAATTAAAAAGTTTTTAGTAGAGTCGAGCTTGAATGAATGTTGAATCGTGGCTATTTTGAACGACATATTTTTTTCGATTAAAATTAAGTATATATTTATTTTTTCTTTTTAAGAAACTCTTAATTAACATTTTGGCCTAACTTAGTTGTCAACATTATTTGACTCTAAAATTCTCGTCCCCTAAATCTAGAAGGTTCATGCGACTTTTTTCAGCATAAATTCTAGAAACTTTTCGGTGCTTTACGCCAAATGTTTCAGTGGAAGTGTATATATATATATATTGCTCAGTGCACAAATACAGGTAATGAAAACATCCTTCCGCATTATACACATACATATCTCAAAAATTTTCTGACTCAGAATTTTTGCGAAACTCGTTTGAAATTCTAGCAGTTTTCGAATTTTGCACAAGACATAATTTTCAACAAAAAAAATAAGACGGCGAAAACCGCTATTCTGTACGTAGATACCGAAGTTGTACCAATTTTTGACTCTTTGAGGAAAAAGTTGGGATGCTGTCCCCACAAAAATTCTAGATTAACCGTCTAGGATGAAACAGATTAATAACTTGTAGTACAATGAAAGCAGATACTTTTTAAAGTCATGAACCATGGTTTAGCCTCATGTTAATATCCGTAGTTTTACGCCACCAGACCAAAGGGCCCCCAAATTGTTTCTTTGCATAAGGCCCACAAAAGCCTAAGACCGGGTCTGTGAGTAAGTTAAGGCTAAATCGTATCGATAGCTTGACTTACTTAATTATCTACGAGATTGTTTCATTGACAACCACGTTTCCATTGATTCCAAATTATATGTGCCTCTAGTTCTTCGTACATAGTAGATAATACATAGGCATATATTTGCTGTATCCTCAATTTCTTTCTTCGAAATAAAATAGAATTAGGTGTTTTAGTACGATCCATAGTTACAGTGCGCATTATCGATCTTTCTTTAAAATTTCTTTCTCGGCCTAGGAATAATAGGTAGATGTTGATCATAGACGAAAAAGCTGAGTTAACCGGAAGTACTCGTCCACAGATTAAACATTAGCCGCATTAGGCTTTTGATGCTCCTTATTAAGCATATAGTGTTGTTGATTTATTCAGCGTATATACTTTGTCCAATTTTTTCTTAAAATGGGGGCGTTTTGAACGAAAGCCGTCTACCGCTGTATGCTTACTGATGTAAGGAATTAGGATAGCTTTTTGAAAGCTTCATTCAGCATTTTTGCTTCATTACTTTCATTCATGCATGGCTTGTCCCTCTCAGCTTACTGTGCTCTACGCTTTTATTGATCGACTGTTTTGACTTGAATATTATTTTACTGAAGGATCTCTTTGAATATTTGTGTACCATTTTTCGACTAGGTGGTACCTAGTTATTAAAGATATCTAGCTTGCCGCACACATGCGTCACATTAAGCCGTGTGAGCTTTATACGTGAATGCTTAAAGCACGCATGCTTGCTAGATATGTACCTACTATATTTTCTTGTTAGCGACCGATTGCAAATATTGCGCAATTGACTACTTAGAGCAAACATACGTAGATGTCGTTGCTAGGCTGTGTGACAATGTCTAAAAATCGTCAGCACTTGCTTACACATTGAGATTGAAATGAATTCTGAAAGTTGCCTTTTAGCACTTCGTTTAAGTCGATGCGATTTGAATAGAATCTGAGTGAGCTTATGTGAGACGTATGTTCAGGTCTTGCCTTTTTAATGCTAGTTTAGCTGAGCCTGATTCTGAATGTGTTGCTTCTTCATGTCATGAGTAACTAATATTATAATTGCGTTGACATAAATTATTGCCTTCGAGGTTGTGCTGCCTTACGCAAGAGCTGACTCATTACCTGATTATAGAAATATTCAGAGATTAGTTCTTAGAATGAAATTAATTTGTTGGCTTTTTGATCACGCTTCATCCATTAGTACTTGTTTTACTGGAGAAAATTTCCGTTCGAATAACTTCTGTGATTTATTTTTGATCGTTACAAACAAAATTTTCAGAATTCTGTGCATAATAGTCTGCTGTGAAAATCCAATGTATGTTATCTGCAAGCGCAGATTTGACGATAAGCGCTGGGAAAAATTGGAAATTTGTAGTAAAAATGAATGAAAATAATTTTTGAAAATTTTTTTGTATTTTTTAAAATAATTTTTTACATAAAAGTATAGCCAAGCCATATTAAGCCAGAAAAGTTGGTTTAAAATTGCCATCTTCCCCTAAAAATCTTTGTACAAGTCTCGAACTTTCGTCCAACTATAATTGGTTCAGAAACTTACAATTTTTGTAATTTTTCAAGTTAGGTACCTACTTGAGACTAGTACCGAGGCTTTAATTTATACCATTGAATACGAAACCGAAATCTCTATGCAATACATTCAAATTTTGTATTTTGCCAGTTATCTTGGGTCGATGCGATAGATTCATGAAGTACCATAGCGCAGCACAGAATTTTTGTTCTTCATTAACTTCGTATTATTTTCTACGTAAAACATCGTGTCATCTTAAAAGAAGCAATCTCATGATCCTCACTTTAGTCATAGGAAAATAATTACTTCGGTCTTAGATGTTAGACTGAACATCTTCGTTTTAAAGAGTTACACTAACTCGAAACAACTAATAGTAATGACCATACGTGGGCAGCAAGAAAAATTCTGGAGGGTGCAAGATTTTTTGAAGGTCGAAAAATGGCCTTAAAAATGGTGGTATGGCGATAAAAACACCATTTTTCGACGTTTCTCATCAAGCACTATCCATTGGCATCAAAAAATTGCGAAAAAAAAACAAAAAAAATTTTCAAAAATTGAATTCTGGGGGTATTTTGATTTCTGGGGGGTATTTTGGTTTCTGGGGGGTGCATACCCCCCCAAACCCCACGCCCAGGTGTGGTAATGACTAATAAATTGTTTCATTTTAAATTTCTTTTTGTAAATGATTGTTTGTGATCATCACATAATCGTTCTTCATAATCGTTTATTTGATTTAGATGCATTGCCAGACATTTATATGCTAGTGAAGAAAGATATTTTTTATCAGTCGTAAAACCTTATTTAATTTTCGACGGATGAGATGAAATGACTGAGGACGCTGCTTCTGCAATGATTTGATGTCTCAAAGACAGTACGTATGGAACGCGTTTAAAACTTAATTTCAACATCAAAACCAGCAGTGCTTGAGATTATCTCCCTATGTGATCATTTCCATAATTGTTATCTGTCATGTCCGATTTGCATTGATTGGTCGCAGAATTTGAATACAATCAGAATTAACAATGAACTACAATATTACGGAAATCGGCTCTCTGGTTAGCAGGGAGCCCGTCGCAACGGCTTACAAATGTCCGCCTAAAGTTGATATGATTTTTGTAGTTTTAACATTATTTATTGGAATTATGTCTGCAACTGCAATTTTTTTGAACGCTCTGCTTATTCGATTTTTGTACAGAAGCAACATTTTCCATCCTAATGTTAGGCTTTTACTAAAAAATTTAGCCGTCGCCGTTTTCTTGTGCAGGTAAGTTCATATAGCATTGTTCTCATGCATCCGTATTTTCAGTCATTTTTTTCGTTCTCTCATTTTCGCTTAACTTTATTTTTTATTTCATCTATGTCTGTCAGCTCATTGACGGTATCAAACAAGGACAAATACGAGAAGTAGGTAAAGAAATGAATAACGATGGTGAAAATTATTAAAATTTTGATGTTTAGCGAATTTTAGCGCAGTCCGTTTATCACTAGCAAGAAAAAAGCCTCGATGGAGGAAAAAAGACTTAGATTTCTTTATCCTTGAGGATGTGAAAGGAGGGGACCAGGGAAAATTTTTCTATATGCGCAAAAGCCGTGAGAATGTGCTAAACAGTTAGACTTCCTCTAGACAACGCAAAAATCGAAGTATATTCTGCAACTTATGCCTGTTTCTTTAGACTGAATTGAGTTGGCCTGGAGGTGTAAAGTTCACTGCGATAATCTTGTTTTCCATCAGAGCATTGTGGAATGTAAGGTTTCGTGAAATAAATTATAAATCAATTGTTTAACAACATGAAAGCTTTTCAATTGTTCTTTGCGAAACAGTGAAAAATGTTTTGTGACTGTAACTTGATTTTTCACAGGCCGCAGAATATACTTCAATTTTCACGTTGTTTAGAGGAAGTCGGCATTATCCCCTCCACCTTCGGAAAGACGTATCCTTGAACAATGTTTTTTTCTGTAAAAGTTATCAATTATAGTTATATTTGATACGCTGGTGACGAATATGACAGTCATTTTTAACAAAAACGCGTATAATTAATTATGTATGCAAATTTATGCACATTGGACTAAACTGCCAACATACTCATCTAAACTGCTGACACACTCATCCTAAACTGCTGACACTCGTATGTATTAAGAGCTGACTCAATTGGCTTTTTTGTTGATAGCCCCTTCCTGATCACTGCTTGAGGCTTCAGATTGGTGCCAATCATGGGCTAAGCCTTAGGCATGAATGTGCAAAAATTGTTCTGCTTGCTTCGCAATTTTCACCCGGCTTAGTTCCTGCGCTAGTCACCAATGTGAAGGCACATAACTAAGCCTAAGCAAATGGTAACAACAGTCCTTGGTTGTTTTTAGCCATTTTCTAGGCTCAGGCTTAGACCATGTCAGCGCGTGGGCTAAGCATGGGCGAAAATTACGGAGGATTTTGCCCAAAATTTAAGAACTAAAATCAAAAAATTTAAAATAATGCCTGCCTTTCTATTAAATATGTTATGTTCGTATTTCGTTATTATCTAATCAAATCAGGTCACAACCGGTCAAACACAATTTCAAATTTAAATATATAATTAGATATACGCGTTTTTGTTAAAAATGGCTCTCATATACCTCATCAGCGTATCAAATACGGCTATAATCGATGACTTTTGCAGAAAAACATTGTTCAAGTGATACATTTTTCCGAAGGTGGAGACGTGCTAGGACAATACCGAGGAAGTCTAACTGTTTACCACATTCTTACGGCTTTTGCGCGTATAGGGAAATTTTCCCCAGTCCACTCCTTTTACATCCTTAAGAATAAAGAAATACAAGTATATTCACTTTTTTGCTCCATCGGAGCATTTTTTCTTGCTAGTATTATACTTTTTCTTAGCATGATTTTGTTCTTAAACACTACATTCACATTACAAAAAAATGTGATTTAACTAACCTTAATCTGAGGGAAAAACCTACGTAAAAGTCCCCGTTGGATCGATTTAACAATTAGCGTAAATATTTTCTTAATGTATTTCAAAGCAGAAATGCTCGAGGAAAGCTAAATCCAGAGCTTGCATAAGCAAAGATTAACGGCAACACTTTTTACTTTTTCTTCAACAGTTTATAGCTTCAATATCAAGTGTTGACATTGAAAGAAAGATAACAAACGGCGTTTTTTGGAGCCTCGGCCTCGGCGCCGAGGGCGAAGCTGAAAAGTGCCGAGGCGCCGAGGGTTAAAATCAAATTTGAATAAGTTTAATATATCCGTTAAATATTAACTATTTATAATGCATCTGCAGTACACAGGCTGTTTCTTACCTATTGGCTTTTCTTATGGTTTTAGGCGCGTACCCAGTTACACCAAGTTACATACAGCAAAGTGCCAATTGATATTCATATGATGACTAAGTTTTATTTCTCATGCTCGCTACATGGATCGGAAAGTACAGTGCAGCGAAAATAATTGTAATATTAAACACTTTATCTAATTAAAATAAATGTTTATATGTTTATTGTTGTTAGCCAGATTTCAGATTTTAATCTGATGAAGCAGATAATTCATCATCAAAATCTAGATCATCTAAATCAGAGTTAGCCTCATCCATTTCGCCTTGTTGTGCTATCGCGTCATCGTCGTCGTCATCGTTTATCAGATTCTTTAAAGTCACACTATTATAACCAACTGCTTTGAGAAAATGCTTTACAAAAAGGAATTTTGAACATTTGTCTGTCATTCATTCACCACAGCTTTTCTATTCTTTCACCGCATTGTCATGAATTATTTTTATTTTAGAGGTTTTGTGTATCAGTATCACTGATTAAGTATCCTACCGACCTTCCTGCATAGCATATAGTTCCTATTTTAACCCTAACGTAGAGCTCAGGCTCGTATACAGGGGGATTGGGGGAAAGTGCCCCTTTCGAAATGAAATGTGAGAATAATCGCGAAAGACTTTTCGCGCTTCGCGTTGAATTTCACATTGATAGTTTGTACAACCAAAAGCGTCTTTTCGCTACATGGATCGGAAAGTACAGTCGCTACATGCAGAGGCGGATTTAAGGGGGCGGCCGCTCCTCATTGGCCTAAATATTTGGCGAGATAACGAATGGATATGCAATTTGCAATGATTTTTAGCCGTCAGTGACCATAATTTCTCAAATTTTTCCGGCGCTTATGACATTTATTTACTTTCTTGGCGACCTGGGCCCGGTTTCACCATAAGTTTACGACTCCTAAGAGTCCAACGAGTTCCGTTTTACGGGAAAATCGGGTTTCACCATCTTTTTACGGGTTACGAATTACGACTACGAGTTACGAGTAACGAGCAACAGGTTAAGAGTTCGTATTACGAGGGTTTCATCAGGGTTTCCGTAGGACTCATAAAAACTCATTTTTTACGAGTACTTTTTGGACCTTTTTACGAGTACTCGTAATAAAATGTATATCTTTTCTGTTGCGTATGACATTCTTCGTTAGTCATTGTCTCTGTTTTAAACAGCATAATTACGTAATTAATTGCAGATTTTATGCCGCTCGATAGAAAAACATAGAAAGTGTTAAGAAATGTTTGGGATTCAGTCAACAAGAATTAATAAGCTTCTCAGAAAATTTATAACTTTAAATAAAAATGAAAATAATAATATTAGTAATAATAGTAATGGCGAAAATAACAATAATAATAATAATTATAATTATAATAATACTAATAATAAGAATATTACTAATACTAATAATAATTATTATTGTTATTATACTAATAATAATAATTATTATTATGATAATAATAATAATAATAATAATTATTATTATTATTATTATTATTATTATTATTACTATTATAAATTATAAACGAAATCAATTAAATCAGATTCAGAGACGTTATGAAGCTAAAAGTATATCAAAGCGTATTATTTCAATTTTCAAATTTAAGAAATCATTCTTAGTTGTCATTAATACGTACATAAAATATGCAGTCGGCTCTTTTCCGATGGAAGTGCGATGTTATCCTAATTTTCAGAAATCTAATCAAAAATGTCTGATTTCCACAATTCATGAAAAAATGTCTAAGTGATTGTAATATTTTTCATAAAAAAGCTGTGAACATTACTGACAAGGGCTAAAGAATTAAATTTCGAATTACTACTCGAGAATGCAGCTTGAGAATCGAATTTTATGGGATTTCTCTAGAACATTTTTTGAAAAATATATTATTTTTTAATGCTAATCTTCTTACCCTTTACATGTGCTGCCAGTATATGTATTATGTAGGTGTGTGCACGAAAGTGAAACAAATTGAGAAAAAACAAATCAGAAAACTATTAAACGCACTAGTCTGCCACTTCTTTACGAGTCCTATGGACCTCTTTTTGATCCGTGATAATATTACAAAATTTACGAATCTTTTCACTCGTAACATTCGATCGTAATATCTGGTGAAACTGCCCAGTCGTTATTCGTGAAAAAACACTCGTAAAAAGTACTCGTAGAACTCGTAACTCGTAGCCCGTGGCTCGTGAATCTCAGTTTTTGGTGAAACGGAAATTTGTAGCACTCGTAGCCCGTACTCGTGAAACCGTCACCCGTAACTCGTAACTCGTAGCTTTGTGGTGAAACCGGGCCCTGGAAGCCCTTTTCTGTTCATGTAGGTTTCAAAACAATTTTAACAGCAGAGACAGCTATTTTTGCATAGTTTTCTTCTATTTTAAAAAAAAATTTCAATATTTCGCATCAAATGCTATAAATACAGGAAATCAAGCAGTAAATCATGCTTCTAGACGTCTGTCCGCCTTAATTTTCCAAATTTTTCGGCGCTTCGCGCCAGATTTTTGTTAAAGTCTTAGAAATTTAAGGATTTTTTCGCTCAAAATTGTCGAAAATTCTAAAATTTTAAGAAAAATATGACTCCAAAAGTGATTTTATGTAAAAGTATACAATGTAAAACACCGAAAAATGCTATTTCGCGCGTTAAGGGCAAAATTTTGGACCTGTTTTTGACTTTTTTGGAAAAGTTTGTAAACCGCCCCCTCCCGCTACTTGATGGATCAGACAGTACAGTAATTCTCGCATTCGTCTGCTACCATAAAACGTTCAAAAACTCTTTTCTGTAAAGCACAATCTCAAAGTAGTTGGTTATAATAGTGTTACTTTAATGAATCTGATAAAGGCTGATGACGACGATAACGCGATAGCACAACAAGGCGAAATTGGTGAGGCTACATAACTTTGATTCAGATGATCTAGATTTTTATGATGAATTATCTGCTTCACCAGATTGAAATAAAAATTCTGGCTAACACCAATAAACATTTGTTTTAGTTCGATAAAGTGTGAAATATTACGATTATTCTCTAGCTCATGTACATACAAAATATTCTAAGAGTACTGTAGTCAGGAATTGAATTGGAAATTATGCCAATGACGTTGCTAACCTAGTTAACCCTCCTGTTACCAAGGGGTCACGCACCTAGACTTACCAAGGTCTAGATCGAAAATCTAGTCATTGGGGAGATAACAAAAATGAATAAAAATACATATTTCTGATAGCCAAGAGCATGAGAATTTCAAAAATGTCATTAAGTTTGCACAAAACTGAAAACCAATTGAAAAAAACGTATTTGAACATTCAAAAATGTGTAAGAAATACGATCTGCAACACGCGTAACACATGTTATAAAATCATGAAATCAAGCTTTTCTAATAAAATATAGGTCAATACGTTTTCTTTTGCTCAATAAAACATGTATTGCAGTAAAAAAAGAGGGTACTGAGAAGCTTGCCACATAAGAATTTATGGCCTTACAGTAAACTGCAAAAAACAGGCAACTAGATCACGGATCTAGAGCTCGGTAAAAGTAGGGTCAAAGTAAAATCCTGCATCGACAGAAACAGCATGCGAAAGCCAGGCATGGGGCAACAAACACATCAGTATGTAAACCAATGCGATGATGTGTCGGCCACCAAAAGTCGCATGCAATTGAACAATGCACGAGAAAGCAACAAAAATTAGTAGTCGAGCAAGACGACATACACGATTCCGGCCACAAATCAACAATTTGGTCGACGCATCAGCAAATGCAAACAATTCAAGAGAATTTATGAGCCGCATACATTCCAAAAATGGACAGACATAAATTTGCATGGATTTTAGCAAGAAAAAATATTGGAATCGGTTTGATAGAGACAGCGCATAAGAATTATTATTATTAGAACTAATTTGCAGGTAGCATTTTGAGAAATGTTTTTCATTTCAGTTAACCTTCAAAACAGCATGTTTTGTTTGCGAATAAAAATGATTAAAGATGAGTCAAAAATCTCTAAAATAAAAAACTGATAAAAAATATGCAATCTGGAATTGAATATTGGCATTAGCAAATATGTGCATAATTCAAACTTCACCTCTTCACAGCTCAACAAATTTCCAGCCGTAGAAAAGTTTGAAGGTCAGATTCGTTATTCTGATGTTAACGAGATCATTTTAAAAAAAGAATGACTATATTCAACGCTCTGGGCGGATAAGTGTTTATCAGTGTAAACTTTACACTTACGCTAATAACGCAATATTGGGTGTATAGAAACAAAATAAAGTAGGATGTGTAACGCTTAGGTCAGGGCACATTTTAAGCATAATCAGCATGTTCCACCTACTTGGCGGAGTAGCTTGAGAAATTTTTCGTCTCGAACCCTTTACACTAAAACGATCACAGATCAAGAAATATTGCGTTAAAAAAATTTGTGGTTTTGAGATATTGTAACCCTCTACATTATAAAACCGATTGGACTGCACAGAAACCAAAATTGAGTTAGTTATGCTTTAGGACACGCAATGAGTAAAAGACACGTATGCTTTATACTTTTGTGCACCAATCATTGAGTGTTAAGAAATTTTTAAGGTCGGATTCGTAATCTACAACTCAGGGGCAACATTTAAAATTATTGGCCTTCCGCAAATTATTTGATTTTTCGGTTTACTTTTTACACACTCATTGCTAACTCGGTATTGAGTGTAAACAAATTTTTAAAAAATCAACATCGAGTTTTTTAATTATCTATCGATTAAAAAAACGCACCTCTCAGATGTGTGCCGTTGTTGCTGTGAGGAGGTGACACAAAATTTGCACTCGCTGTGATAAACATCAGAAGAAAGGGTGGCCAAGTATATTATAGGTAGCGCTATCGCGCTACCTATGATTAAGGATTGTTAGGCGTAGAATGCATTGTTTCTGTGAACTATACTTACCAGACAGGCAAAGCATTGGAATTCTTGAGGGGTGAATTTTAAGGTGCATTTTTCAGGCCCAGAATGGTGGATAGGCGTCAAAAACATCGTTCTTTAGCGTTTCTAGTGATGTTGTTTCGTTCTAGAGCATGAAAACAAAAAATTCTGAAACAAAATTTAATTAATTCAAACGATTGAACAAAATATAGTCAAAAAATGTGTATATGATGCGAAGCGCCGATAATTTGACACTTTGGAGCAAATTGATAGCTAAAAACGCTTAAAACAGCACCTTTTATTCGATAATTTTTTGGAAACTTTCGGAAAATCGCGAATTCTGGGGGATGAAAAGCAACCCAACCCCTCCCTCCCACCCAAGAATGTGTATATGGTAAGATTGAGATTAAAAAGCGGGAGGAGATTGAATAATTTTTGTCAAATTGAAATGCTCAGCGAATCGTATAGGGCGAAAATTATTTATGCGAATTACGTGGCATGCCAATTGTTTTCTCATTTATTTTTAAGTTTGTGGCAACCTGGAAGACAGAAAGCGCTAAATAAAAGGAAATATGGTGGTGGGCATACCTGGGCAATATATTTTGGTTCTGAAGGTACCGGGTCCCTTTTGTTGAGGTTGGTTGGTTGGTTGGTTGGTTGGTTGTTTGGTTGGTTGACTAGTTGGTTGGTTGTTTGGCCGGTTAATTGGTTGGCTGGTTGGTTGGTCGGTTAGTTGGTTGGTTGTATCATTTTCTCACTTTTTTATTTTTGGGTCAAAAAGTTCTACCCCCCCCCAAACCAAAAACTGTTTTTCTGACGCAACCCAGCTGGGGTTCTGAAGGTACCGAAGTGCCTTCTGGCGCCACCCGGTGGCGCGGCATTGCCCACCTGTGGTGGTGGGTGAGCGTGAGGATTGTAAGAAAATTTGGAGGAAGCACTGTCGTTTTTAATTTCCTTTACATCATTTTATTTTATGAGTATGAGGTGCCTGGATTAGGAGTAATTCATAATTATTCTACAAATAAAATTGTAGATTTCATTGTTTCTTTGTTAGTTTTCGTACTCATAAGTCATTCTTGAAATTGTTATAATTTGTATTGTTCCGATGTTCATTTTTAAGCCTTCTCATGTTCCTTCGTTTTGCCATCTATCATCCGCTCTTGATTCTTATCGGTTTCCAACGTATGCTGATCAACAATACGTCTTGTGCTTTACTCGAAATACCTTTTCACATCTTTTCCTTTGCTCTTATTTTATCCATAAGCGGTATTGGTTTGGAGCGCTTTTCGGCCACATTGAAAAAGAAAACTGACAGCGAAACGACTGGGCGGGGCACCAAAATTACAGTTATCCTGATTTGGCTACTGGCTGCTTCGAATTCTTTTGCCTATTACCTCTACGCTCTTTTACAGCCGACTAAAATATGCTATTGTCAGGTAACGCGTTTTTTCGTTGCTCTTTTTATGCTTGCCTCGTTTTTTACTTTCTGAATCTGTTTATTTTACGTAATTAGACTCTGAGATGCAGGTATCATTTAAAAAAATCACAATTAATGAACGCAAAGAAGGAATCGTAGGTTAAAAAAGAGCATTTGATGAATAAATTAGACAAAACACTATTGCAACTTGTCGAGGAAAACTAAGTTTTGGTGGTAAGAATTAAGATGTAAATTATAATTAAACGGAAATTAGTAAGAAAATGGCTAGATAAGTACCGTGAACAGATAATACAGAAAAATGAATAATAATGATTGTTCTTATATTATTTTATGTTTGTAAGTTTTTCAATTCTTTTATGAAACAGTGGTCGGAAGATCTTAATTTTTCCTAACCACTAAGCCGTCGGATGAAATGTGGTGTCCATGCAGTGTTTTTTTGTACAAGGTCCGTTTGTACATGTACAAAGATGGTCCCTAAAAGTCTTTGTACATTTCGTACACACAAATTTTTGGGTACTATAATATGGTACAGTAGCGATTTTAGTGTGGCAAAAACAGAGTTGTTCGACCTTTGGTTACGTATTTTAGCAATTTCTAGGTTTCTGAGGGCAAAAATCAGTAATAATCGTCTCAAAACGGCGCGGAGCGCCAAAAAATTTGGCATTTTTTTCTTTCAAAATGCAATTTCTGAAATTATAAAGATTATTAGAGCACACAATTGCTCATTTCGGCGCAAGGCGCCGAGAATTTTTGCGAATTTCGAACCTTTTTTGCAGTTTTTGTCTTCCAAAAAATCTTTGAACATGTACAAAGACGGTCCCCAAAAGTCTTTGTACATCGCGAAAAATCTTTGCCGAATACAAAAAAACCATGTGTCCATGATGTGTATTTGTAGCACTATACACTTCGTAATTAGAGCAGAATCTGGATAACATATTATTTCACGTATTGCATTTCCATGGCTTCCTCCTCGTGTACGAGTATATAGGTACTGTATGTCTTATTATCGTTTACGGATAATTGCTTTTCTTTCATTGCTAACGCCTTTTTTTGCAGTGCTACGTTAATAATTTAGAATTAAATTTTCTGACACCCTTTTTCCTTGAAGCCAAGCTTGCCCTTCCTATCAATGAGCTGCTTCCTGGGGATTTGTTGTTTATATCAAAATAAATTTTTGTTCAAACGGGGAAAAAGCGAGCGAGAATTAATGTAATTATGTTAAAAAATTTATTAGTCATTAGGTTACGAATAGCGTGTTACCGTGGTAGCAGTCGTTAACTTACCGAGGTAATAAAAACTAATTACGATTATTTTTATAGCAAAAATTGATTCGATGCAAAACAGCGTTTCAAGAACGGCAGTAATATTCAAAAATATACGAAAGCCATGTTACACTCGTATGTATGCTACTAGCTCTGAAAACGAGAAACAACATTAGTGATTACAAACAACCTATATTTCATGTAATTTATTTTTTTCGAAATTATGTGACAAATTTGGAATCAGCAGAGGAAAAATAAGACAAAATTAGTTATCTACATTAAATATCCCCTTAAGTTTTATCGTGGGTTAAGTAGCGCTAGAATTTTGATAGTGCATGTGTAGCAGCATTGATTGTTTACTTACTTTGCATTCTTTTTGAATACGTCTTTGATCCTTGGAAATAGTTTTGTAAAGTGCTGATATTAATTCGTGATTTCAGCTATCGCTTATTACGACTCATAACATTTTCTCGGCTAATATGCTGATTTACGTTTTCTTGGAAATTAGCGTCTTATTCGTTTATTGGTACGTTTATTACCGCAATTGCAAATCATATAGTGATTTCACCATCAATACAGCGCGACATAATCTACACGCTAGATTTCAGGTAGTCGGATTTCATTCGTGTGTTATGTTTAAGACACTTTCTATCATATTTTCATTACAAAATAGCTGGATTGCATCCTGTCGCAGCCGTAGATTCTTTATAACTGCTCCTCTCATGCAAAATTTTACAGGGGTCCAGCCGTTTTCGCGCAGAGCAGATGGCTATAGTGGACTTTTTGTCTTTAGATCATTCAACAAAATATTCAATTAAAAATTGAATCTGTTTTAATCACTAATAGAAAAAACAACGTTTCATGCTAGTTCTGTTAATGTAGAAAAAATAATCAACACTCATTTTGCTGTGCAATATTAGCGTGATGCCGTAATCCTGCTATCAATCGAAATGCTCTTGTCGAGGGAGTATTCTGTTTTTAGGAGACCTTGAATTTTGTTATGTAAATTAATGGAACTTGCCCTATACTGATATTAAAATACTTCTTTATTGACCGTATTAGGCCAAAATCCGAGTTAGTCTCATCCGTTGTGATTGTAGGCGAGGCTGGCATTTCTGGTTTGTATTTTTTGCTGAATCTTAGTAGGTACACACTATTGGGCTTTTGTTTACTATTTTCTCCGTACTTATGAAGTAATTTTAAATTTAATTATAAATCCGTAATACATTTACTCAGATGATCAATAATATGGAGACAACTCGCACCCTATTGCCCGTTGTCGTCGTTCATGCCTTTTTCAACACGGTTTACCTGTTATCTTTAACATTTGTGCGACATTACTATGATACGAGCGATCAAGTTGCAGTGAAAGTCAATCTAATACTCATTGTGCATCACTTGATCCCTCTCGAGTATATTCTTCAGCCTATTCTGATCGTCAGGTAGAATCTACTACGCTAAATTTTTGACATTTAGTCGAATCATCATTTGAACCTAATTTGCTGGTCAGCTAATAAATTTAATTAAAATTAGTTCATTAAGCTCAACAAGCTGTTAGTACGAACATGTAATCTTCAGATTTGCTGTTTATAATATGTTTATAATAAATTTATACTTAAAATAAACCGACCTCAAATCGCTTATATTTAAATATGGGCAATCTGAAATTTATCTGAATTTACAGAGCACAACGAATAATGATTAAGTTGACAGAAGTGAACAATTGATCTTTATAGACTTATTTTTGTGATTTTGTGGTCTGTGTAACAAATTTTTTAAACTTTTCTGTGCAATATTTTCATAAAGGGCGGCCGAAATTACTAGATTTCTTTCAATGGCTCTTAATAAACTGATTTGTAAGTTTATTGACTGCTAAATAATTTGAAAAATAATTATTTTAGCCGTGTTGTTTTTGTCTATTTATACTTGCAATTCGTTTAATTTTTTCTGTTCCTCAAAATTTCAGTTATCCGACATTTCAACTCCATGTACATGCCTTTGACAAAAGTACCTATTACTTGAATTTATTTCTCTTTCCGTTCTCGATGCCTGATACCATGATGTAAACGATACTTAGAAAATAGGGATTTCTCGGGGCAGACTTTTTAACCGGGGCCGGGCGAGATGTTATGTATACTAATGTATGCTGACCCTATAAGTGTACACTTATGATCATTTGTGTACTTTTTACTATATAATTCAATCATACAAGTGTAAAAAAGGAATTAATTTCAGGTTTCTTACCGTATACAGGCTTTAAATTAAAAGCTGTAAAAAATGAAAGACGGTTTGAAAAAGATCATTGATGCTTGTTATACTGTTTCAGTCCAAATTAAATGACAATTATTAGCGCTAAATCTTAAATATGCAACTAAATAGAAATTTTCTGTGATGCTACGTGCTCGTCATTTTATTCATGGTAAAGATTAATTTTTCTGCTGAAAAATCAAAGCAAGCATTTCAGTTCATCATATTATGCATTTTTTATTTAAATCTGATCATTTTTGTTACCCAATTTCAACTTCAAAAGCATGGGGGTGCGGGGATATTAATTCCCACTTCATACAGGGGCATGGGGGTGCGGGGATATTACTTTCTTCCGAGCCTTATAAACTCATAGCTGTATCGCCGTTTTGGCCGAAAACTGTTGCTTTATAGTCTTTTTGGCTCACAAAACTAGCTATATAGGTTTTTTTCGACCCGGAAACACTTAATGTGTGTTCAAAAGTGCTAAATAGTTGTTGCGTTTTTTCCGAGTTACAAAAGGACATATAGCTATTTTCCCTACTTTAAAAATGGCTAAATAAATAACTCGCTATTTTTTAGTCCAAAAAGGCAAAGCTAAGCTATGTTTGTGTGTCAAAGAGGGCTATGTATTTGTCATAAATGCTCAAAAGCGATGATTTCAAGGCAAACTATTGTTTTTTCACCGTAGAATCGTTTCTACAAAGCACTTACCTATCACCAAATTTTGGATTTTCACCTCTCCCTGAAAGTTTGACCTTGCGCACCTATGAAGCAGTCCGGCCCGCAATGACTTGCTAACACGTTGTAGGCGAAGCGAACATGTAAAGAAAATCGCTTTGGAGATGGTCCCTCGTCTGTCATTTCTTTGGGGGTCCCGTCAGGCGCCAGGCCATCAGCATCTTCAGGTTTCAGCTGGCGCAAAACAGCGCCGCAGCGCTGCCTGGTTGTTTGGCGGTCCGGCGCCTCAAGGCGTCGCCGCCGGCAATGTCGTCAGCGACTTGTCAACCGGCGCCGCTAGTTTGAAACGTCGGACGCCGGTTTCCGGTGCGGCGCTTGACTCTTCGGTAAAGATTTCGTGCGATTTTGTGTGCCTAGCATACATGGGCAGCAGCCAAATTCTGGGGGTCAAAACTGGCAATCTCTTAATACAGACCTGCGCGTTCGATAGATCGCTCTATTTCTCATTAACTGATTTGAATTAGCTGAAGTAAAGTAGGTTTTGCGATCTTTTTCGAAATGCTCTATTTATCAATGCTAATGCTGTTTTTTGAAAATTAGCCATGATTCTCTTGCCTACCAAACGTTAATTAATAACAGAAAGGCTTAAGCGCCGTACCGTTTTTGTTGGTATTTCAAAATGTATTTATGAATTTCTACTCAGATTATGCGCAGCTTTTGAGTAATCGCGCTTGAGGAAAAATATAAGGAAAATACTGAAAATTCGGAGATTTTCTGGCAAACCGATGAGTTTGTTCCGTATTTTCCTCTAAATACGGTCCTGGTCTTGTGTGTCTAGCACTTAGCAGTCTTCGTCACTCAAATTTATATATAAAAATGGATCTTGGTATTCTGTCATCAGCATAGATGCACAGCATAGCCCTTCTGGGGTAAGGGGGTCAGCCGGTCTGGAGGGAATCAAAAATTGAGCTTTTTGGGCCACAATGACCTCAAAAACTGGTATGAGCGCTAAAATAGCGTTAAAACTACGTTATTACACAATTTTTAGTCAATTTGAAGCACTTGAGAAAATTCTCAATTTTCATCCGTTTTTGGCCTTCATTTTACCTCATTTGTCCCACAAAATTTTCCATTTTTTCATGCTGGGGTCTAGAGCCCCCAACCCCTCACGTGCATGTCTAGTCTACCAAACCAGTTCTTTTATAGGATATACACATTGTAGAGGCTAAGTTTATTAGAATCTATAACTTAGAATTTGTTTGAATTCATTGTAGAATGTAGACTTTAGAGATTTTGTACTTAATTATAATTCATTTTAGAGGAGTATGTATTAGAATCTATTTAATTTATTTTGTAATAAAGAATTTATTCTACGTAGCTGTCAGATTAGAGACTAAATGTAGGTTTTTTCTTTCTCTTCTTCCCTCAAACTTCTTTTCACAAAAGAAAGAATTTGAGGAAATCGCTGCAATTTTCATACTTTATTGTTTTTTATTGTTATTCTTATTTATTTTTTACTTTAATCTTTTTATTTTATTTTTCAACTACTTTTTTTACTGTTCTATTTGATTTTTAACTTTTTTATTTAGTTTTATTCAATCACTTTTAGGTAGTTGATTACCGAATGAAGCCCGAAACGCATCAGGACATATTGGAGCAGATATGGGCTGCTAAACCAATGCTGGGTCAAAGTAGCAGCGAAGGGGCCAATTCGTCGGTCGGCGTCACTTCTGCGTTGCTCAAAAAGTCCAGCGTCAAACGCCATTCGCTGGTTGGTGGACAGAAGCCTAAACTGAAGGACAAACGACCTGACGAAATCGAGCAAGAACCTTTTTCCAATTAGCTGGCGAAACAACGCGGAGTAATAAACTTGATTGATCTAAGAACCAAATTTTAATTTAGTTACAGGCCCGTAACCAAGGGGGTTGGCCGCCCCCCCCCCGAGAAAGGAAAAAATTTTGTTTATCCCGAGGGTTCCCCAAAGAGTGAAATCGAAAATTGGCGAAGTGCGTTTGAAACACCGCCAAAACAGGTTTTTAGCGTACTTTTGAGCTAGTAAAGTCCAAATTTTTGTCTTCTAAACCGCTAAAAATCGCTCAAATTTGAGTTAGACATAGAGAGCATGTCAATTTTCTTCCGGCGCTGTGCGCTGGATTCTTCAGCTATAGTTTCTGCCTTCTAGCTCACTCAAAACAGCTCAAGTTTGATTTATGACATGGAAAACATGAAATTTTTCCGGCGCTTCGCGCCGTATTTATTGTTTATATATGTTTTTTGTCTTCTAGCCTGCTCAAAACCGCTCAAATTTGAGCTTGACATGCAGAATATGTCAATTTTTTCCGGCACTTGGCGCCAGTGCTTTTTTTTGTACAAGGTCCATTTGTACATGTACAAAGATGATCCCGAAAGTCTGTACATTTTGTACATCAAATTTTTGGGTACTATAATATGGTACAGTAGCCATTTTAGTGTGGTAAAAACAGAGTTGCTCGACTTTTGATAGTGTATTTTAGCTAATTTCTGGGTCTCTAAGGGCAAAAATCACTAAGAATCGTCTTAAAACGGCGTGAAGCGCCGAAAAATTTGACATTTTTCCTTTTGAAATGCAATTTCTGCCAATAATAAGATATATAGAACACATGATTACTCATCTTGGCGCGAAGCGCCCAAAATTCTCGCGAATTTTAGACCTCTTTTGCAATTTTTGTCTTTCCAAAAATCTTTGTACATGTACAAAGACGGTTTCGAAAAGTCTTTGTACATCGGGAAAAATCTTTGCCGAATACAAAAAACACTGCTTGGCGCCGAATTATTTATTATTTGTAATCTTTTTATTGTAGAGGTTAAATGCATACAAGGACCGTCACTGAATTTGGGGTTTGAGTGGTGTAAAACTGGCATAAATCCCAGAAAACATGCCGAAAATTCATACCGGCTTTTCAGGGTGTAAACCTCCCTCGAATCCCCTACTCCCGTGTGTGGTTAAGTGGCCCAGAACCTATACACAAACGAAACATTCCAGAAAAACACTCTGACGTCGACGCATACGGTCAGCTTAATCGAAAAGAGAGATATAATCAAAATCTTGTGCTCTTACATATCAGGTGGGGAAATTTCGGAATTTTATGAACGTGCAAAAATTGAATTTATCGTACCGCTAAAGTCGAAATATCAAAGATCGTCCGACACTGCCTGCTTTGGTCTTCCAGTGAGTGTAATGTAATTTTATATTCTCTCGCCTCCCTAGCGCATTAATTTTTTTGGTCCAGAATCCGGGGCCTGGCCCATCTCTAACGGATAAAGTGATCTAAAATGCAGGTGGCTTTTATATATTTTAACTTCTCGCTTCATCGCGATATTACAAGAGAACTTCGGCTAATATGAACCTAAGATTTTGGAAACAAATGCATTAAATAGATAAAAATCTTCGTGTTCAAACAGCGTAAAAATTTTTAATAGCTGCCAGCGGTTCATGCGCTGGCGATTTATTTTTACCGTATTCCTACCTAGTTTAAATAACCAAAAATTTTCCGTTTTTGTCACTTATTTGTTCACCCATTTGACAACCTTGCAGTGTTTGGCACCTAGTCAAAAAAAACCTGTTCTCGAGTTTTAAAGATGCGCTAATAAGTTTTTGAATGAAAAAGACTCAAAAAAGGCCAATACACACTTATTAATGCAATACAAAGCGGAAATTGGGATCTAAACAATATCAAAGTGTGGTGTAAAGAAGCTGAAAAATAGAAAAACAATTAGTGGCCAATTTTTTCATATTTTGAACATTGAAATTTTTATCTATTTAATTAACATATTTTAAAATTTATATTGGCATTAGCCCAAGTTTGGATGTAACATCGGGATGTAGCCCTTTTTAGCCCACTCTGTATAAATAGCCATTCGAATTTTCAATAAAATTGAAAAGGAATGTCAAAAATCGATTCAAGAAAGCTTTTTCAGTACACCTTAATTTGAAATTATTTGGAGCACAAACGAATTTGGGATTTGGACGGAAAGTTTGGTATCGCCCCATAGGTGGGCGGCACCAAAATTCTGGGGGTGCGATATTTTTCCAAAGGTCGAAAAATAACCTTGAAAATGGTGGTATGCACACCTGGGCGTGGGGGGATTCGGGGGTATGCACCCCTCCCCGAGAAACCAGAATACCCCCAGAAATCGAAATATACCCCAGAATTTAATTCTTAAAATTTTTGTTGTTTTTTTCGCAATTTTTTGATGCCAATGGATAGTGCTCAATGAGAAACGTTGAAAAATGGTATTTTTTCGCCATACCACCATTTTTAAGGCCATTTTTTGACCTTTGAAAAATCTTGTACCCCCCCCTCCCCAGAATTTTGGTGCTGCCGACGTATGGTGGTATGGCAAAAACTTTATTTTTCAACGTTTCTCATCGAGCACTATCCATCGGCATCAAAAAATTGCGAATAAAAAACAAAAAAATTTCAAAAATTGAATTCTGGAGGGGTATTTTGGTTTCTGCGGGAGGGGGGTATTTTGGTTTCTCGGGGGTTGCATACCCCCACAACCCCTCTAACGCCCATTTGTATACAGCCCTAGTCCGTTTTTCTTACTTGTCAAGAACAGGCCTCTAATCAAAATCATCTGCTTCTGAAATACCATTAATACCGACATATGTAGTTCTAGAATCGCCTTTTCGCGAAACGTCGAACACAAGAGCTTTTCGATTAGAATCTCTATGGTTGATCAAATGTGATGATTACTGTTTACTTATAATTAATGGCCTTTCATGTTTTTAGAAAAATATATGTACATAGTTATGTGTGGTACCTTGGTACCTGTGTGCGATTACTCCGCTTATGATCTCTGTTTACATTATAACCTGTGTGTTTATTATAAAATATGAGCCATGAACTCCTAAATTTCCCTCTATCAGCCAGAGCGTAAGATGGTGTAAAGAAAGAAGTTGTCAATATTGAAAATATATTGTATGTTATGATGCGGAAACGATAACTGGTAATTTACTGATAATTGGTAATTGATGGTAATAATCCATAATTCTTTACCGAATTCCAATGAAGCCCTCTTGACCAGTGTTTTGTATTATATAAATATGTAGTTGAATATTGGCTTTCTTCGAACAGGAAAGCATGCATTATGGTTTTTTCCATGAAAAATATGTTTTATTCTGACATTATATTTTAAGAATTTCCGGCTAAAATCTTGTTTAAAAAACAAGTATCAATGCTTATAAGCTGAAAAATGCTGCTATCTTTTTAAATGCTTTCTTATTAAGGCTGTAAACGTTAGTACATTTATGAATCAAATGTTACATAAATGTCGCAGTGCAAAATTGTCAAATATATCTGAGATTAATTAAGCAACTATTAGTATTTAGACGGTGCTTCTATTGCTATAGTCTGTTTCATTTAACTTTGCGGTTTCCTTCTAAATTTTTCCACAAGAATCAGGCTGCAAAAGCGGTTTGAACTTTTGATGCAGTAATGCGGCTTAACACATAAATACGTATCTACATGACTCGACATACTAAAGAATATCATATTTACCGTATTAGTTTAAAACACTTTTGTAGTCGCTTCAAACTTTTTTAAAAACCTCAAAAGTTGAATGAAACGTACTATAAATGGTAGTGAGAATTTATTTAAAATGCGGGAAATGTGCTCAAAATTACTGTATTTTTGTCACTAAAAAGGCCTTTCTATTTGTACAAAGAAGACTGATTAATTTTTTGTATTTCCTCGATTCCCTTATTATGCATAATCAATGTTTTGCTTATCTCACTACTACTTTGATTTTGTTTGTTCGTGTCAGTCTTTCGCCTAATTCTATTGAACGATAATTTATTATACGGTCTTTTGCGTTGTAAACGAGCTACTATTTATAGTTTCGTTATTTTTCTATAAATACCATTTCCGATTGACTATCATACAAAATAGAAAACAGCGCCCAACGGGGTAGGATATCATAATTTTTGATCATCGAAATGATGTTATTTTTAAACATGAATTGAGAAAGGCGTTTAGAATTTGATTGAAAATAGGATAAACTGAAAACCAGCCCATCCATAGGTGGGCAGCACCAAAATTCTGGGGGGGTGAAAAAATTTTTAAAGGTCAAAAATGGCCTTAAAAATGGTGGTATGGCGAAAAAAACACCATTTTTCGACGTTTCTCATCAAGCTCTATCCAATGGCATCAAAAAATTGCTAAAAAAGCAAAAAAAATTTTTCTGGGGGGTATTTCAACTTCTGGGGGGTGCATACCCCCACGCCACATGTGTGAGCCCATCCTTGTGCTGAAAGATTTTTCGGCAAATCTTCTAAAAGTACCTACTTATAATTCGTTTTATTTAAATTAGGTTGTCAAAAAATTCATGCGGATTCAGTTCAAACTAAAACCGCAAAGTTAAATAAAGCAGTACTTATTTTGAATTGTTTTAAAAAGTGATTGATTTCTAAAGCGGTATTGTATTGAGTGTACAAATCTTAGAGTGAAAAAACAAATTTCGGTCGGGTTTTCGACTTCCGTTTGTATTTCTGTCAACTTTTCCGATTAAGGGTCTGGAGACATTGTTCTGTTGGAAATGTACCATGTCCTAAGGGCTAAGCGTCAAACTTGATCGCGTTTGTATAAATTATACACAAGAGTTCTACCGGTTTGAAGTTTACACTCCGGTGGTGGACAAAAAACATTTTTACCTTTTTTATCTTTCTCTAATCTTTCTGGTTATAAATCGGGACGTGCGAATCATAAAAATAAATTAAGTCTCAAGGATTACACATCGCACTCAATTGCGCCTGTTTGACCTCGATATAGAGTAAGATCTGGAGGTGTAAAGTTTAAATTCTATAGTAAAAAACATGTTTTTGGTCTGCTAGCTTCTCCGGTTATGAATCGGATCGTATTAATTATTCTAAAAAGGAAGCACGTCATCGGCAACCCATCGCACTTGGCCGCGTTTTTTATACTTGAAACGGACTTATACAATGGGAATTCATTACACTCCGTAGATCAATAATAATTTTGGAAAAGATGTTCGAAAGTTACTGATTTTTCATAATTAACAAAGTCTAAAATTTGATTATCCTGATTATGCGAATGCTATAGCCGCACACATCGGCGTGGCCGTACATAGGTCTAGCCTGGTCTATGTGAGGGCAACTGCCGGAATTCTTGGATGATCCATGAGGCAAAATAGCAAAAAAATACTTGCCAAATTCGATTGTGAGAAGTTACCGTAACGAGGTACTTATTTTGAATTCTTGAGAAGTCTCCTGAACTCCCCTCACGCCTGTGTATGGACGTACCCGTCAAAATCGACAGAGCTCTCACAAATTGAAGCGTTGTTGATTTTACCTCATGAGGACACCCTTGCACTTTTGTTGCTGATCATCTAAGATGAACCGACATTTAGAAATACGGGAAATGGAAAGTAACTTGGTAATTAAAGAGTAATAATTGCTGCAAAAGTGCGTCACTGTGTAAAAATTACAATAAACAATCCAGAATTTATTTATGGCGCTTTTCTACGATTTTGTTCTATCATAACCCCAGACTTTAGTTCCTGTCCTTGTTTGTTACTAAGGGGTGCTGTGGTACACGCTGTCTATCCGCAGATCCAAGTGTTGTGTGATGCATGGCGCGGTCGATTTAAGGGTCGGTCAGCCCTTTTAGAGAGGTTAATCATAGATTTTTTGAGCGAAAACGGCTTTAAAAATTAGTAAATACCTACATATTTTTATATCAAGTGATTTTGCAAAAGCTCTTATTTTTTGTTCGTGTTCTACCTTAATTTTGCCTGATTTTCTGCAGAAAAAATCTCGCTCTACGTGGAAAGTTATATTGTACACATTTATATTCGTATATCAGTCTGAAGAACTTTTACTCCAGTCGGGTCTATTATTCCATGATGTGACATTGATACTTTTGAAACACTTAGTAAGTCAGAAAATGACGCCCGTCAGTGGCATTTTCATAAAATAATTTATACATAAGTATGTGTTTTTGCCCTTGGATGGTTCGAATCCCAAAATTACTAGGTACTGGACCCCGCACACGCTACGGCCATACATGGGCGGGCAGCAGCCAAATTCTGGAGGGGTTCAAATCCATTTAAAATCGCAACATGTCAAAAATTCAATTCTGGGGTTTACCGATTTTACGGGGGTCTACTGGATTTTGCGGGGTTCCAAACCTTCCCCCATGCCCGTGTGCGGCTGCAACCCCCAGAATTATCGATTTTCCGAAAAAAATTTATACTTGAATTCGTTCAATTTTCTCAAATTTTTTCATTTTTCCTTGTTTCTATGCTTGTTTTTGACATGCACACTTCGTTTTTAGCCAAAAGACACTTTTTGGATATTTTCCGCGGCTGACCTAGAATTTCCATGCTGTTCACGTATGCTTTATATCACATTTTTTCTCATTTTTCACATACCTTAATATGTAATATGTGTGTGACCTGATAGTTGATGAGAATGCTAGCAAAGCAATTTAATTCTCCAAATAAAAACAAAATAGGTTGGCCTGTACATATGTATGCACTGACAAAAAGATGTTTACGCAAGTCACAAACTGTACAATAAGTATGTTAAGACTGTTCTACGAAGGTACCTAAATATAAGCATGTGTAGTAACTTTTTTAAAATTCTTGACTCTTTTTACAGGAAAGTGATTCGAAGGTATTAAAAATTTTAATAAATCAGCGTAAACGAAGGGGCGATGCCTTTGTTACCCACTCATCAGTGACTGTTACATTATACGACACAGCCGCTACCATCATGTCGTCTATAGTCTGTTTCGCATAAGTTAAGGCAAAAGTTTTAAACATTATCTCCGACAACAAGCTGATAGATAACGATTATAGCATTCATATAATTATCATAATCTGTTGGGTGACTGTCGATAAAATTTCTCGAAATTCATACCAAAAGTTATGTAGTTATGTGAAACAGACTAAAGATGTGACAATACCATACATAGACAGCAACAAAATTCTAGGGGGTTTGACGGGGCCAGATTGCCAAAAAATAGCACCGAAAATTTAATTCAAAGGGTACTATCGATTTCAGGGATCTCTCATGCGAAAAAAACAAAAAATTTGCAATCAATTCTGGGGGGGTCTTTTGGTTTTTTGCGGGGAGTATTCGGCCTTCTGGAGGAGGGGTGCATGCATCACGGTTTTTTTTGTACTCGGCAAAGATTTTTCCCGATGTATAAAGACTTTTCGGGACCGTCTTTGTACATGTACGAAGATTTTTGGGAAGACAAAAATTGCAAAAAAAGTCAAAAATTAGAAAAAAATTTCGGCGCTTCGCGCCGAAATGAGTAATTATGTGTTCTATATATCTTTATAATGGCAGAAATTGCATTCCAAAAATAAAAATGTCAAATTTTTCGGCGCTTCGCGCCGTTTTAAGACGATTCTTAGTGATTTTTGCCCTTAGAGACCCAGAAATTAGCTGAAACACACCAGAAATTAGCTGAAACACACTACGAAAAGTCGAAGAACTCTGTTTTTACCACACTAAAGTCGCTGATATACCATATTATCGTGCCCAAAAATTTTGTGTGTACAAAATGTACAAAGATTTTTAGGAAGACAAAAACTGTACAAAGATGTAAAATTCTCACAATTTTCGGCGCTTTGCTCCGAACTGATAAATTATTTGTCCTATATATCTTTAAAATGGCAGAATTTGCATTTAGAATGGAAAAATGTCAACATTTTTTTCAGATAATTTTTAGTAATTTTTGGCGTCAGAAACCCATAAATTAGCTAGAATACACTATCAAAGATCGAAAACCCTGTTTTACCACACTAAAATCGCTACTGTACTATATTATAGTACACAAAAATTTCCATATACAAAATGTACAACGACTTTTGGGGACCATCTTTGTACATGTACAAACGGACCTTAGTACAAAAAAAAACACTGGCATGCATACCCCTCATGCCCGTGTGTGCTTATGAATCTGAAATATATGTGGTTAGATTTCAAGCGCGCGGTCTTTTTTGTGCGCTACATATTCTTTATGGTCACTTGAAACTAATATTGAAATAATGCAGATACACGCAGGGACGAATTAACGGAAGGGTCGACTCGATTCCCCATTGACCCCACATATTTGGCGGCAAGATAAAGAACGAATAAGAAATTCGCAAACGATTTTTGGCTATTGTTGACTTCAATTTTTGAAATTTAAGTAGGTGCTTTATTCGCATAGCATTGTCAAAAATTTTGACGGTTTTTTGTGGGAATGATTTTGAATAATTAGAAAACGTAAAATTGAAGGAAAACGTCGACGCTGAATAGCGGATTTTTTGTGAATGTTTTTGATGCTAGAAAATAATCAAATTGCCTTCACAAAAATCCTGAATCCGCTACTGGTTACGACAAACAAGGATTGTTACTAGTAAGGCTGGCACGAAGGAATTGTCGTTACACATTGAATCACATTTCTTACAAGTAAAGAAAATCTGCTTTAGATTTATAAATGTTTGTAGAGAGCACTTTAATAGCTTCTCATAAATGTATTATATGTGCTATAATTCTGCTCCTGGGACGAGCAAATTGTAGAGACGATACATGGTCGTTTGTGGCCCCCTATTATCGTCTTTTCTAATTTTCTCTGCTCCATGAGCAAAATTACAACATGAGCAATACATTATTGGGAAGCTATCAACAAGCTCTGCATTAGCCGACCGTTTCCTATGACTGCAGTGCAAATAAACATGATTTTATAGTAAAGACGATAAATGCGAAAGGTGCCAGCCCTATTTAGAAGCAAAGTAATATGTAGGAGACGACTAGCGAGATAGATGAAGCAATGGATTAATATTAAAAAACGCCTTTTCCAATTGGCTGGATTGTTAATGCTTTAGAATCATCATCTTACTGTAAAAAGTCAAGAATTTGGAAACAGAATATACATGCCTAATTTGAATCACTGTTAATCACTAGAGCCTCGTACAGGTAATGCCATTGTTATCACTGCAACCAGTCTTGCTCGTCGGGTCATTTGTCATAATCTGCTTTTCTTCGTCATTCGATGCATAACGGTACCGAACTGACATTATAACATGCATAAGTAGCACTATCATCATAACAATGGCCCAAAAGAAAAATTCCATGGCAGAATTAGTGATCAAACCAGAACTGGACACGGTCATATCCACTATATTACCCAGCGTACAGGTGATCAATCTATGAGAAAACGAATTTTCAAATGCATGAGAGAAAGATGAGAGAGAGAAGGTTACCTAAAGGTCCGAAAATGATGTGGAAAGATTTCGGTCCGAAATAAATTCTTTAAACGACTTTGTTCTGTCATATTTGCTTCTGTAAAGATATCCTCAAAATCCTAGTTTAAGTGAAAATAGCTCCGGGCAAACAGAAATCACTGAATTTCGTATTTTTCAGGAATTTGCCGCCATCGCATGCGCTTCATTTTTTCAACTTAAAGGTTTGCTCACGCGCATATGGTGTTCGGGGAAAAAGGACATCATTTGTATTTTTCATTTTTTAATAAAATTTATTGAAGGTTTTTATAGCTATTATAAAAAGTTATCTTTAATATTCCTCAAATATTATTTTAGAGATTGATTTAATTTATGCAGAGCGTCTAGATCAATCTTAGTGTCCTGAAATTTATTTAGGCAGCTAACAAGTTTGCTAACAATGGACTTTTAAACAAAACAACATTGATGAGGCATTAAAAAAAGAATTTTGTGTTTAGACTATTCACTGATCTAAGGGTCAATTTTGGATCAAGGTCGTATAAATTTTTAAATCAAAAGTTGATTCAGATTTGAACATGTTTTCACATTTATTTCTTCAGAATGTATCAGATATGATATATGCTTCTCCTTCGGCAAAAACATTTTACTCGAAGCATATTTTGGCATGATTTTGTGCAGTCATCGACTCACAAAAATATCTCTCTTTGTCTTGCAAATTTTAAATATTTCAATTTGTGTAAAAATTAAGTTCCCACTTCCAGTGACTCTTTTTTTATTAAGAGTCAATATTTGTCATGAAGGCAAGATTTAAAATATAAAATAAAACCTATCAACGGTCATCGAGTTTAGTTTATAAGGAGCCCCAAAACCATAGGTGCATAAAGTCAGGGTCAGCAGGGAGGTGAAATCTAAGAAATCCAAAACAGTAAATTTGATGTTCACAAATTTTTTGTTGTTTAAATGACCAAAATGGTCAAAATAGCTTATAAAACGTCTTTTCCTAGTAATTTCACATTTTTAAAGCATTTTTAGTCTATTTTGGCTGCATTATTTCACTTTTAACACTAAAAATACAGGAATGGATCAATTTTTTGCGCTTTCTGGGTAAAACATTACATAAAAGTACTAATTCAGTGCGGCGCCGGGAAAATTATTATATTTTTACTGCTTTTGACCTTAAAGATGATGTAAAAAACGTTCCGTCAGCTCCAAATTGCCGGACAGTACCTGTCTGGCTGACCCTTCAGCGAGGGCGGGGGATAAACCCCCTTCACCCTCTTTATGTGCATGCATGCCTAAAACTAAATTTACTACAATTTTGCTAGAATGTTCAGAAACAGTTATCAATGCGATGATGAAAAATCTTTTTCAAGTTTCATATATTCAAAGGAGTTCAACAAAAAACAAAATGTGTCTTTTCTTCCGAAAACCCTTTATATGTATAGTGTGCATACGATCGTATGCAGTAATCGAAAATCAAAAAATTGCCCTGCTCTTTGTCCATCAACTATAGTCTGTTTCACATAACTTCGGTCATAAATTTTAAAACTATCTGCGAAAATAAACTGACAGATTGCGATTATAGCATTGATCTGATATGTAATTATCGTAAACCTCGGCCTACTGTCGATGAAAATTCTTAGAATTTATGCACGAACTTATGTGAAACAGACTATAGTAGTTGCAAGAAACCTTGCGGATAAGAAAAGACTATTCCATGATAGTCTTTCATTTATACAAATCCAAATTTGTATCCAAAATGCAGTAACCTAATCTAATTAACGATTTTTTGTTCGATTTAGCATTTTTTGTTTTTAAGTGCGAATGGACAACGCTTATACAGGTCGCGCCAATGATTAGTGCCTTAAATGTTAAACATTCGAAGTTTCAAACCTGTTTTCTCGACAACTTCAAGAAAAAATGTGCAGAAAATTTCATTTTTAGACTAAATTTATTCATAAAAGAACTTAATCAACTGCTGCTGATTTACCTGAAGGCTTGTAGGATCGATTTCATGGTCGGTGCTGCTTCGGTGTATGCAAATTCAACACCGGCTACGCTAACAAGCATATCACCGGCGGATAACAAGCAATATTGAGGTAACTGCCATACTAGGCTCATTTGATTGGCCGATATCAAAGTGATGTTATAAACTGTCCAATCGTGGTTGATCAGCAGGGCATGAGCGGCTCCACTTAAGGCAGCATAACGCCCTATCAAAGTAGTGTTACATGCCGTACTATTGTAAGCAGGCGCAGGATCGTTGTTTGATCGGTCAAATTTTTGGCACGATTCCAGCAAGATATCAAAAACATTTGAACCAAACTTAGGTGGGAACAAATTGACGTCAGGGGAGATACCATCGCTGACGAATTGACGCTAAAAATCCGCAAATGATCAAGTATGCAACTAATAATTCGAATTGAGCATAATGGGAGTTCAGTTATCTATACCCTGAAGAAAAATGGGATGATTTTACATAAAAAGGTGAGGCAACATCAGGTTCAAAAGATTTGTCCAATGCTTGAAGTTGGCTAAACACTTATGAAAGTCAATTCTATTCCATAAACCTATGAGTTCAGCAGTGGTGGATTTAGGATTTTCCCAAGGGGCGGTAACGCAAATTTTCTGAAACACTCGAAAAATAGGTCCTGAAATTCGCCCTTCACGCACGAAATAACGTTTATTCAGCGTTTTACATTGTCTGCCTTTATTTAATTTTGACACAACGTTTTTTCGGAAAATTTTGAAATTTTTGACAATTTTGTGCAAAAATCATGACTTTAGCGATAATCTGGCGCGAAGCGCGGGAAAATTTGTGTAATTTAGGCAGAAAAACGTTTAGAAGCTTGATTTAATGCTTGAATTCCAGTATTTCTAGCATTTGACACGAAACGTCCAAGATTTTTGATTGAAAATATGAGAAAACTGTGCTAAAATAGCTATTTTTGCTGTTGAAATTGTTTTGAAACCTATCCCGTGAGCAAAGAATGGCTTCTAGGTCGCCAAGAAAGTGAATAAATGTCATTAATAGGCATTATCCGGCGCGAGCGCCGGAATCATTCGAGAATTTATGTTCGATGACGGCCAAAAATCAGGGCAAATTACATATCCGTTCTTTATCTCGCCAACTACTTTGGGCCAATCAGGGGGGCGGCCCCCCTCTAAATCCGCCCCTGGAGTTTAAGGATTCTTAGCTCTGCTTGACCTCCCAGACCGACTGCTGCACCTACCTATCACCTACTAATCTAAGTACATTCAACTAAACCTACACCACCTACACCTATAAATACCATAAATTTGTTGAAATGACGAACACTCAAAAGTAGAATATAAATTTACGGAATTGTATTTCATTAATTGAACACACACACATAATGCGTCATAACCACGCCTAGGCGTGGGGGTTTGGGGGTATGCACCCCCCCCCGGAAATCAAAATACCCCCCAGAATTCAATTTTTGTAAATTTTTTTCGTTTTTTTTTCGCAATTTTTTCATGCCAATGGATAGCGCTTGAAGAGAAACGTCGAAAAATGGTGTTTTTAACGCCATACCACCATTTTTAAGGACATTTTTTTGACCTTTGATAAATCATGCACCCCCAGAATTTTCTTGCTGCCCACGTATGGTCCGCCTACAGACGTTCGGTTATTATCGATCAGCTCAATGTAATTATCGCAAACTTTCAGACAACTGTATTTAAAAATTATAAGTCGTAAACCAAATTTGTTTGAAACGGACTATAATTATAAAGAGCAACAGGTTTACCGATTCATCATGTTCTGATCTAAACGTCACCGTCATATCGTAAAAATTTGTTAGCTTGTCGTGGAATCTAACGTACCATCGACTGCCACCGTGCTCTGTTGTGTGCAATTTGTATTCGAGAGTCGATTCGTTGACGTCCGCTTCATAATCCCAAAAAATGATTAGTTTGCCAAAATTCTCTCTCCGAACCAATGAAGCTGCGAAATTTAGGCAAAAAACTTTTTTTTCTTGTAATTCAGGAAACCATTCGTTTTTTAAAACGAAATAATGAAGATAGGTAGTTAATCTCATCGTTAAAAGAAGAAAAAGTGGAATTACGCCGATTCAGCCTGGAAACTTTGAAAATTAATGCACGGATCGTATAATTATTAATTTTAGAATTCACTAAAAAAAGAAGCAGACTTCTCGGGAAGCTTTTGTACATTATGCATAAATCATTACGTGAATTAAAGTCTTCAAAACAGTATATTAAAAATAAATAGGCGATGATTATCATTGTACAACTGCCAAACACGTCTGGCCCTCTGAATTAAAGGAAACGAAAATTTTGAAGCGAGATATCTCGATGATAATTAGGAGATGGACAATGATATTTTTGAGCATTTACTGGTGAGCTCTAAACGACGGAGAAGAAAAATTACATGAAAAATCGGAAAGAAATTTCACCTCATTAACTCAAATAAAGCCTCTGATGATTTTTTAACTCTACAAAAAATTGGCCCAAAGCGTTAGGAAACTTTGACTTGTGTTTTGAATACTTGGCAGTCTTTAAAATACGCTTAAAGGAATTATAATTTTTCCTTTGAGGAATCCTTGTGAATAATACTTTTACTTTCAATTCGAAAGACAAGTCTCCCAATCACCTTCACAGATACATGCCTGCGCTATTTGGCGGTCGTTAAGCACAAAAACATAGTCGTAGAAAAAAACGTAGAAATGTTCAAAATTCGGATACTTTAAGTTCCTTCATGAAGACGTACAAAAAAGTTGTCGTAATTTTTGCTTATAAATTTTATCCAAAACACATGGAAAATGCAGGGATTTGCAGTCTCAACATTTCAGATGTGATCGGAAGGTGTAGTATGAACGTTCGATTTCGCGCAGTTTCCTGATAAAAAAATCGCTTTTCGATTAAGAATCCCGGCGTCTAATTGAACAAGAGATCTTTACTTCACGTGTGCTGCTAAACTTTAACTTAAGAAAAATTATTCAAAAAGCTACAAGTGAACAGGGAGCTATGCTCAATATATTAATATTAGAAATAAAGAATTTGTAATTACTTCTCTCTGCCAAACAACGTAAATAAGCATCATCCTTTTTAATTTTTACTTTTCGTGTTTTCATTTCTTTGTATTTTTACCTAACTTAAAAAACAGTATGAAATCAGTTTTTGGCGTGAATATTATCATAAAATTCCACGTAATATTTATGAAACAAAGGGGACCGCTTCATGCTAAAATATAAGAAATTTTACATGCATACGTTCGGAAGCTTGATCATGCAACGAAACATCATTGAAGCTTTCAATCGAAAAAGTAGCATTGTTATATTTGTAGTGGCTTCCGTTTGCGTTTTCAGGAACAATTAATTTTCCGAATGCTCCAGCACCTCTGCTTAATTCAATGAATTCGTCGTTCAATTCAACTTCGATTTTATTAGTCGCTAGGTTAAGAAAAGAATATTTGGAATACCCCACGGGAGGCTTTGGATCTGCAGCGCTGCAAAAGTTGAAATACTACATCACATAAAACAATTAAGGAGAACACCCTTTAGGATATGAGACGTGCCCAACATTTTGCTAAACGGTCGTGTTGAGATCGAACAATGGCGTCGGGGGTTCGGGGGGTTTACACCCTCAGAATCTGAAAAACCCACGCAATGAATAAGAAATTGATTTTTAAGCTTCAAGATAATCATGCTCTAAAAATTTCTTTTGAATATTCGGTTTGTCCCACTCCTATTATTATTTGATTCGTCCGCGAGTATAAATGCACAGCATGGTCGGTGTGGAAAGAGGGTCAGCAAGCATGGGAGTCTCAACCAGACAACTAGACAGCTTTTTGAACCAAAATAGTCTCAAAAACGAGTGTAAATGTTAAAATAACGTCAATGACAACATTATATATCCCCAAAAATTTCCTGTTATTTTATTCTTGAGGATTGTACCTTACCGTCTAAAACTGCCCTCATGTGCGTCAGTCAACATTGGCAATAAATGAATGGCTAAGTAGAAAAATCAACAAGTCTGGTAGGCAGCCATCTGCGCCATATTTAATGAATTGGGCGCTTCTACCCCGACTGAGAACCATACGTGGGCAGCAAAAAATTTCTGGGGGGGGTGCAAGATTTTTTGAAGGTCAAAAAATGGCCTTAAAAACGATGGTATGGTGATAAAAACACCATTTTTCGACGTTTCTCATCAAGCACTATCCATTGGCATCAAAAAATTGCGAAAAAAGCGAAAAAAATTTTCAAAAATTGAATTCTGGGGGTATTTTGATTTCTGGGGGGGTATTTTGGTTTCTGGGGGGTGCATACCCCCCCAAACCCCCCCACGCCCAGGTGTGCTGAGAACTATTTCTCTCACATACCCACTTAATGCTAATGTTAAGCGGACGTGTGTGCTCAAGAAAAACTTTATCTTATTTTACTGACATTGAGACCATGAGCTTATCCTCTATAACCTGCCTGAGTTGTGAGCTAAAGCAATAGTAAGCCACGAAAACTCCTGATAGAAAACTTTGACTCTAAAAAATGTCTAAACGATACCTATAGTCTGTTTCACACAACTTCGGTCATAAATTTTGAAACCATCTCCGACAATGAACTGACAGATTGCGATTATAGCATTGATGTGATATATAACTATCATAAACCTCAGCTTACTGTCGATGAAAATTCTAAGAATTTATGCACGAAGTTATGTGAAACAGACTATAATCCAGCATGAATGGGCAGCATCTGAATTCAGGAAGTCCAGAAATTTTCAGATGTCGAAAAAGTATCAAAAAATTGATGGTATAGGCTAATAACACCATTTTTCCCGTTCTCATCCAAATTTATCGATTGACATCAAAAAGTCGCAAAAAAAACGGAAAAATGTTCTTAAAATTAATTTTGGGAAAGAGATCTTACGAAATTTCGAGGAAGTTCTCTTATAGATTTTGTGGGTTCAGACCACACGTGGCGTGGGGGGTTTTGCAGGGTATGCACCCCTATAAGGCCGAATAACCCGCCCAGAACAAAAATACCCCTCAGAATTCAATTTTTGAAATTCTTTTTGTTTTTTTCGCAATTTCTTGATGTCAATGGATACTGCTCAATGAGAAACGTTGAAAAACGGTGTTTTTTTGCCGTACACCATTTTTTGACTTTTGAAAAACCTTGCACCCCCAGAATTTTGGTACTGCCCACCTTTGATCCACACCATAGGTGAACAGCGGCAGAATTTTATGAGGGGTTCGATGGACACAATCGCAAAAAATAGCACCATAAATCAAATTCTTGGGGGTACACAGATTTTTGGGGGATCCGCCAGATTCGCGGAGGGGCCAAACCTCCAGACCCCATACCCATGTGTGGTCCAAACGTCCCCCGAACTTCCCACACCAACGTGTGGATATGATTGGGAAGACGTGGGTCTACATCATAGGTGTTATTGGGAGAAGGTAAGGGGGTTTGACCCCTTTCGCAGACTGGCTGCTGACCCCCCGCAAAATGGCGGCGATCCCATCTCAATTGACGAATTTTTGGAAAAATTGTAAAAAGTGTGCCTTTTTAAGCGTTTTTAGCTCATTTTTGGCTCAAAAGTCTCAAATGTTCGGCGCTTCTCGCCATATACACCTTTTTCGATTATACTTAATTCAATTTTCTAAAATTTTTCGAAATTTTCCAAAAAATTTTTATGTTTTTCATATTCTGGAAAGAATGAGCATTGTCCGAAACGCCTAAAACAGTGTTTTCGACGTGTACCCGACGGTTTTTAGCCTAAAAAAAGTACTTTTTTAAAAATTTTCCGGCCTGACCTTCCAGAATTCCCATGTTATACATGTAGAGTCTAACACACAAGCCCATTGCCTGCTAAATGTTACACGAAAACGAATGATATGCAAAAATATTTGATTGTACGTGAATCAGCTTAATGTTCCTTTCGACTAATCTGTCACCTATTTAACTTTAGCTGAATGACCCCTGCGGTACCGAAGGAAATGACGCCGAGAAAAAATCCAATACCGAGTCGCTTTAACGGAGTGCAGGGTCTGCCCGCCTTTTTCAATGCTGGATATACGCCGTAGTCTAGGGCAATAATTAGAAAAACGACAAAAACTGATGATGACATGATCAGCTGATCTGGCAGAATAGTCAGTTGACCGATACGTGTGTTCATCGCGCTCCCTTGAATGACAAACGTTGAGCCAATTTGAAAGTACAATGCCCAGAAAACGATAGTGGGAGTCAACATCGAGCAAATCTATGACATACGAACTCATATTTGAAGAAATTATTGACAAAATAATCGCCCTGTTGTATTCCTTGTACACAAGATCGATTGATAATTTAATTTTAGAACTACCAAACAGATAGGTACGTTTAACCCATACTGAATATACAACAGAGGTCGCACATTAATTCGCTGACTTATTTCGATTCGTTATCATTTCGGAATGGCTGTTAAAAGTCGTATGAAAAAAGCTAAAATGCGGAAAGTTTCGTTTAAAATTTTGGGGAAAAGTTAAATTTAAAATTTCAGTTAAATAATACGTTCTATTTCCAGACATGCACAATCCTTTCAGCTACAAGATGGCAAAAATTCTGCTGTCTCGTTTTCAATTTTTAAGAGAACGTTTAGGCTGAGAAAAAACTGTCATTCAATAATAGCATTTTCGACATTTAACCGTGACTTGTCTAGATCTTTAGATTAATTGGTCGAGTAATCTATGATTTAAAATGGCCATAATCGTGTGAAATTGTTAATTTTTTTGAATGCGAAAACAGTAAGCGGATTGCATAAAACGATAGAATAAGATTTTTGCTTCGGACCGACTCAAGAAAATTGTAATGCTTCTTGCTTAGTGCTTTCGCAAAGGTTAAATTCTGACGTTAAGATGTTATACATTAGAATTTTACCGTCTAAATGTTATGTCTTGATGCCATTTTGAATACAATCATGCTCGAATTAAAAAAAAGCTAAAAAAGAAAAAGATAGAGTTCAAAAGAAATTAAAAAAAACAGGAAAACGACAATGATATACGAATTAAATAAATATAGGGAATTGCTCGACGAAGTTTGAATTAAATAATGAAGTTGACAGACTGTTGTATCCAATGCTTTTTTGCGTATATTTTTTACACCTTTTTAAATATGTTACCGTTGTAATGCTCTGCGGAAAAGTTGCCACTTCTGTTCATAAAGAGCAGAAACGAAAAAATTTTAATTGTTAATTTAATAATTTTCGAATTTTTAATTTTTGAAAAAATAACTATGTAAACATTTAGGGTTTGGCATCTAGAACTCAATGGAAGGACAACATGAATAATATTATGGGAAAATCGACCCGTTATTGTGAATTAAGGCAGTTTTTACAACGTTTAAGGCTTATGCTAATTTCTAAAGTCATTCATGCTTTGAAATTCTTTCTGGCCTATCCATTCCGGGTTGGACAGATCAATCCAGACAGACCATGCATGCCATGCACCTATTATTGCATTTACCTGTAAAGCTCTTTTGACATCAGCCACGAACTGTGACCCATATTTATACTTAGCAGAATCCAACCAGTGGGGTTCTTCGCTAGTATACCTCGATCCTCTCATAGCCATTCCATTGCGTATGTTTTGTGCATTCAAACTTAGTTGTTTATCACTTTTCTGTTGCGCTTTCTTTCCGAAATTTTTTCCTATAGATAGCATTAGGCATTTGAATGTTTTAGCAACCACATTTTCGCGTTTTGCACCTTTTCGCTTATTGCTAGTGTTTATGTACGTATTTCGTCCCAAAAGAAAAATAATTAAAGCCAAAGTCACTGAAACAAATCCGGCACCGAATGCCATAGGATAGCAAGTATTTTGACCAAAGCATGACACGCTTGCACGGAAATAAGGTGTCGCAGTTTGGGTCACTATACCGCTGAGGTAAGCTAGTAAATAAGCTGTTGAAAAGAATCGCTTGCGCTCCTCAACCATGCTATCTGGAAATTGGTCAGCCTATAATAATGATTTAAAGGTGAATAAAGTTTAAAAAATTCGATTTGAGTTTTAATATATATTAAATAATTATGTTGTATTTCGAACTTAAATTAGCTCAAAAAGTGTGCTAATATCTATTCTAGCGGTATATCAGATACGTTTTGAGAATTTTTAATTTTTTCCTCTTGGGGGAACCTTGCTAAAAGTAGTTAACTAGTTAACAATCGAATGGCTCCGCATATTAGAGCCTTGAAAGAACGATTGTTTCTAACCTGTCCATCTGAATAGCTAACGTTATATAATTTTTAGCTTGTTGTAAGGTAAAGAACGAAAATAAGTCCTATCAGCCAAAGATAAATTATAAAAAGTACGTCTTGTTTTCAAATCAACTTAACAATGGTGAGCAGATTCCGAACTTTAGTATGTAAAATAAGAGCTGCTTTGGATGGATTTTTCGGACTTCGATAAATACCTGCATTAATCTTCTTTATAACTATTGATATTCATCCTGAAAAACTTCTTTGCACTTGAGTAGCGCTTTCATAGTTATTCAAGATCACCCAAGTCATTAAAAAACTGTTTTTAATACAAAAATCTTGTTAGTAACATCAGGCATGCCCTTCAAACAAAAAAATAATTTTATTGTCAAAGGTAAGCTTTTGCTAACGTATGTAGGTATCTTCTGAGCTGCAAAGTGCATCACAGCCATTTCTGAGTACGACATACCGAGAAAGCTACTGCACATGGTCGTCTTCCACCGCTGCAGAAAGCAGTGACAAAAAGTCCTACAATGCCTACTGACTTCATTATTCGATCGTCCACTATCGAATTAGAAACACCGCTCAATGCGAGTAAAAGCGGGCCAAAGCAATAAGCGCTCGACGTGTACAACATAACCTATCACAAAGATATACAATTATCTTAAAAAATTACGACTGATTGCCATATATTTCAAAATTCTTGAAAAATTAAGATTTTAATGAAAATTATAAAGAATGCTTCACGCGATATAATTCAAGACAAAGGCGAGAATAGCGTCTCCCGTATCGATTATTGATAATTAATGCATAAGGAAATGAAATTACACCGCCTGCTCAACAGGATTAAACAAAATTTGAGCACTTTATAAATGAAAAGTTTAAAGGGGGCCATGTGAAAAGTTAATTCGAAAAATTCATTCCAAAATATTAATCAAAATTTTTCCAATTCAGCTGTTGATCAAGTCTTTGTTTTGTAAAATAATATTGTCGTCTTGACTTGCGTTTGAAGACTTTGTAGCTCTCACTCACGCTAATCAACTCGTATTTTTGAGTGTTATTATTTTATAAACTAAATATTTTGTTTCGAGAATCACTTACACACATAAATCAGGCGCGGTTATCAACATGCATCTTTCTTTACTTTTAACCTGTGCGTCAACTCTCTCACAAAGCATAATAAGCAAGAATATATAAACATTTCGCTGAATAACATTTTAGGAGACTTGAGAAAAATTATATGCAGTGTGACTGTCCGAGGTATTCATAGGCGTACCTAAGCAAAATTTAAAAATCACTTTTTGTTTTCTTTTTAAAAACCAAAACTTGCAAATTAGTTTATGTTGTTTGAAAATGATGGCTAAAAATGTGCTTGAACGAGCAAATCATTTATGACGCAACAACAATCAATTCTTTGCTAGTGGCTCATTTGCTGCCACAAATATGTAGGTACGCGCCCAAATATTATTTTTTCTTTGTTTTCCATATTTTATCATAATTATGCCTGTATTTTATTCAACCGCGCTATTCTAAAAAACATGATGTTGTTTCGTCAATGCTAGAATTTTTAATAACATGCAGTTTTAATGAAATTTAATTTCGATATCTAACTTCAACAATTCGCCCCCGCAACTTGATCGTATTTCATCATAATGTTCATCATCAACGTTCTACTTCTCCACCCACCCCTTTTACTGGCGGACCTAGGATTTATAATAAAGAGGCATGCTCCCCAAATTTTACCAAACATCTAAAATTGTCCCGTAGATCCGTTATTTATGCGTTAAACAGCTGGATGATCTACCATCACTGGTGCCTAATTTTTGTTATAATTGATTTTGGTGCAGGAATTTTTTCGAACGAATAGAAATAAAGGCATATTAAGATGAAAACACACCGTTTGGAACATAACAAAAAATTTAGTCCGTTGTATATTAATTATGTTTTACTTTATACGGTCCCGAAAAACCATCGGCCCATATTGATCCAAGTATAGTGGTGAAGTAGGAAAGGCAAACATAAGCGTGAAAAGCTACGGTTGCGTCAGACTTGCTAAGGCCAAATCTGCCAAGCAAGTAAAAAGTGAGCACCGCTTGAATGCCCAGAGACGCATATCTTTCGGCAAATTCGTTGAGCAAGCAAAAGTAGGCACCTCGCGGATAAGCCGACCTTGGCTTATCGCCCTCCTTTCGGTATCTGGCCATCTGAAGGAAGCACAAATGAGAAAAAACTCAGTTTGATGCTTATTTTACAAGAAATATAAAGCATGCCAGAAAAAACTTCGAACTTTCCTCACTCAAGTCATGCGCAGAAATCTTCTAAAATTTAAAATCGTTAAAACTTCAGCAAAAAGCAAAGCTGCACTTGTAAACCTTAAAATGATAGTGCAGCCATTAAAAAAGCTCGTTTTTAAGTTATTCGTATCGCTAGGTCTTCTAAAGATCAATAATTTTTGATCATAAAGAAAAATAATGCTTGATCACGTAATAATGCCCATCTAGCGAAAATCGATCTAAAATCATTTATAAACGCATGATCTTTTAGAAAATTATGTCAAGTGCTGCTAATCTGCGCGACGCTTAGCCACTAAAGTTTATTTTTGAAACACGTCACACAAAATAATTACTAGCTGGTGCAATTTAATGTCAAATCTAGCACAAGAAACAGAAAATATATAGAATCGTCAATTTCCGGAATGAAGGTGATAAATGATTAATGCTTAAGTGTTAAAGAAAGCTGGCGTTGCGCGTTGACATTTCGAACAAGTCTGCCATATAAAAGAGCCTTTGATAGCTACATAGATAGCTAACTAAACGGGCAGCGAATAGCAAGCGTGCAATAAGCAACAGTGATGAGGTTTTACTTGGTTTGTTTATCCAGGATTGCACTGACGAATGGGATACGACGTGGCAATATTGAAGCTTAAGTTTGGTAATCAGCGCATTATTACTAGGCATCAGAACAAGGAACTGAATAGAGTCATTCTTGTCAACCATCTATTTTCTCTTCCTGCAGAACACTAATTAGAAAAAATGAAAAATGATGCAAATCGGACAGTCCATAGGGAATCGGAGGCCAAATATTTAAAGTCATTTTTTCGACTGTAAAAATATGCCTATTCAGCGAAAATCTATCTTTGATCAACTAAAGCAATGATTCAGGGATTTGACGTTCTTCTTGTTTTTAATCGGAAACCTGGAGATTAGTTACATCATCTGTCAAATGATCGAGTTTCCACGCACGTATCAAAACATACAGGTGATGTCTCAAGAGCACACCTGGGCGTGGGGGTTTGGGGGTATGCACCCCCCCCAGAAACCAAAATACCCAAAATACCCCCCCAGAAATCAAAATACCCCCCCCCAGAATTCAATTTTTGAAAATTTTTTCGTTTTTTTCGCAATTTTTTGATGCCAATGGATAGTGCTTGATGAGAAACGTCGAAAAATGGTGTTTTTATCGCCATACAACCATTTTTAAGGCCATTTTTTGACCTTCAAAAAAATCTTGCACCCCCCCCCCAGAATTTTCTTGCTGCCCACGTAGAGTCCCACCAGTCCCAACAGCCCCACCTTTCCAACAGTCCCACCATTGATCTTAACAGTCCCAACAATCCCACCGTTCCAACAGTCCCACCAATAATCTCAATAGTCCCAACAGTCCTACCGCTCCAGCTATCCCAACAGTCCCACTATCATATTTCCATGAGTAAAACAAATTCACGCGGCGTCAACATGTGAAATCAAGCTGACGTTGTTACATATTTAACTTTTTTATCCCGTCCGTATTCTTCTTTTCCATTCTGACTAATAATTATTTTTACGTTGCGTTTCTCTTTCTTTGTAACCTCTTTAAAATAGCTTGTAATTGATTTGCATTCATTCAAGGGAAAAATTAAAACTTATTGAAACGCGTTTGATAGACCACGAAAACAAATTTTAAGCACACTCTTCAGCTAACGAATTTTAAATTTTCAGGCGCTGTGCTTTTGTATAATTCTTGCTTCTTAGCAGCCCAAATTGGGAAAATGCATATTGAATATGTCAAAATTTTCCGACGCTTCGTGTCGAATTGTTTATTTTATCTTTTCTTGACAATGTACTAGGATTGAGAAGCTAAAATTTTTTTCAGAGTCAAGCTCGGACGGACGCTAAAAACTTACTCATGTAGCTAGTCGCACTTTAAACGCAAACAAATTGTAAGCCATTTCAACAAGCTTGAGACGATACATAAAATATACCTAAAAATAGTTAATTGAAGAATTGAAAAACAATTAGGACGTGATTATATGGCATGCTTAACGAATTCGATATATATGGAGCTAACAACAGTGTGATCAGCTTGATTTCACATGTTGACGCTGCGTGAATATGTTTCACCCAAGGTAACATGATAGTGGAACAAGTGGGACAGTTGGGACGGTGGGACTGTTGGTACGGTGTGACTGTAAGGACGGGGGGACTGATGCGGCTGTTGGGACTCGTGGCATTGTTGGAATTATTGGTGAGACAGTTGGACGGTGGGGCTGTTGGGACCAGTGGGATTATTGAGGTTATTAGTGGGACTGTTGAGACGGTGGGATTGTTGGGACCGGTGAGACTGTTGAGACACAGCCAACATACAATGCTCGACATTTTTTGTTTTCAGTAGTTCAGGCGATTTTTCAACAAAAGCTTGTATTGAGTGTTCAGTTATTTCAATCTAATTGGTAGGAAAAGCTTACCCCAGGCCGCAACGACACAAACTAAACAACAGATTTATCCACAAACATTCAATAAAATAGATATGTCTAGCTAAGCAGAGTTGATCTAGCGATCGAGACGACTCTAAAATTACAATGCCGGTGCACAGAGAAAGTGGCAAAAGAGTAAAATAAAAAATGCTTTATTTTTGCGAGTTTACCATCAAAATTTATTGATTATTTATCGTATATCGAATTTCATTCGGCAGCACTTTATAGTAATCCTCAAGGCCAAACACTAATTCTGAAACACTTCAAAACTCTTTTGAACAGTTTGTCTATAAAATTTACGGTCTTACGTGCATAAACGTGTTAAAAGATCTCTGAGCATACATACATGCGATTGCAATACGCCATACAGTTTTATTTTTCTTGGCTTTTGCCATATTCAGAAGTGACATTCGATATCGAAGCTGGTTTTTTTCGTATACTGTTTTACATTAACTTGATTAGATTGCAAGCGACAAAGGCTGACTCTCTAACTGTTAAACGTAATTCAAGCTAAAAATGACGTGACTTTTGCAAATTCCGTGCTCAAACTCAACTAATGACACAGCGAAATCGTTTTCTACTCATTTTTCGGCTGAATTTTCTAGTCTACAATTGTAATGTTACAACAGTGCTCTAGCGAAAGCATGAGACCGAGGTTAACAAGAAACTCAGACTTAAAGCTAGAAGCTGTGAAATTCGAGGTATTTAGCATTTATGCTAGAAACTACATACTTTATTTACTTTTGTCTGCTAATTATATTTGATGAAATAGATGCAAATCGCTCTTGAACGGAATCTTTTAGCAATGAATTGACAACATTTTTAAAAAGACAGCCAATTCGATTTTTTTTGTATTTTTTGTGTGAAATACGAGCATCTGCATATAGATAGGTATGCAAGTTCTTTAATACAGTCCTGTTTTTCCTAGAAGATATGTTAAGCAAGTTGTCAAGAGTAAAAGTCAAGTAATCAATAGTCAAGTCAAGAGTGATACTGAAGCAGAGATCTACTTCTCAGCTGCCATTTGCAATGCAAGTGTATCATGGGTAGCGCGTTAGCGTGTACCTTTAATTTACTTCGGTTTGGGTACCCCTAACATATGAGCCCCCTACAGCTATAACGGGATACATCTGGGAGGTGCGGTTTTTTAAAGGATAGACTTAATACTGAGTATGTAATGAGCGTGTAATGTTTTGGCGTAACGTTATAACGTATAGCGATCTTTAGTGCTTTTTTTCGCAGCTCGTACACAGCTCAGTGTAAATGCCTCGTACAATTTAATTGCACAGAACTGTAGAGAATAAAATTCTCTGAAAGCAGTATTTTTTACGATTTCGCAATAGTTTTTTGAGGAGTAGTGTAGAGAGTGTAAAAATCTGCGGGTGTAAAGACAGATTTCGGTCGCGTTTTTGTCTTCTTTATGTCTGCCTACAACTGCGCTTATAAGTTCCAAGGAATTTTTTCTGATGGATATGTACATGTACTACAGCTCAAGAGATACTTTCTTTCTACCAGCAAATTTTTTTACACTCAATACGGAGTTAGATCCAGATGTAAAAAACTGGTCTTGTCTTAGATTTTTCATAAGTACTAAGATTTTAGGGCTACAAACTAGCCTAAAATAAATTTCTTTACGCTCAATAAGACTTAGATTCAGATTTTTAAAGTTACACTGGCGAAGGACGAAAATCACGTTTTTACCTTCTTTTAGTCTGTCCACCGCTACGGTTATGAATCGGAATGTGCGAAGTATCATAACAAGGGCCTAGAAAAAGTGATTTACATATTTTGAGAGATCGTTTATATTTATTCTGATAACTTATTTTAAGAGTTGATTCAATAATTTTTGAGATTCTTTTTTTGACCTACTGTTGCTAAACCAACATTGAAAAACGGCGGCGCCCTAAGTTGTTTCACAAAATTACATAATATCCAAAATGAAACTCATGGAAATGTAAATAAGTTACATAGGGTATTGAGTCGGTTGAAAATGTCTCAATGCTCTTTTGCACTAAATATAATTGAAAATAATTTCAATATTTCAATAATAAAAATACGCTACTTTTTTCATCTCTCCGCTTAGAAAGAGCAGGGGGCGGCCGGGCCTTTTAAATTTAATTCATTTTTTAGATACTTTCTTTGCACACTTATTTATTTTTTTTCTTCACACTTATTTTGCCTCATTTTCCCTAGAATATTTCTCATCTCATTCTGAATATCTAACCCCTAACCCTCACGTGCATGTCTGGTGGTGACTATATGTACATAAGCAGCAACCAAGGGCGGGGGGGGGGCGATGGGACAAAATCGCTAAAAATAGCACGAATAATTCTAGTGGAGGGTCTATTGATTTTGCGGTATCTTTCAGATTCTCGAGGGGTCCGGTCCGGGCAGATATGCGCGTGAGAGGTTTGGGGGTTTAGACCCCCAGAATAGAAAAATAAGATATTTTGTGAGGAAAAGGACGCAAAATAAAGGCCAAAAATGAATGAAAATTGAATATTTTCTCAAATGCTTTGAATAGATCACACACTGTGTAAAAACGGAGTTTTAACGCTACTTTAGCGCTTATACTAGTATTTTTACGATCATTTTGTTCCGAAAAAGCTCAATTTTTGAGTCACCAGATCGGCGATGCTGTCGATCTACGAGTATGGTCCAAACCACCCAAACGCCCATGTGTGCTGGTGACTGATACATACGTGATAATGATCCATCTTCCGAAATTTCTAAATAGCACTGGTATTTAGTTATTCTATTCAGTAGGACACGCATAGGCATGTCTGGTCTGCGGGTGAAAGTTAAAAAATGTGCCGAAATTCCGAAAATTTGATCGAATTCACTGCCGATTCTTCAAAATTTTAAAAGGGAACCCTTTTGCGACGGCGAAGTAAAGGAGCCTTTGCGGGGTAAGCTTCTTCGACCCCAACATACTGCATGATTCTGTCGATACAGATGCCTCCATCGAAACTTTTTCAGTGCAACCAACGAGTCAGTGGACATCGTGATATTTTATTTGGTTAATCTATTGATACATCGGGTCTATAAACCTGCCGAGTTATTCATATGGGCTTACATGTAACTGGCCTTTTAAGTTTAGGAAGACAAAAATTTTGGTGATGTCTCAAACTCCCACTAGTCTCAACAGCCCCACTGTCCCAACAGCCCCACCAGTCCCAACAGCGTCACCGTCCCAACAGCCCTACCAATCAATGCAATCGCTTATTATACACGAGATGCGTTTTAAAACTAATAATAAGGAACAAATATAATAAAAATATTGCTTCAATATTTGTTTTTTTCAGCGAAAAACATCGGAAATTGCGGTTTTTTACTAGCTATCCCAGTGAAGTTTCCGAGATATAAGACCAAACATAGACCTTTTACGGATTCCCCTGCAATCAAAATAATGTATTAATTAATAATAAGACATAAATATAATAAAAACATTGTTTTAATATCTGTTTTTTTGGCAAGAAGCGTCGGAAATTGCAGTTTTTACAAGCTTTCGTATGTAGCAATTTTGGACTGTACTATGCTGCGGAAGTGAACTACGCAGCGCTTGCGCATTTCAATCTTTAAAAACGCTCCGTTTGATCAAAAAATAACAGCATGTACGTACAACTTAGGTAGTCCATTCTGGCGGGTCTACAAGTTTATCAGATGGAGTTATTCTAAAATGTTAATACCCACGCTCGTGTATCGTCTTGATGAAATAGTCGAAGTCGAGAAATAGTTAAAAAAATGTCTTACAGAAAAAATTTAATATTGCCCAATTTAATTAAAATAACCTGTACTCAGAATAATAGCTGAATACTAAATGAAAATGTTGAATAAAACTGGCAGACATGTATAAGCACGTCATTTAAAAAGTGAAAACCGCAATTTCCGACGTTTTATCGCCGAAAAAACATATTAAAGCAATGTTTTCATAAAATTTATTCCTTATTATTAATTACTAAATTTTTAAATTAAACGAAAACCCGTATAAGTTCTGTGTTTTGAATTTACATCCGCCTGCTTTAAAACCCATTTCTTGTATAATAGCGATTTCATTGATTGATGGTGCTGTTAGGACTGGGGGTCACATAAGTTTGGGCATAAGTTTTAAGAACTATGTCCGACAATAAGCTGATAGATTGCGATTATATCATTCGTAAAATTATCATAATCTGTCGGCTTTCTGTCGATAAAATTCTTAAAATTATGCCAAAAGCTATGTGAAACAGACTAATGATGTGTTAAGACCTTGGCAGCAACAAAATTCTAGAGAGGTCCGAATGGGCCAATTCGCCAGAAAATAGCACCAATAATTCACTTCTGGGGGTCTGTAGATCTCATGGGACTCACAGTTTCTCAGACCCTCCCCCACGTCCTTGCTTGGAGGCAACCTACCTTTACCCCAAAATACGAGTATATGCGGTTTGATTTCAGCCACGCATTTTTTTGCGCGCTCCTTTATGGTCATACCGAAATTGGAATAACAATACAGAGATGCAAGCAGAGGCGGATTTACGGAAAGGCGCCCCCCATTCATCCAACGTAGTTGGCGAGAAGAAGAATGGATATGCGATTTGTAACGATTATTGGCTATCGTTGACTGCATTTTTTCAAATTTTTCCTCATTTATGACGTTTATCTAGTTTCTTGGCGGCCTGAATTGAAAGCCATATTTTTGCACCAGGAATGACGCTTAAAACAATATTTGGAGCATAAACAATGATTTTTAACATAGTTAATTTATCATTTTAATCTTAAGTTCCGAAAATTAGGTGCTTGGTGCCAAATATGCTGCTTAGGTCTTGCGCCAAATGTACAAATACAGGTGATAGAGCAGTAATTTGAATTTCTTATTTGTCTAAATTTAACAAATTTCCGGATTTTAGCTAAAGTCAAAGAAAATTTAATCACTTTGTACGCGTTGAATTGTCGAAGTCTTTGAAATTTTTTATTAAAATGTAAACGTCGCCGCAGAAATGACGGATTTCGTGAATATTTTTAGCCGCTTAGGGAATAGCAAAATTGTTGTCCCTCCTTACGAAATCCTGAATCCGTCACTGGGTACATGACAAAAGCAAAATAGTATGCAGGAGACGACTGGTGAAATAGATGAATCATCATCTTACCTTAAAAAAGGCAAGTTTTTGAGACAGAATTTACACATGTGCGAGTATTTAGAATCAGATTCCTGCGAAGGGCGGGTCGGCCCCACACATGGGCGTAGGGGAGAGGTTTGGAGGGGCTTTGTACCTCCCAGAAGTTGAAACCTCTCAGATTACAGTAGACCCCAGAATTCTATTTTTAGTATTATTTTTGGCGATTTTGCCCATCCTGACCCCCAGAATTTTCCTGCTGCCCACGCGCAGTCGGCCCGCCCCGTCCCGCAGGCCCGCGCGGCCCGAAGTGGGCTTTTGCGGGGCGGCTCAGAAGTCTGGCGGGGCGGGCCTTTTTTCAAAAAATTTGGCGGCACGGGGCAGGCCTCTGTTTTTATTTATTTTTGGAATGAATGAGGAATATCTTCAGATATTGAAAAATGATTCGAAAGAGAGATGTTAACAAGAAATAGAATAAACGTTTCACAAATTCTTTCTTCAATTCAGTTTTAAATTTAACAGTTTCGTTTTTCTTGAAATTTCGAATAAACGGCCTGTGTATGGCATATTTACACAGTTTCTTAAATTTAGTTGCTTTTACTTAATCCTGAATTTCCTCGTCTTTCTACTTAAAAGTGATTTTTGATAAAGTTTTTGTCAGCACTTCGACGAGTGGCAGAGCTGGAGAACCTTGTTAAGTAAAAATTGCATAAAAGAGGTATTATTACTAATAGCAAACGTAGACCAATTTTTGTTTCTTTTGGAAAAGACTATGATTTCCGCCTTCTTATAGCCCTGATTTGATCTTGTTTTTCCATGGAAATCTATTTTTCATTCTAGTGTGGCGTTTCGTGCCAAATATCATTGATTGCTTATTAAAGCTACGAAATTAATAAACCTTGTATTGCTTATCTTAGGTGCACAAAATTGAGCTTAAAAATATAAAAATATGGAAAATTGAGTTTAAAAGGACACAAATTTCGAAACTTTCCGGCGCTTCAAGACATATATTATTCCTGCCAGAGGTACAAAATTGAGCTCAATATCGAAAATTTCCAGTGCTTCACGCCATATGTACTTCAGAAAGCTGCAAAATTGAGCACAAAAAGGATTGAAATCTCGAAATTTTATGGAGCCATGCGTCAGATGCAATTTCTATATTGCTCATCTCCTGAAAGCTACAAAATTGAGCTATAAAGGATAAGAATCAATTTCCGGCGCTCTGCGCAATATTCTTATAATATGTACTTTTTTGGATTCTTTGTATTTAGACGGCTGTAAAATTGAGTTCAAATGAGCAAAAATTTCCAAAAAATTTTTCGATGAGGCATTCAACTCTTATTTTTTATTAAAAAGCTTAAGAGTGATCCAAAAACACAAAAACCCTTTAGAAATGTCGTTTATTACATGCAATCACACGAGGTGACTTTGAGCCACCTGGGCGACATGAGTCAGTCAAGGAAAACCTATAGAGACAGCTTAATGTCAATCAACCATTACTATATTTGAAAATAACATTTTCATAATACAGTTATGAAAAAAATCGTTTCTGGAGATCTTGAAACTAACATAGGTATACGAGAAAGTAATGGTCTCTCAGGGAGCAACAAGACAGAGTTTCGTCAGGTAATACTCAAGTTTGATTTTAATTCATTCTATCATAGAAAGTACTTCCGCGTATCTAGTTGAACAGAGAATGTCATAATTTTTGCAAAAAAAGAAATGAACTGACTGCATACCTATTTTTAAAGCCTAAAATGAAATAAGAAATAAGTTCTTGCAATGTTTGGAGTAGGTATCAAATCGTTTCGAATAGGGTTACACCAGGGATTTTTAACGAAATGAGCACTTTTCGCGTTTTTCCCAAAACCAAAAAGTAAAATTCAATAATAAAATCTGCTTGGCAAAGAATCATATATGTTGAATTAACCATACAATTTTGAAGTGAGATAAGATGCTTGAACGACTTTTTGCAAGACTTATTTATTAGTTACATTCTTGACTGAATTATTAGCTTAGTTTACTTCCTTAATTTACTGCCTTTTTCACTATTCGACAAATTAAAATGCTGGCATTAAAATCGCACAGTAATATCAGAAGTAAAAGCAATTATCTACATCATTTATCAGAGATTAAAGTCTAACTCGCTGCAGTTTTTAGCTTTTAATCATAAAAGTTAATTAAATGGTAGTACCTATGCAAGAGGTTTCTTAAAACACCCACTTCTTCATTTCTGATTATTAGGCACGTAGCTTTGGGGGATAGGGCTGACTAGTCCCCCAAATGCTAAAAGTAGGACGTATATATTTTTCAAGGTTTATTCTTATATATTTTTCTTTTTTTCTCAGAGGAAAAAGTCACATTAAGACTGTCAAAATAGATTTTGGCACATTTTTGTGTTTAGATTTCATTCATGTGATAGATTTTCTGAGTGTGATTAGAATCACGTTAATTTTCTCTTAATTTAAAATTTAATTTTCTTCGCCAATGTGTTCAGTTCGCTGAGATACGTACAAAAACACTATTATTTTTTGCCCATCTACAAGGAATTGTTTTGATATCTGACTTAAAATTTTAGCCTCCCCCAAGTTAGGAAGGCCAGCTACGTGCCTCGCTAATTATTCACTAATTAGTAGGAAAAACAACGCTTAAAGCGTCCTTATGCTTTATTATATTCATATTTTTGATAAAATTGGAAAATAACTTTTCCCACGATTATAAAACTCACGCATTTTGAATTCTATAATATTTTATGATAATCGTAATCATCCGGTTACTCTCCGAAAAATATCGTGTTTTCAAGTTTTCTTCTAGTAAGCGAAGCCAAGATTAATAGTAAGGCGATAGATATTTTCTAGAGAAAAACACTACTTAACATTTAGAATCCTTTATTTCCATTGAAATATCGCGTGGCAGAGTTTTTGGGTTTGCCTCCAGCCCACAGTCGTCGTCACTCCTATATTCGTAGTTAACAGCAGTCCAGACGAAAAATGCCGTAAACATTAACATCAAAGAAGCATAAACGGAAAATTCCGTCAATAAATGACCAAAAATATTTAAGCCAGAAGTAAACATAGCCAATAAATTGCCAAACATGCACGTGAAAAGGAATAAGCCCTGCAAAACGGATTTCATCAAAGGCGACGCTTGCGAGTATGCGAATTCCATTCCTAGTAAAAGGAATTATGCGATGAATGTTGAGACATGAATCAACTTATAGTAAAAAATAAAAAAATAAAAATTCACTGATTAAAAAAATTCAAAAAAAAATATTGTTTGCTCTATTTCTCGGATACGAAAGACGTACTGTCTAAACATCGAGTATCTCCATGAGAATTTCCCAGCATTTGGTGTAGTCAACTCTGAAAAAACTTTGAACTCGGTCGTTGTACAAAATTTTGGGGCTGTTTTTGCAGCCTTTTACTGGATTAATAAAATATTTAATTTTTTTACGACCCTTTTGAAGAAACAAAATTTTCCTTTATTTCGGGGAAGAGGTGTCGGGCCTGTACTTGCACATCGTGGCAAATCTGGGGGAGGGGGTCAGCCGGTCTGGAGGATCGGATATTCAGCTTTTTTGGGGCCAAAATGACTTCACAAGCTTGCATAAATGTTAAAATAACGATAAAACAGCGTTATTCCACAGTTTCTGGTCAATTTCAAGCACTTTTAGAGAAAATTTTCAATTTTCATTTATTTTTAGCCTTCGATTTGCCTTATTTTCCCAAGAAAAAATTCCATTTTTCCGTTCTCAGGTGGTTTAGATCATACATGATCAGCAGTCAAATTCTGGGGAATCTGGGTGGTGTAGAAACGGCAAAAATCCCGAAAAACATGCCAAATTCAATTACAGGGGTCCACCAACTTTGGGGGTCTACCCGGGTTCTCGGATGGGTCTAGAGACTCCCGAACTCTCCATCCATGCCCACGTGTGGTCTAGACCATCACGAGAATTCGGGGAGTCAGGCCCAGAGAATGTTTAAAAAGTACCTTTTCCGGCATAAAAACGATGGGTACACGTCAAAAACATTGTGTTTACGTTTCGGACAATGCTCTTTCTTTATTAAACACGAAAACATAAGAAAAAAATTCTGGAAAATGTAAAAAATTTAGTCAAAAAAATATAGTAAAAAATGTGTATATGGCGCGAAGCGCCGAAAATTTGAAACTTGTGAGCCAAAACTTAGCTAAAAAGCTTAACAAGGCACACTTTTTACAATTTTTAGGAAAATCGACGATTCTGGGGGTCACAGTCATTATGCAGGGGTCCCAAAAAACATGTATGGTTTGGTTTAGAATCCATACTCCGCACGTGCATGTCTGGTCGGGCCACTGCTTTTTATTTACGACACACCTAAATTTATTTATAAATCGGTATATCAATTATCACATAAAAAACACTTTGAATTTATTTTAAAAAGTATGCGACCGATAATGATGAACGCACTCTATTCTGCTTTAAATTTCCTGAACTATTTTCTTCGCCGTTCCCTTGTACATAACATTTCTCAAAAAAGCGAAAATAAGGTATAATGCTTAGTTTAGCAAGCCAAAACTTTTTTAAAATTATCGGTGTAAAATGTGATAAATGTCCATATCTTTATCTTTTTGCCCCATAAATCTTTGCACAAGTAATGAAATATTCACTAGAGTTGCAATTAATTCTATTAAACATTAGAAAAGGCTTCAAGTGACGGTAATGTCAAGAAATTGTCATTATTATAATGTAGGGGTATCATGAGAAATTCGAAAAAAGGGAAGATTCAGCGATTGAAAAATAATACATTCATCGTCATCTCGCCATTTATGCAGAACCCCTTAAACACACTTGGGCGTGGGGAGTGGGTTTGTGCCCTCCAGTAGTTGAAATACCCCCGCAGATTACTGTAGACCCCAGAATTCTATTTCTAGTAACATTTTTGGCGAATTACTCCATCCTGATCCCGCCAGAAACCAGGTTTCACTATGGTGTAATTGACTGCTTTGAAAAATAAGACAGAATATTTGCATGCTATTAAAAAGCGAGGTTCTGGTTTGAAATACTTATCAAATTGTAAGTAGGCACAAAATTTAGAAAAATAAAAATAAAAAACAGAAATCAAACCTAATACAGCGTTTGATACTGATCAAGCATATTTTTGTATTCGAGTTACAATTTTGTAATATAGTAGTAATTTTCGGATTTTTGAAAATTTGTTCTTCATCATTAAATAGTGCTTGCCGAGGAACGCTCTAACATGTCTTTTTTGCCTAGCTCACTTCGATCAATGGAACAAGATGCAGCAGGATGAGACTTTAAAAATTCTGGATACCTCTGAAATGAAATCCTGGTTACCACATGTAGGCTGGGGGTATAGACCCCGAGAATCCGGCAGACCCCCAAAATCGACAGACCCCCTATTGAATTTTTGACATGTTTTGTTTACGTTTTTTCCAGACTTTTGCTCCATCCAGGCCCCCAGGACTTGGTCCCTGCCCCACCTAAGCTGGTTACGTCCACACATGGGTAGGGTTTCTGGGGATCTGGACTCACAGATCCCGGCGGACCCCAAAAATCGATAAAACCCAGAATTGAATTTTTGGTGCTATTTTTGGCAATTTCGCCCAATGAGACCCCCAGAAATTGGCTTCTGCCCATGTATGATAACGTCCCTGCGTACATGCAACTACCTGATATTGCAAAAGTTGCTTCAGCTAGGGCCATTACGATGTACTGAGGTAGTTGCCATAGTAAATGTACTACGTGACCCTCTTGAATGGCTATAATGCGTAAACTTTTATCTCGATCAATGATTAATGCAAAAGCAGCTCCATTGTATCCGACCAATTCACCGATCTGATACATTTCGCAATCTTTATAAGTCTGACAGAGTTTAAGCTTGACCAAGAATACGTTCCCGCCCAAAACGGGTAATTTAATCGTAAAACTCTCCACTGTGTCGCTTAGAAAGGCTTTTGGAGTAGTTGCATCAATCTGAGTATGCACGGAAGAAAATCCGTCGGGATAGTCGAACTGTATGAAAATTTCCTTGAATTCATGCCTTAATCTTGGGTGCACAATGGGATAAACAATTTGATATCCTGTGATAATTTTTGTTGTTTTAAAGTCAGCTGAATCGATAGAGCCATCTTGCCACAGTATTGTCAATCTTGTGCCTAAACTATGTCGTTCCGATTCGTTTTGAATATTAGACCCTTGGTCAAAGCGAATCCGGTCAAAATCATGATTTTGGGCATTTCTGTTGCTATAAATAATCCCTGAAGCATTGGACAATTTTCCATTTAGATAGGACACATTTTTAGGATATACAGAATTTGAACCTGTTCTGGACGATGTAATATTATCAGTGTGTTCAACCAATGGATAAGTGTCAACAAAATCGTCTAAATCGCGATATAGACTTAGATTGTTAAGAGTTACATTGGAAAAGTTTACGTGCAAATAACGAAGTTCTTCTGTGAAACGCCCACTTGCGCTACTGTCGATTTTAAATTGGACGAAGGCGGCTAATAAGTAGCTAAAGGCTGTTAAAAATAAGCCTAAACCCATTTTTTGCAACGGTTTCGAAAGCAGCGAACACTTATTCAGCAAAGGGTAAACTACCGTATCCAATAAGGGTATTATCAGAACAACTACGACGGCGAATGAGACGGCCAGTTGATCGGGCAAAATGTTTAAGTCGCCAATGCGGCCGTCCATCAAATCCGTCTGAATCATCCAAGTCGAGAACATTTGATCGTAGAGAGCCCAAAAGATGATAGCCGGTATGAAAAGAACCCCAATTTGCACGACGCGCCTTACTTCTTCCACGAAACGCTCGTCGAATTTGCCTCGGGCGTAGTCCAACCAATCGCGAACGGGCGCGGTTTTCGCGCCCTTCAATTTTTGACTGGTCGCGTAAAGCAAGCACCGGACCACGTTTACGACCACGCTCGATTTTGAGAAATGCCGCGTTAGGTAGGGGGTTGTTGAGCAAAACAGGAGTGTAGTGAAAATGACGGCTAAAGTGGCAACCCCGAAAACCATCGGGTAGCAAGTATTGTCGCCGAAGCAGCCGATGCCGGCCCTCAGGCCGGGCGTGACGCCCTGTGAAACAACCATGCCGACGTTAATGGCCACGTAGAAGTGAGAGAAGAACCTGCAACACCAAACAAATGTGATAATGGTTCAGTAATTATGCGAATATTTGACGATTAGCTACAATATTTAAATACGAATATATGGCGAATCTAGTCATGATCGAATACTGAGAAAGTTTCTGCTTTTTCATACACACTATATTGAATACTGGAACTGATATTGATTTTGAATGATGCAAAGGTTGGTTCGTGTCTTTGAATTTTAAACAAAATTCATTTCATCAAATAACAGAGAAGCGCATATTATCGATAAATGAATAATGCTTAATAAATTAGCTTTGTCACAAACCTTTGTTGTTCTCGCGCCATCGTGTCCGGAAATTGATTGGCGGCCAACGCCACGGCGCAAGGTTTTCGCATTCCCGACGCCACGGCGACCAAAAATAGACCAAAAACGCCGACCGACTTGATTAGGTCGTCCGCGGCCGAAGACGCCGATTTGATCGACCCAACGGCCGTCGCTATCATGCCGACGACGTAGGTGAGATAAGCGTAGAGGACGACCTTGTAGGGGCCCAAAAGGCTGTCCGACAGCACCGAGCCGATCATGGGGGTCAAATAGGACAGGCAGTTGAAGGCGTGCAGTATGAGCCTGGCAACGGAATCGGTCGTACGGTAGCGATCGCGTAGAAAAAACGTCAGCACAGCGAGCACCCCGTAATAGGCGTATCGTTCGAAAACCTCGCATATTAGACAAAAATAAACGCCTTTTGGATATTTGGGATCCGATTTCTTTGTTTCAATCATTTTTTTGAATATTTAGGTCAACGATCGTTAATTACACCTAAAAGTGTATAATGTCGAATAGAAGTAATAAATTAAAGAAATATGAATATGTGACATTCAGAAGAAAGATATTATCCAGATTATTATTTAGAAAAAACGTTAGCGACCTTGAAAAATTTTGTGAAGAAAACGTCTAGCGCAGTTACGCTCGTGTTCAGTGCGTTTTATAATCACACTACTTTTTCATACTCGCTCATGCCACAGAATAAGTTAGTTTCTTGATATACAAACTGCACTGATTGTTTAAAGAAATAGGTGTTCGGAAGGTACATAGATACACTACCAAAATATTTATGAGACGATTGCGTCATCGGCAACATTCGGCAACATTGAATTTTGCAACAAATGATGCCTAGTTTCTTAATATATATATATATATATATATATATATATATATATATATATATATATATATATATATATATATATATATATATATATATATATATATATATATATATATATATATATATATATATATATATATATATATATATATATATATATATATATATATATATATATATATATATATATATATATATATATATATATATATATATATATATATATAACCTACTTCAAAAATTGAGAAAATAAATTTCATAGTCTATCACGAAGTTAATTTCATCGAGCAGACTTTATTCAAAATACACATTTCGCCCGATTCTCGGCAGCATCGCAGAAAAAAGAGTGGTAGAGAAAAATAGGATAGGTGATAAAATTGAGAATAAAAATAATTTATAACAGAAAGATCGCGAGCTCAAAATTTCATTTTATTTTAAACAAATTATGCAATATTCCAAGCGCTTGCTTCGCTTAGGCTAACCAACTTGAAAATGATGATAAAAGTGAAGCCTAGAGCCATGGATTGGCTCATTCTACCGCATTACGAGTGTGCTACCCATATGCTGTGTGAAAAAATCTTTAATACAAATTATGAGTCGTTTTACAGTAAACCCAATTTTGCCAATGATCTCCGTTTATGGAAGACAATTGAGATTCTCTGGCCCAAACACAAAAATGAAGAATGTTTTCTGAAATCTTGTCAGACATGCTTACAAAAATGAAGAATGTTTTCTGAAATCTTGTCAGACATTGCTTTCAAACAATTTGCCAACCCTTATTCAGAAAATAAATATCTATACAAGTTTGAAGAGTCAACTAACAAGTAGTTGCATTGCTCTCAATTTTTAAATTCCTTCTGGAGCGCTAGGTATTTAAATCCAGACTTTAGAAACGAAAAAGATATTACGGAATATCATAGGACCTTCATCATAAAATAATAGTTATGTTAAACCCTATGAACTTCAATTCATGTTTCAGTGATATTGTAACGGTCATTTTCATGGATGCAGAGAATGACCGGTTCGTTGGATCCGCCGGTCTTGGGGTCAATCTGATATAATTGCTAAAATAGCGTGAAAACTAGGTTAATATGCAGTTTCCGATCTATTACAAGCATTTCTGACATAGAATTTTATATTTTCATTCATTTTTGGCCTTCATTTTGCCCTATTTTAACCGAAAAATCTACCATTCTCCGTTCTGGGCCTGAGTCCTCCTAAATCCCCCACGTCCATGTCTGGTGCACAGATTGGTCGTGGTACGAGTATAGTCAAAGAAAACATACAAAAGTAAGGAAAAGTATACGCACACGATTAGTAAAGCTATGGAAAACACTAAATTACTGAAATATCCATCAACAGAAGCTTCCATTTATTAAATTTAGCCATGAATCATTGTAACGCATGATGAGCTTTACTTAATTGCCAAAGCGTTTACGCCGTTCTGACGTCTCATGAGGTTTAGCTTCCAAAAACTAGTAAAAAAACTACGTGCATAAAAGCACACTTATCTTCCTGCTCAGTCAATTAGCGTCATTTGACTAACATATAGTTGCATACGAACTTTTGCTAGTTTTACACGTACTCGGTGAACGAATATCACCCGGTGTAATTAATAAAGGGCACCAATCGTGGAAGAAAATGAAAATAAGCGTTTTGGTATGGAGCGGTTCTTAAATTCAGCAACGGTTATATAAAATTAGCTATTAGCATGCTTCATCATATATTCATAAGCTGCAATAAATTGCAAATGACTCAAACAAGCTTATCTTGTGCAATCACGAGTTTTTAAATTTGTATAAAAAATTATGAAGTTTTCACCTGAAAAACATAGTCTTGTACTAACGGTGTTTTTTATGGTCGGGAGATTTGATCCTCAGAGGCTAAAAAATCGCTAGTTACTGAATTCGTTGTGATAGGTACTCTTTAAATGAAGTAGTGAAAATCGCTTATATGAATCCGGTTTCGCTTTTTTCATCCCATTTCATTGATTGTATTGAAAATTTTGAATTTGGCCTATTCTGTCGATAGATTTCAAGCAATCTCATTTTCATGCTTTTGATGACCGTAAAAAGTTTGAGTGATATTATTTAGGTTTCTTTCTTACGTGTGAATTCCTGAATTGTCCGCACCAATACTTTAAAAAGTAAGTAATAATTTACTATTATTTGATCTTGCCAATATTAGATTTTAGTCTGAAATCTATCTAGATTTCCATTTTTTGTGCTGTTAACATTAAAAAAATGTGTCGCTAAATTTAATGAAAAATGCGAAAAGTCTAATTTTCACTTTTCGTGAAGCACGTCGACAATCTTTCATTCGTCTAATTCGACTCTGCACTAAACAAGAAAAGACGGGTAAGAAATGCGAAGCTTATCTTTGTGATCTGTAGGATCCAAAAGAAACTAATTTGTGCGAATTAAAAGCAATACTAGCATTTGCGAGAGAATGGAACGGCAGCATCTTAGAAGCTAAATAAAGTCTGTTTTTTTCTTTTAAGAACTTTTATCGACAAAATCTGACAACTTACAGCAATAGATCAGAGCAACGTAATTTCAGACTGGAAATCAGTAACTGAAGACAGAGAAAGTGAAACCCGATCTAAACGTGGACATCTGAAACAAGAGAAATACATTGATGTTTTTGATCATGATGTAGCTTTGAGGGGTCAGCGAGATTCGTTGAGCCGATTAATTTATGAATTAATATTAAAGTTGAAACAGTGATTCTTCGATTTTTAATAAAAATACGGAATTTTTATTAAAAAAACAGGCTGAATGAAGTGAACTACCTTGATTAATTTAAACTCATAATTTCTTCTCTGGCATTTTGAATTCTAATTAAGTACCTTAAAAGGGAGAAGAAAGAATATTGTTGAGAAATGAATCAAGATGCATTTTGCTTCATAAATTTGTAATTTTCAACCTGAAAAGCTTGATTTTGAGACGTACAATTTTCGATATCGAAAAGTTATTCAAATTAGATCTTAAAGCCTCTCTAATCTGACTGTGTATAATCGTACATTCGCTTCTTATCACTATTGAATAAGTGACGTAAAAGAAACGTTTTAACTCGAAATTTGATCGCCCGACTCTGTTGTTCTGACGTCACTGTATTTAGAAGAATAACGATGTATAACATCCCTCCACTTTTGCTTATCCATAAAAGGGTGGATCAGATTCCTAAGCTAGCTACATTTTAAGCTTATTCTTGATACATCTTGCTTGACATTCTTAGCAAATGGTGTTGTTCAAACAAAATAAATGGGTGATAAATCTTATGATTTCATGACGGTGTTGAGAAAATTTTTTCGTGTTCTGCCACCGCTAAATACGAAGTTTAATCATGATATTGATTCAATATTATATACTTTTTGCGGTATCCATTTATATTGCTTAGGAGCATGATTGCGTTGTTTCATCCACTTATTTATATTCCCTGATATGCAGCAGATTGTAGAATAATTGTTTAAATGCCTGGCTTTTTTCTCAGGCTTTAGCGAGACACTTGGAGATAAAACATTGGTATAGTAGTGCTTTTTGGAGATTCTCTGCAATTATATACAGAAAATATTCGATTCTCGAGCATTCCAATGCGAAGAGCGAATATCTGAACAAATACTATCGATATAAGACTCCGTACGGAAATGCCTTAGTTTTATTTTAAATCGGTAAATTTAATAAAAGTAAGTGGGATGTACCGTAAGACATGTTGAATCTTGAAAAAAGTTAGGTCGGTCTCGAGGTCGATCAGTCTCGGGGTCAACTGATGAGCTTTTTTGGGTTAAAATGATCACCTAAGCTAGTGAAAATGTTGTAGTAGCGCTAAAACTACATATGTTGATCCTCAGTTTTTTGTAAGATTTCAAGCACTTTTGACGACATCCGTTTTTATCCATTTTTGACCATCATTTTGCCTCATTTTCTCCTGAAAAAATTCCCTCTCTGTTATTCTGAAGGTCTAGACCCCTGAACTCTACATGTTCATATTGGTTGTATCTGTGGTATCCGTACAAACAAAAAGAAAGACGATTAGCTTAGATACAGAAGCCAAATTTATTAAGGACTGATAGCTAAACTAAAAATCATAGACATTGTAAAATAAAAATTTAGTACCTTCCTAGACAATTTCCCGACCTACTTTACTCAGATTGCAGAAACAATTAACGATCCTTTTTATCCAAGTTTTATACGATCGAAAAATGCATACGTGATGATTAGCTAAAAAACCGCCCGTCTACGTAAATCGTATTTGATGCATATCATGCTTCTTGTGGGCTTCCGATTCTGCTCACGTACGTTGTCAAGAATAGCTGACAGTTTGCGACCATTTTTTTGATGGCATGAATTGAAGCGTTTGCATCTGAAAACAAATCACGGAATGGTATAAGTTTTCCAGAACGTTTTTTAGGAGAATAGCAGCTTATATCAGCTCACGTTGTATTTTCATTATATGTCCTATTGTAATTTTTGAACTCTCTCTTTTCCTCTATTTGTTCTTGGCATGACGTGGAAAAACCTGAATATGGACAGCTTAAATATCACCAACGGAAATCGTATGCATTTATAAATATTTAACGTCGTTATTATCAAATACGATGTTTGTTTTTTTACCCTTTTTCGAGACAGAAAAACGGAAAATAGTACATTTTGCTTTTGAGTCAAGCGCGGAAGCCGATCGCGATCAAATCAGTCCCCACATTTCCATATTTGAGGATAAAAAGAGAGATATGCATATGAAAGGTGCTCTCTGGTTGATCGTTTGACGGATGTCTAACCACGTTGTTTTGAGCATAATTATCGAACAGTTTCAGGCTTAGGAATCGGCGAAAACCTTGCCGTACTTAGAAAAAATACCAAATCTGCTTTTCAGTTAGAAAGCGCACGAGAATCTTGGCTAGTCGTTATCATACGCCCGTTGATTACAGTGGGAATTATGAGAAAATACTGTTCTCGAGTTCTGTCACGTTTGCATCGTAAAAAAGCAATTAGACTGCGTGTTGCTTAAATGATAATTTAGACGTTTTAGCTTTCTGTCCTTGAAGGACCCATCAAAAATTGTTTGACCTGACAAAGAGGCTTACCGAATAATCCCTAGCAAAAATAACGCAGGCTTTTCTGTCTTAAAACAGTGTTTAATAGCTTCTTGCACATGTATTCTTTCGAATCGAGCTTATAAGCAATCTTTCGCCTGTTTCGCCTGATAATTCAATGTGACAGCTGCACTGAGAGAATTTTGTATGTCAATATTATATTTATCTTATAAATTCTTCGAATACTGAACTAAAAACAGTTTATCATATTAGAACTATTCATCATGCATTTGTTCAGACCTCAAAAATAAGGCAGTAATATCTTGTTCATTAGCGCAGTCAGAATACTAGCGAAACTGATTGATTTATTATTATTTAATTATCAATAGCTTAACAAATAAGAAATAAATTAGCAACACTATTTTAATTGAATGCACGGACATCTTTTATCTGTGTCATTATGATTATTTGTCATCGTTGTCACCTAAGGCTGATTTTTAAGCCTTCTTTTCATATTTCATTCGATAATTTCGCGCATATTAACTTCAAGGTATATTTGCTTTTACTAATGTAGGCTCAACATTAAGATTTCGTATGCATATTTCTTGTTCGTCATATTCGAAATATCACGCATTTCCGCTTTTTCCCTGAATTCCAGAAAATGCTATTAATCAAAAGTCGAAATCCTTTCATAATTTTACCCAAAGGCCAAACCAATGACGCAAATAATTAACCCTAACGAGAAACACTTGAGATTCTTTAACTCACACCACCTAAAATAAGTTTGCGCTTATTTTTATTCTTATGTATAGAACACGACCAAACGATTATCATATTAGCTTTATAGAAACCGCCATGAATGCTAGAACAGAATAGTGGCATCAAATACACAAATCTTCTGTTGAAATCATATGGAATTTGCCCCAGGAATAATCCAAATCTTTCGTTCTGTAATCACTTTTGGCCAAGAACCAACAGATACTAAAATCTTCCCTGAAGAACTATTCAAACCCCACAAATCAGACAGTCATTAATTTTCTCGAACCTAATCTGAGACAAATTCCTTCAATGCATCAAGGTGAATATATTCTATGAAATAAACAAACCCCGTTTTAAATATGCACTCATAATTAACCCTTATACCCATAATATTCCAAATTCAAATATAAATCATTCTAACAAACCTTCGACTGAATACTTTCCCCAAAACTTTGTGCAATTAGTTTTAGTTTTAGTTAGAGCGACTCGGCGCGTTGTACATAGTTGTGATGTGTGATGTTCTCTTTTTCCAACGAACTTAGTCATTAGTTTCCGACGTTTGCTGTGTTATATACATTTATTCCTTCTATGATAATTAAAATTATTGCCTTATCAAATATGTTAATTCGTATAAGAACATTCAAGGAGAATTGGAGCAGCCCCATCTTAAGCACTCTCGGAACGTGACATCGTGACCTGACAATTTTCTCATTTTATAAATTTTGTCTCCAATCGTAATCGAATGCTAATTTTTCTTGATATGCCCTCTTTCCACTGTTCTTTTCTAGTTTCGGATGATTGCGAATGGATGCCTAATATAATATATTATTAATGAAAGCTTTACCGCAAACCAAAAATATTTCAGGATAGTTCATTTAAATCAATTTGATACACCGTTTCCATCTTGTTCGAAACACATACGATTAAAAATTCTGAAATAATTTGATCAGGCCGTGAGAAGACGAACCCAACGAGTAAAAAACTTAAAATTTGAGCTAGAAGTTGTGACATTCCTTAACCACGTTATCGCCTTTAAAAAATTTCTAGCTTCCAAAGAATATTGGCATTGCCCAAATCCCAACACACGTAGTACCTACTCTCTTTTCTAATATTTTAGTACAAAGGTTGATTTTATGCCTTGTTACGCGCTGGTGTTTTTTCATCGCCAATTCTTCTCCGTTGCTATCGTATTTTTGACGAATAAATCGCTCATAATTATTTATTGTCAGGATTTGAGCGAATCATTAGAGTTATTAAAACAATATTAAGTAAGCATTTCTGACTTTTCAGCTCGCAGGCGCCTTCATTAGACCTAAATTTCAAAACGTTTTTGATAGAGGCAAACAAGTGGATTAATTAAACTAATTGTATAACGCTCATCAAATCGATTCGACGAATGATTTTCGATGAGAAAATATTGAACGCGATGATTAAAAACTGATTGTGATTATGCGAAATTGACTTAATTACAGATTGTCAATAAAATAATCTATGACGCTTGTTTTGAATTATACGACTGTCGTCAATGGATTTTCTGACCGGCGGACATACGAAATGAATCAAGCCCAATTAGATGCTATGGAACTCTGAGTTGGGCCGGAGCACTACTTTTCTATACGAATACGTTATGTACCCTTTTCTACGATTCGAAAAAGCCAAAAACTCTGCTTGACGGTTAACGTAACATTCTATGAATTTGACGGTATTTGCGATCAGTTAGGTCCGTGCAATTTCGTTTCGACCTAGCTTAAGAATTTACTTTCATATTCCTAATTTGAAGCCTGGAATTTTCGGCGAAATATTTGCTTGAAGTTACAGCTCATTAAGGAAGAAGCCTGAACAACAACTAACGTGAGAGTACGAGTACTTAGGAGCTGACTGATATTTCACTAAAGGTTATCCTTCGCTAATTAAGTCCTGAAATAAATTAAAACATGAATATGCCTTAATTTTTATGTTGTATTCATAAAAAATGAATAATAATTAATACTAAGCAACCGCATATATGCGGCTTATACCCAAGTAAAAGTACGCAGTCCTTTTTATATAATGGTCATATCAGAAAAAACAACGAACGGCTGACCTAAGATTACTCGTTTACGTCATTGAATTGAATTACTTAACTTGTGAAATATTGAAATCAAATTTTTAAAACTGAATCTGAATTAAAAATCCGAAAGTTGCTATCTTAAACCAAACTACCAATTAAAAATTCGAAATACGAGTAAACATTGTATTTTTCTGGTTGTTCTCGATGTGATTTACGTTTTGATTATTAATTTTCATTTACTTTCAAGCCAATGCATACGCTTTTATGGTATGACTTGATAAACAAAAGATTCCAGCATAAAATCAGCATTGAGTCATCAATCAAATTCTCAAAGGCTCTATCCCATTATTTATCGCACGCGCGAATAGTAAACAATCCTAAAAAGTAAATAATAAGATTCAGTTACTTGGCCGAAGAGGCAGGATAATCCTACTAAAATTATTATTCCTGAATAAAGCCAAAAAACGTATGGCCTTCTATCAAAAACATTCCATCAAGAAGAAAACCATCTATCAAGAAGATTACCTAATGAAATCATCAAGTAATCTTCATAATAGATTTATATTTCGAAGTTTTATGAATGGATAAGAACTGTAAGCGTTCAGTAAACATCTTGCATAAATTTTTATCACTTTTATCCTGTTTTCTAATTATTCTTATTTCTCATTTATTGGCATTCCAAGCGGAATGTTGTTTTCAACGCCAATCAGTCCATCCAATCTTATTTTTTCTGGTGCTGCAGAATCATTACAAGTCTCTGAGTTGAACAATGTGTTATGCTATATATAATGAGCAGGAGCACTTAAAAAAATTGTAATGACTGTAATATAGTTTTTATCGACAAATACAAATAACGAATTAATTTGTAGGTAAAGGATGTTTTCGGTATTAATAATGTCTATACGCTATACGAATAATATATTCAAGACTTTCGCTCTGACGTAAAAGGTACCCTCCAGAAGCCCATATAAAGAACAGGAACCAATCGTTCCGAGCAGATACAGGAAAACTTATAATCATTGTCAAATATCGAGATAGTCGTTTCCCGGTCAGATCTTGGCTTCATGTAACCTAGCATAGGAGTCATAGCAATTTTGGAATTATTGGTTCGAAAGTGTGCTAGAATCTATTCTGTCAGTCCTTCAGATGCGCTTCAAGAATTTTCAACTTTTTCCTGGACCTTGCAAAAAATATTTTTACTTCCAAAATCAGGGGGACTAGTCCCTCCCTATCTCCCCACAGCTACGTGCCTGCTCTGGATTCAGTTTGATATGAATACTCAGAATCTTAATACAAATGAAAAGACACAATCAACTCCCCAAATGCGCCTCAGGATCATTTTCCAAGTTGGGTTGACTGTGATTTAAATGCTATTACCACAATATGGGAATCTTTCGAGGTTATCCCGGCCAAACAAATGTAAAAATCAGCTTATTAAACGTTTAACTGATCCAGGCAGCTCTGTCTTAAACGCAGAGCTTTCCTTAAAAGTAGAAGCTTTGATGGCATATCCCATCGAGCAATTTGTTTTCTGCTTCTAAATGTCCTGCAATTTAAGATTATCTATGTATGTACCTTTGTTTTTTAACAGCTCATCTAGATCAAATGAAGAATGAACATCCTCATGCTTGAGGATGTTTATTTGTTCATTTAATTTTTGATATATTCGATTCTGGCCAGTGGATTCTGATCGAGACTGACTGTAGATGGTCAACATCGGCATGATGGGCTGGTATTAGCATAGCTCAAAGCTAACTTTCAGACCCACGAATATACCTGAAACAATTGAAAAAGTTTAATAGATATCTCAGAAACAGTTCTGTCTGGAGATTTAATTCTGCTGGCTGAGAGCTGATGACAGGTTCTGCATCTGCTAGAATTAGATTTTATTCACAACTAAAAATATCAAGACTGGGTCAAGCTTTCTGTGTTAGCATACCGTAGAGTATCGCTCATTGATGTTATGCACGTACACATTAATAGTTACTTAATAGTTAAAAACTACTTATCCAGGGGAAGAAAGTAAAGAAGCTCATACTTTGCTCGAACAAATTTGTTTGCTTTCTGCAATGTCAGTGGGAAATATGGCAATAATAACTCAAATTTTTTAAGTTCGAATCTTCTTATTCCCTAGTGCATGATTTCTTTTATGCATACTCGCATATGAAGTAAAGCCTCGAAATTCTTTTATCGTAACGTAATTTAGGACAATTTTCGAAAAGCAAGTCGACAGAAAGCATTTTAGGGAAGAAACTGGCATTAAATTGTCTTGATATGATAACTTGTTTGTAATCCGAGTAAATTACAATCAATTTCGCTACCGTTCGTGTTAATATTTTATCGTCGGAATATAATCGTTTAGGGAAATAGCTCCGAGAATTTTGGATCAGTTCCGACGAATTCCAAAAAACTGATTAAATTACATTTGGACGTCATTAGCTTTTTTTGACATTCAATCTGAAAAAGGGGATGGTGCCCGAGCTTCTATCATCAGCTACGTCTTGATAGTAGCCAGCTATTTTTGTAGCTTTGGTCAGACTTAGTAATTCTCAAATAAACTTTTACAGAATTCGCGTGTCGAGTCCTCCCTATATTGATATTGAACCAAGCGTCGAGCTGAGAACCATTCTCGCACCTGAAATGGATCCTTACGAAAGTGCCTCGCGCACTAATTTATGCGTGTGTATCGGCGAATTAGGCGAGAGGGACTATTCGGTTGCCTATGCCATTTTTAACTTGATCGTTGTTATTTTGGCCCTGCCCGTAGTTGCCTTTTTCGGCATGCTGAGCAACGTAGTGAATATTTTTGTGTTCACTAGGAGATCGAGAATCGTTTGCTCCAATAGCCTTTATCTTGCCGCACTGGCCTTCAGCGACTTTGCGGTCGTGCTCACCGGCGTTTTCATATTCTGCTTAGGTAAAACCCTTTGTTTAAGATACATACGGACAGCGACCAGACTCTGGGGCCTGGATGGGGCCAAACTTCACAAAATCGCGAAAAAACATGCTAAAAGTTCAACTCTGGGGTTTATCGATTCTTTTGGGGGTAAGGGAGTAGGGAGTCTGCCGGATTCTCGTGGGGGTCTTAATCCCCCAACCCTACAGCGCCAACGTGTGGTTAAGGATAATAATGAGCTCAGGGGAAATAATTGCATCTTTTGATGGACGGAAATGCTTGATATAACCTCTTTGTCTCAGACGTTCATTCTAGCGCTTTGTCTAGAAAAGAATTATTGGTTGTTAGGAAAAACGCTTGTTTTAACCAATCCAAGATATCTAATAGAAAGTAATGTGGCAAAATTAAAACAAGTCGCAAGAATGACGGCATTTAACATTAATCTACCTTACTTAATTTTACTTTATTTTTTACTTGAAATTATACAGTATAATTAGCTATACAGGTGTGCACAACATGACAATTTTTGAGTTAGTCCCTAGAAATTTTTTATTAGTGCCTCTTTTGAGCTTAAAAATAATGGCACGCGTCGAAAACTCTATTTTTCGGCGTTTCTGACTATAATCTTCCTTCAAAGAGGGTCAAAATAAGGAAAATTTCGAAAAAATTCAAATTAAAGTTACTTAAAAAAATATAAGAAAATAAGAATCTGGTGAAAAAATTGATACTTTTTCGATAAAAGATTGCTAAAAACGCCGAAAACAGCATTTTTATCGAGGTTTTGGCTAAAAATAAAAATTATGAGCAATATGCTGTGGGGTCGGAAAATGAACGCGTAAGGCCTTTATGTCTAAACTCGAGGTAAATTCAAATGAAATGAATTTTATCGATTTATCGTTTGTTTGAAATCAGTCTGCATAGTGAACGTCAATTGAATTCGATGAAGTAAAAAATGAAGAAAAAATTATTTAGCGCACTTTGATTGTGAAAGATGACAGACTTCTTCGCAAATGCTTTGTTATATAAAAGTTTAAAATATCTGTATTTTTTCTTTAAAAAATTCGGGAATATGCGTTGAATGAGCGTCATTCACTTTAATTTGTTGACAGTTAAAAAGCAAAGAGGGCGGAGAAGTTTTGATGAAAAAATCGATTGCACAAACTTATGGATGAAATCGATTTTAAAAGGCTTCTTTTACTTTTGCTTAAGATTCCATTCGAGTTTATGCTCCTCAAATTACGACGTTTGCAACCAAATCCATACTGTGGGTTTTGCCCTTGGGCTACATGGCACAGACAGGAAGCGTGTATTTTACGGTAGGGGCTGCCTTCGATTGTTATGTTGCGTTATGTTGGCCTGGGAAGTCATTTTGTACTATTAAATGGGCTTGGCGCTACGTGATTACTGTAGTCATTTTCACATTGGCCTATAACACATTGAGGTAAATTAGAGTATATGGTTACCTCCGTCAATTCGTCAATTAAATCTTTATTTTAACAAAAAGCTCTTCAGAAAAACAGTGCTCAGATTTAAATTTTCATGGTTTTCCCATTCTTATTCATATTTGTGTGGACTAAGGCTTGAATGAGAGTACTGACGGACATACGTGTTCTTGATAGGGGAGGGGTGCTGGAGAGGGTTTGACCCCTCCCCGAAAATGGCTGCTGCTGAGCCCCGCGCCCAGAATTGTCAATTTTCCGAAAAATTGGAGGAAGTCTGCTTTTTAAGCGTTTTTAGTTATATTTTTGGTTCCAAAGTGTCAAATTTTTAAGCGCTTCACGCCATTTACTAATTTTTTGACTATACTTTGTTCAATTTACTTGTTTATTTTTAATTTTTTCGACGTGTTTAATGTTTTATATGTTTTAATGAGAACGAGCTCCATCTAAAATGTTGAAAACAGTGATTTTGATGGGTACCTATGGCTTCTAAGCCCAAAAAGACTCTTTTAAAACTTTTTGTTGCTAACCCCCTCTCCTTTGAACTCCCATGCTTTACATATATTCTGGCAAAACGACTGTCACTTTGCAGACCAAGAATCAAATGACGCAATCTATATCTTTATCTTACTTTCATATGACGAATAAGAATTACTTTATAACTATTGTAGCGGATGGTTAAGATTTACACGATATGAGACTAAAGAGGTATTTTTGTACATGAAAAGAAGTCGTTTGCTCACAAAAGTTTTAGGCCTTTTTACATTTCACGTAAATGTGTGCGAAGAAAGTAATTTTCAGTGTTCAACAAGTAGCTACAAAAATGATTGGAAATTGGAAACTGTTGACAGAAGACTTTTGACTTGAAGACTTAAGATTCAAGCAATAGCTTCGCCCTTACACAGTGCGTGGGAGATGAGTCTCGCTTCGGGATCTGGCTGGAACCCCTTCCCATAAGTCGAAAGACTCACCATAATTCGAAAGACCCCCAGAATAAGATTTTCATATATTCTTTTTTGCAATTTTTTGTTGCCAATAGATAGAGCTAATTTGTTTGGGTTTCACCTAGAATTTAAGCCATGCACGTGTATGCTTGTCTTTCAATCATATGGTTTTGCATGTACTGAGAAATTAGGATGTCAGATTAAATAAAATATTGCAGGTTCTGGCAATTCTTCTTGCACGAATGTTATTATTTTGGCGAGCTGACCATCGAAATTTGCACAACCTCGCTATACGACCGTATCAACATTGTTTATAATGTTTACATGTACATGGTCCTGATGACCTTTCTTCCATTTATTCTCCTCAGCATCCTCAATGCGTTTATCGTCCGCCGACTGCACAAGATGAAGCATATAACTAAAAGTGAGCATTGTGTCTTTTTGCTAACGAGGATCAATTAATATTGAAAAGAAGTTTCGATACTTTTCTCCTGGTATTTTAAATTTAATATCAGAGAAGATAATTTTGCTCAACTTGAAATAAAATGTTTATGAAGTACGTATTTTAAATCGAAATTTCCTCTGCTGCACTAGTGGAATTCATTTATCTATAGTATTTTGTATTTGCTCTGCAGTGTTATGTGTGAGACATGTAGAACTTTCGGTTGGGAGTTCGTTTCGTTCAGACGTAAAAACTTTTTTAGTGTTACGATTACAACCGGAAGCTCTAATCGCGATTATGAACGGAAAGGCTAGTGACTTCGAACACGCCAAGGCATTAACCATGTTTCCACTTTGCCTTCAGGTTTCGAAGAATGGAAATTCTTGCAAAATAAAACAATACGAATCAATTCCAAGTGATTAATTCTCATTATTTCGTACTCGTCGTAATTACCTAATTTGATTAATTGTATTTATATTTCTGTAAATTATATTCATGCTCTGATTAATAGTGATTGTACGAGTATTGAGCTATACGAAAATACCAATAATTTACTACAATGAGGTTTATTTATACTAGCAAAGAAAAATGCTCCGATGGAACAAAAAAGACGAATATACTTGGGATTGCGGATTACTAAGAATGTTAAAGAAGAAGACTAGGAAAAAGCTATCTATATCATAGGTAGCGCGTTAGCGCGTACCTATAATATACTTGGGTACCCCCTAACACCTGTGCACCCCCTACAGCTATAACGGGACACTTCTGGAAGGTGCGGGTTTTTTTAGAAGAAAGATAATGAAAAAATTCGCTGCCCGTGTTTTTTTTTCTTGAAACTCAAAACTGACTGTGTAAAGAAGGTGTAAAGTTTTTGTGTAACGTTATAACATAGGACAAATTTTGGGACCTTTTTACTGCGGCATGTGGACAACTGAGTATTGATGACCCGAACCATTGAACAGCATAGGATTATAGAGGGATGAATTCTACAGAACACCATTTTTTTGTGTTTTGAAATTCGCATTCGAATGGCAGTGTAAAGAGTGCGAAAATCTGGGGGTGAAAAAGCACATTTTGGTCGAGTTTTCAACCTGCTTATGTCTGATACTAACTCCGGTTATGAGTTTTTTAAAATGTTTTCTGACAGAAATGTAGAGCGGATCAAGGGCTACATTCTGCATGTAAGCAAAGCCTTCTACGCTCTATGGTGAGTTAGATCCTGGGGTTTAAAGTTTACACTCTAGTGGATGATGTAAAAAACGGATTTTAACTAAGATTTCTCTGCCAAAGTTTTTCCACTTATGAGTCAGGGTAAATTGAATACAGCAGTAATAAAGTGTCTCTCAGAGGCTACACATCTCAGCAAACCGCATTTAAAAAAACGCAATATTGAGTTATTTATGCGGGTGTAAAGTTCGAAATCAGAGGTAAAAAATGGGCGAAAAAACACGTTTTTTCCGAAGTTTGATTGATAAATCATACCAAATAATTTTTGCAACAGAATTTTGGCACACAGGAATGTACTACGATTTAAAAGCTACAAATTGTACCAAACCGAATTTCTTTAAACTCAATGGGGAGTTCGGTACGGAATTTTAAAGTTTACAGTGTTCTAAATGATGGAAAATACGTTTTTGTTGCGTTTTTTGTTCGCCACTTTCTCCGTCCAGAAGTCGGGATAAGTCCAATAGAATAAAAATAAAGTGCTTTATATCGGATGCATGTCAAAGCAAATTGTCTATACATTAATATTTAGCGAGTGTAAAGTCAAAAATTTGGTGTTTAAAATGCGTTTCTGTCTTGTTTTTTCTGCCTGCTTCTCCGGTTATGAGTCAGGGACACGATTATCATGTCTAGAAATGGACCAGGAACCAAATTTGATATGTCAGTCTGGCGCATATGTGTACACTCTACAGTGTTGTAAAGTGGTTTACACCTATTGTTAGTTTGCCCATAGAACATTATGGAGACTTAATTTTTTTCATAAATATTAATCGTAATATCGGAACAATATCAAAATTACGAATCTGACCAATATCTTCTTTACACTAGGTGTTTACATGAAGTTTACACTACATATGTATTTATCTTCGTTTTTGAGCATTCCAGAAACCTAATTTTTTCCTGGAGTCTAGAAATTTCCAAAGAATTAAATGTGAGACGTCACGTAGGCGCGTTTGTTTACATCCAACAGTGATTTAAAGTAGTTTACACTCATTGTTTATTTGTCCTCAGACCATTGTAGACATGCAATTTTTTCATAAATGTTGGCAATAATATCCGAGTAATATCAGATTTACAAATCGAAATAAAATCCTCTTTACACTAGGTGGTTGTGTAAAGTTTACATTGCATGTTAGCCTTTGTTCTAGAGCATTGCAAAAACCGAAATTTTTTCCTGAGATCTAAAAATTTACAGGGAATGAAATATAGAACGTCAGCTGGGCGCGTTCGTTTACACTCAACAGTGATGTAAAGTGGTTTAAATCTATGTCTATTTGTCCTTAAACCGTTATGGAGACGTAATTTTTTCATGAATGTTGATCGTAATATCCGAGTAATATCGAATTTACAAATTCGACTAAAATCTTCTTTACACTCGTTGCTAGTGCAAAGTGTACACTATATAATAAGCTCCATTCTAGAGAGAGCCTCACGGTAACTTATTTTTTCCCTAAAGTCGTAAAATATATATGGTAGCAGATGTGATACGTCTGCTAGGGGCGCATGAAGAGTAGTGTAAAGTGATTAACACCTAATGTTAATTTGTTCTTAGAACATTATAGAGTTTCATTTCTTAATAAATGCTGATTGTTATATCAGAGCAATATCGAAATTATTAATTCCACTGAAATTCTTTACACTCTTGTGTAAAGTTTAAAATGTAAATTAAGTTTAGCTCTAGAAAGGTTTGGAAGCATATTTCTTTACAGGATGTTCTACGTAACATAAGAATTACTAATCAGAATGTTTGTTTCTTCTACAACTAGTAGTTTTGTAAAGTTTAAACCATTCAATTATTAGAAGAACCGCAAAGTAAATGAAATCTAGTATTGTATTTAAAAATCTTGCTAATTAAAAGTAGGGTACTAGCAAAGAAAAATGCTCCAATGGAACAAAAAAGGGGAATATACTTGGGATTGTTAATTATCGAGGATGTGAAGGGAGGGGACTAGGAAAAATCTCCCTATGTTATATGCCAAAAATCGCAAAATATGTCAAAAACCAGACTTTCTCTAGACAATGCAAAAAAATCGAAGTATATTCTGCGGCCTTTGGAAAATGTAAAAGTTTAGTAAACAATTGTTGTAGACATGTGTAAAAGAGTATCTACATAAGGTCTGTTGCACGTCAGCTTCCGTGTTTCCTACTGCTTTGAACCAACAATATCATCGATTGTCTTGAATGCATCGATATGTACCAGGTGGTTAGCAACCTTTTGTTAGGGGGTCAGCGCCACACCTGGGCGTGGGGGGTTTGGGGGTATGCACCCCCCAGAAACCAAAATAATCCCCCCAGAAATCAAAATACCCCCCCAGAATTCAATTTTTGAAAATTTTTTCGTTTTTTTCGCAATTTTTTGATGCCAATGGATAGTGCTTGATGATAAACGTCGAAAAATGGTGTTTTTATCGCCTTACCATCATTTTTGAGGCTATTTTTTGACTTTCAAAAAATCTTGCACCCCCAGAATTTTTTCGCTGCCCACGTATGGTCAGCGCTATAAGTACAGGACTTGGGATCAAAGGAAATATACCATAAGATAGAGAATTTGAAACGGAATTTATTGATGCCAGATTAATAATCAGTGTGTCTATCACTTGTGCAAGAAACAGCTTTTAGAATGATCTGGGTATGAACACAAACCAATAAAACAGACTACGTCGATTTTCAAGACTTTTCCAAATATTTTCCGCGTTTCTGTGCGAAATTTCATATGATTATCGACCAGTCAGATTCTAGCAAGTATTTGCGCCTCGACTTCATCTTTATGAATGGCCCAATGGTTTCGGCGGCATTTAAGTTGAGTGAATTTTCGGGCTAAATATCGTTACCCCAGAATTCGACGTTTGATTGTTTCAAGAAATGTTGGGTTGCATTAATTCGCCTGTGAGGCGCCTTGTTGTGAACAAAAACAGTCTGACCAACGACCAAATATTTTCCAGGCCCAAAATAGGACCTATTTGGTATTGATATAAAACATTGTACAGAAACGTGAAAAATGTTTTGATAAGTATCGAAAATCGACATCTATTAATTGTGTTCACACCCCGATCGCTTAAAAACTATTTCTCTTGCCGGTCTAAAGCACACTGATTTTTAATTTGGCATCAATAAATTCCGTTTTAAATTTTCTATCTAATGGTATACTTGGTTTGATCCCAACTTCTATTAACCACCCTGTACTATTTCATTCAATTCGCTTAGCTACTGCATTGCTAATTCGCTGCTTTTTTCAATCAATTTTATGGTAAACAGTTAATTTCTATTGGGAGGCCGCAGAATATACTTCGATTTTTTGCATTGTTTAGAGAAAGTCTGGTTTTTAACATATTTTGCGATTTTTGGCATATAACATAGGGAGATTTTTCATAGTCCCCTCCTTTTACATCCTCGATAATTAACAATCCCAAGTATATTCCCCTTTTTTGTTCCATCGGAGCATTTTTCTTTGCTAGTATATATATATATATATATATATATATATATATATATATATATATATATATATATATATATATATATATATATATATATATATATATATATATATATATATATATATATATATATATATATATATATATGCCTTAAGTTGCAAAATCTGTTAGAAATCATACTTTCTTGAAGCAACGCAAAAATCGAAGTATATTCCGCGGCCTGCAGATTGAAATTAACTATTAAACTAAAAAACAATTGAAAAAGCAGCAAGTTGGCTATGCAGTAGCTATGGGAAATTAGATAGAGTGAACTAGGAGAGACTTTGCAAATTAATTGAATGAAGTAACAAACATCAAGGACATTGTTGGTTTAAAGCAGTAGGAAACGCGTAAGCTTACATGAAACAGACTACATATAGGTACACCTTCGCGCCCGCAACCATTGTATGCACTAATCAATTGACGCCAGGTTTTCTTGCTATAATGCTCATGACAAGAAAATGAATAATACCTTCAAAATACGACTGCAGTTAGTTTTCTATCAGTCACAATACGAAGCAAGTCAGCGTTGCAACTTGCAAGCAATTTACAAAAAGTATACTTTCATTTTAGATTATATTTATGCAATCCTATGTGAAGCATTGAAAATTATTTAAAGGGGGTTACATTTTTTCAGCGGCCGCAGAATATACTTCCATTTTTTGCGTTGCTTTTAGAAAGCATGATTTTTAACAGATTTTGCGACTTTAGGCATATACGTAGGTAGCTTGTCCCTAGTCCCCTCCTTTTATATCCTCAATAATCCACAATCCCAAGCATATCCGTCTTTTTTGTTTCATCGGAGCATTTTTCTCCGCTAATACCATACTTTTAATTAGCATGATTTGAGTAAATGAGTCAGTAAACAAATACGGTAGCATGCCACAATATTGACAGCAGTCCAAGAACGCGGAAAACAATATTGTTCTGAACATCAGCGTTATATTTTTTTAAAATAAGACCACCTTATCTTATTTAAACAGATCAAAGGTTTTCAGCATAAACTGTCCTGACGTTACATGGGACATTTTGAATAAAAAAATTAAGCTTTTGCAAGGCTCTGAAATTAAATTTAATTTTCAGTGTAAACTTCACATAACTACTGGGTGTAGAAATCTGTTTTTTTACACCATCCACTGGAGTGTAAAGTTTAAACCCCTAGACCTAACTCCGTATTGAATGAACAGAAATTTGCTGGTAAGTAGAAAGTAGCCCTTGAACCGTAGTACATTTCTATCAGAAAAAAAGGTTTTAAGATTCGTAACCTGGGTTATTGGCAGACAAAGAAAGGCCAAAAATTTGCTTTTCACCCTCAGATTCTTTACACTCTTTTACACTGCCACTCTGAAAATAAGTCACTTTTCAAAACAATGAAAATTGCTTTTGAGCTTACTCAATTGTCTACAATTTAAAAAAATCAGACTACACAGAATGCAAAACTGAGCTAGAAAAATGGAGCGTCCCACCGGAATTTGAAAAGCTATATGTTATGACATTACAGTAAAATTTTACACACTCTTTACACACCGGGTATTGATTTGAAAAAAACACTTTGCAGCGAATTTTTTTATTATCTATCTCTTAAAAACCGTATCTCCCAGAAGTGTCCCGTTATAGCTTAGGGGTAGACATATGTTGGGGGTACCCAAGTATATTATAGGTACGCGCCAACGCGCCACCTATGATGACAAGATGATACTATTCATAAACCTTACTTTCGTTACAGGTTTGAACGAAACTATTATCTACTATATATTTTTGAAACTTTGTTGTGTATGTATGTTCGTATGTTTGTGCCGGGTTGGCTCCGGCCCAATGAAATTTGGTGGGCTGATATTTTGGGCCGAGGTCGGTCCAATGGGGGAAGGAGCCGTAGCGATCTTGAAATTTCGACAAACGCACCCATTGGCCCTGGGCAGGGAGGGAGCAGGGTTTGACCCCTGTGCTATAAGCCTCCACGATTTCGGGAGATGGCCGATTTTTTGCTATTTTTTCAAAAATTAGTTTATACTGTTTGTATAGGGATACCCCGGCCAAGAGGAGCATGCCTGGCGACACTATGAACATTGTTATATGTTATAGCATTGGTCGGCACTGTGAAACATCAAAATACGGGTTTAACCAAATGATGCTATAACATAGGCAATTTAATAAGATAGGCATGGTATGAGATACTATGTGCAACAAGATAAGCAATGCTCTAAGATAGGACGTGATATAAGATACTCTGTGCTACAGGATAGGCAATACTATAAGATAGGACGTGTTATAAGATACTCTGTGCTACAGGATAGGCAATACTATAAGATAGGACGTGATATAAGACACCCCGTGCTACAAGATAGGCAATGCTATAAGATAGAACCTTATAAAAGATACCCCGTGCTACAAGATAGGCAATGCTATAAGATAGGAAGTGATATAAGATACCCCGAGCTGCAAGATAGGCAATGTTATAAGATAGTATGGGATATAAGATACCCTGTGCTACGAGATAGGCAATGCTATAAGATAGGTTTGGTATAGATACCCTGTCTGTGTCATAACATGCAGTGATATAAGATAGGAGATACCATCAGCTATAACATATCACGTGATATATGACACCCTTTGCTACAACAAACAAAAAATTTTTAAAACATCAAAAATATGGTTTGACCGAAAAAATTTTTCAAAACATCCTAAAACATCAAAAATATGGTTTGACGAAAAAAATTTTCCGAAACATCCCAAAACATCAAAAATATGGGTTTGATTAAAAAAATTTTCCAAAACATCCTAAAACATCAAAAAATATGGTTTGACGAGAAAAATTTTCCAAAACATCCCAAAACATCAACAATATGGGTTTTATTAAAAAAATTTCCAGAACATAAACAATTTTCAAAACCATTCTGTAACGTCAAAAATATGGATTTGATCAAAAAATGGTTGACAAAAGACATTTTAAAAAATCCAAAAAATAAAATATGGTTTGTACCAACAATTTTTTTAGAAATATCCCAAAAACATCAAAAGTCTTGAAAAATAAAAAATACAAGAGACATATTAATTCCATACAGCTATCAGGCCTAAGTTCAGCCCGGGCAACGCCGGGCAGCTCCACTAGTTTGTAATAAAATTCGTTGAGATGTTTTAGGGATTAATATAGTTTAAATCGGTTTACCCCGTCTACGAGGCAGCCTTGACATGCCAATTAAATATTTGGCTGTACATTTCTAATTTGATTGAATGACCTATTACCGACTTAACTATGTTTTCATCATTTTTTAAGTCTTATGGAATGTTTAATCTTCAATAACGAACTTTACTATAGTCTGTTTCATTTATTCGAGAGCTTTTTCAAAAAATTTTTCAAGGCTTCAGTATGCCTAACTAGTTGATTTACTGTAACTCGATTGATAAGTTGAGTGGGGAGAGCAGCCGTCATTCGTTCATTTTTCATGCACTAAACCGTCCATATTGATTTGATTTAAGCATCCAAACAGTGCTGGGATATACTACAGCAAGTGCGCTAGATAAAAATCTCGCGTCAGGAATCGAACCCGTGTTGCTAGGACGACAATCAGACATTATACTACTGAGCAAATCAGAAGCTTTCGGCTATTTTTAAAATACTAGTCTATTGTGTTTAATGGTCAGTTTATGACAAGCTGAATGCCCAAAGTCAATCTGCATGTTGCATAATCTGCTGGAAGACGAGAATAAATTATGCCGTAAAAAATTTTATCGAAAAACTCTTCCTTCCTATATAGCTACAGTGATCTTTAAATGACCTACAGTAAGTAGGCAAGATAGAGCTACTGTAACCGCGGAAAAAGATTTGCTGGAAAAGCTCTCGTATAAATGAAAATGACTATAGGCAAATTTTGTATTGGTTTTTTAAAAATAATTGTTGGAAATGACTCTCACCGGAGTCGTTATAACAAAATCAAACTATCTCTGTACGAAAATGACGTCTAATTAAGCGTTCGAACTTAAAAAATCTGATTCTTCGTAAAAACAAGGATTACGAGGCATGTGAGGTCAATAGTATGTACCAAATAAGCTAATGGTTTCCGCTTGAGAATTCAAAGCTGCTGTAAACCAATAACTTTCTGTGATTGTCACGATCTTAAAATAAAACTGCAAGCTTATGAATGTGAAACAGAAGATATGGTATAGTTTTGAAATGATGAAATACCCTTATTTTCAACGACCTTAAATCAGGCCCAAAAACCCTTTAAAATTAGAGGGAACTTCAAAATTTACCAATTATCTACCTATCATGAAATAATGTTTGGCTATTTTGACGTTCCATTCTGAACCCATATTTTAGCTACATGCTGTTAAAATTAGGTTTTTTAAATCGCAGCTGTTCTCCAGACCGGGCTAACCTTAATTACATATCGTACGCCCCTGATTTTTCTTACCTTGATCAATGAGCACTTGCGTATCGAAAAAGTTGAAAAAAGGCTTTTATCCTAATTAATCGTATGAACAAGTCTACTGTGTCGGTTTGAAAGGACCGTTTTTCAGCTACAATGTCTTTGGCTGACAAAAATTCTTTTGTAATTTAGATCAGCTGACAATTAATTCGCGAAAGGCGAAAAATTTGACCAACCAGTGCCACTGGAATAAAAGGACGAGCAACTCGTCTTTTGACTCGACGGCGGGGTCATCGGAGCATGAGCCCAGCGCCACCAGGATCGTCGACTCCAGCGGCGTCGTGGCGGGAGCAGACGGCGAGGAAACCGTTACGACTATGATTGTCGTGGTCATACTATTTTTAGCGTGCAATTTTTTGGCCCTCGTAATTAATATAGTGGAGACCTTTGGCGAAACGGATCGATTGGTGCTCAATTTTCTCAGCGACACTAGCAACTTCCTGGTCGTGTTTAACTCATCGGTCAATTTTGTCATTTACGCGCGTTTTGACCGAAAATTTCGAGAAACTTTTCTCAGAAGAATTATTCGTCCTATCTTGAAGCGACTTCGCTGGTGTTGTTGTCGTTTTGATAGAGACGTTTATTTATGATGACTTTTCGACCATACGTGGGCGAAAGCTTCTGGACATACATGGGGAGCAAGAAAATTCGGCTGTGAAATCGCCAAAAATGTTACTAAAAATAGAATTCTGGGGGTCTACCTACAGCAATCTGCGGGTGGTTTTTCAACTTCTGTGAGGGGTATATATCCCCAGACTTCCACGCCCATTCATGGTTCTGGACCTCTAATTGTCGAAAATTTCCGTTTGTTTTCGCGATTTTCTTATTCCAAAGGATAAAGCTCAATAAGGAAAGTCGAGAAATGGTGTTTAAAGCCATGCCATGATCTTTTCGATATTTTTCTGACATCAGAAAATTTTTTGGCGCATAAAATAAAATCTGCCCGTGAGTCGACCCATAAAGTAAGTGGTCACGCTTTTGGGCATTTGGCGATCAATTTGCGTTGCGCACGTACGAGTAGATAGCCTTGCAAGTTTGTATTGACGGTTGTTTTATGTCAAACCTATCTAAAATTCGTGTCTCGGTTTGAGTAAAAAAGACTGCTTTTCACATCTGAACGTATTTGTATATGTATAGGTTACTCGCAACCAAACATGGGAATGGGGGTTGGGGTTTAGTGAAACCCCCAGAATCCGGCAGACCCCCATAATTGACTTTTCGGCACGTTTTTTGGGATTTGCCAGTTTTAAACTACAAAGACCCCGAGAATTTGATCGCTGCCCTGTAAGCTCAGAACCATAAAAAGATGATCATATGCTGCTAGTCTTTCACGAGGTTCATCGATTATGTCCATGCAGCGATTTCGCCGTATGGCTTTTGCGGATCCTTATGTGCAAGGGGTTCTAGTACAAAACAGGCTAAAGCTGGTTTCCCGCTACAACCCTACACAGAAGAAGCGAAAGTGCCGAAAAATTTATGCAAAGCAAAAAATTTTTCCCCAAATTTTTTTATCGAGATCTATTCATCGGCACAAAAATTACTGAAAATTTAATTGTTGGGGTCGATTGGTTTCTGGAAGATGGATTCAGCCGAATATACGATGTTATTTCAACCAATATTATCTATAAATAATCTTCCAATAGAAAGAAAAATTTTCACCGGGTTTTAATGCAAATTTGCTTTTAAGAGAAGCTGATTAAAAAAGCGCTGAGTTTGAGGGACGGCGTCAATCCAATGACAGAAAATTTTAATACGAATATTTAACATATAAAAACGTCTAAATGTCTCAAGGAAAGACGATTATTAGATCTCATGAAAAACAGTTTAAAAACGAACGACATTGATGCTTATATACATAAATATCTAAATCAATCCACAAAAAGCAATAAGCTGCAGGCGAAAAAACGCGATTCAGGACAATTTATTGTCAATTCCAGGAATGTCGGTAGACAACATAATTTTCAAAATTATTTTTTTATGATAATATACATTGTTTTTATTCAAAATTTTGAATAAATAATTTTAAGGAGTTGAATACCGGGTTTCATTTTCCCGATATTTTTTCCGGAGCATCCCTGAAAAATGAACGATTTTGTGTTAAATAATTTTTTTAAAATAAGCTTTATCTGATTTAGCTTACACGCAGAAAACGTAACGCGAAGGCATGAATGAATTACGGATTTTCATAATTTATGAATAAGATTTCTAACAAGCAAAATCATGTCGATGCTCTTTTGCCCACCGATTCTTAGGACGTCCTCGTGAATGTCAGCTTCATTTTGTTCAAGCGAATCACAATCGGTATTCACTCTTAAAATAAGTCATAATTGAGCAACAATTTTATACTCCCTATGCGTGGATTTAAGGGAGGCGCCCCCTGTCGGCAAGAAATAGTTGGACGCAATAGAGAATAATTTATAATTTTTGACGATAGGCCATTTTTTGTCACGATATTTTAAATTTGCCAGCGCTTTGCGCCGTGGTACTCATTAATAATATTTACTGACCTTCTTGGAGCTCTGAAAACTTAATTTTTACGTCACAGAAGAGACTTTTTAGTTCGTATAATGATTTTTCGAGTATTTTTCGATGCTTTGCGCCGAATTTTGAACTAATTTTGTGCATTTTTCGTAGAAAACTTTCGGAAATTTAGAAATTTTCGGATCACAATTTCTTCTGCCCATCAGGCGATGGTAAAAAACCAATACTTTAAGCACAATGAACGGATATTTTGAACAATTTGTGATCCCTTCTCGTTATTTTCGTACTGAATTCGCTGTAGGAAAGCAAAAAACTCGTGCAGAACAAGGATTAATTTTCAATCGATTATTTGCTTATCAAATGTCAAAATCAGACTATCGCGCTCTGAAGCGTTTCGACCCAGAAGAACAAAACCGAAAATATTATGATAATAGGGCTAAATCGCAGCAGAAAACGAATACAAAAAATGTTTTGCACGAAATTAGTTTAATTTAACAGTGATCTATGACAAATTTTACACCTTTTTGGGGTTGAAACCATTTTTATAAAGCCGGTATAACTGCTGAACATTTTACCGCTCGTCCGACCCCCAATATAATGCAGTAGCCCTCGCAGACCGGCCATTGCAAGACGTGTATGGGGAAATAGGGGGTCGGGGTTATCTTTAGAAGGATAGAGGAAGAAAATTTCGAAAAAATGAGGCATAATTAGGGTCACGATGGAAGAAAAATCATTGCAGAAGTGCTTGAAATTGATCAAAAACAGTAGTTTTTACGTTATTTCAACGTTTATACAAATTTTTAAAGCCGAAAAACTTTTTGATTAGTGTTTTGTTTAAACTGGTCTTTTAAACTTTAAACTTCTTCAAAAACTGATGGTATGACCTGTAGACCGGGTAATCCTTTCGAACAGGCCATAGTGTGTAACAATGTTCATTATCAATCATAAAAAATTGTAAAGTCGATCGCCGTCAAATATTATACACATCAAATGCGCTTTAAGTGAGTAGAAAACACTCACTTTGTTAGTCACCAATGAAAAGGCAACGATTTTCATTCCACACTGCTTGGCAACAATCGACTCATTCACTGTGCTCATGCCTTGTAAAACAAAAAATAGGGTCAATTTTTTGTTTATTCTTGCACATGTTCACAGTTTTAATCAAGTTTATTTCTAGTATTCTTTATAAATTTAATTTAAAAATAATTTAAGACAACCTTATTGCTGTATTCCGAAGAAAATATAGGATTTGCCTTTCCGCTGTTAAGATAGTCATTTAGAAGCGTAATTCTTTAGTTTTTAAAAGTTTCAGTCATAGTTTCTTATATATCTAACTCTTAAACCTAAAATCAAGGTTATACATGTTGAAATGTGATTAAGGAAGAGCATATTGGCTAAATCATTAAAAATGGTGTTGAAATCCGTCTGAGTCATTACGAGTGTGTAAACGTGACTTTGTTTCTCTTTCTAAAAAAATATTATGGAAAATTTTTTGATTATGAGATCTTGAATTGTGTTTATACTTCTGATTCATATAAAAAGATGTTTTAATAATACTTACCGACGAGATCAACGCCGATGTATTTCAGAAATCGTGCTTCACTTGGGGTTTCATAATTTGGTCCTCCTACCAGTGCATACACTCCTTGACGAAGCTTCAGACCCATTTCACTCGCCACTAACAAGGCAGCTGAACGTAGACCTTTGTCGTACGTATTTCGCATATCCACGAATCGTGGTCCAAACCTTTTAAGCACGATTAAAATTTAGCATTGGAGCATATGTTTATATGTGCAGGATCAAAACCCTGCGGGGCCTGAAAGGGTCCAAAAATTGAAAATATAAATACAGAGCCTATAAATTGGTAGTAGATGGCAAAAGCTTTATAAAAATTAAAAGAACGTTTTTTATTTCAGTCTGCCGAGAAAGTCATAGCGGGGATCAGATATTAAAAAAATTTACCCTTCTTGTCACTACATATTTTGGGTCAATAGCGGAATAACAACAACAACAATAATAATAATAATAATAAAAATAATAATAATAATAATAATAATAATAGTAATAATAATAATAATAATAATAATAATAAAGTAACGTGGCACAATTCCAATCACGTTACTCAGCGAGCAAAATTTTACCCTCACCGGTTTCCCGGATCTTCCTCTCTGACATGCGCGTGTAGTACTAAGCGATTACTCGGGCTTTTGCCCAAGTAATCGCAAAGTATCCATTGAAAAATATAACTGATGACAACATGAACTCCACGGGTTTAACACCAAAATATCCATTTCACATTGATCCGTAGCTTACCTGCTACAATAATAATAATAATAATAATAATAATAATAATAATAATAATAATAATAATAATAATAATAATAATAATAATATTAATAATAATAATATAATAATAATAATAATAGTGATAATAATAATAATAATAACAACAACAACAAAAATAATATTAATACTCATTTGCTCGAGTTAATGTTTATCTTTCGCTTGAAATACAGTGAAAAAGCGACTTTGTTTGTCGTAAATATACGAAGAGAAAGCGTAGACTAGTAAAACATAAAATTGTTTTAGATCACTTTGTAGAATCAACTAAGAAACTTACGATTATTATTTTAGCTTGGCATCAGTGATTGTATAAAACTTTTTAATGAAATTAATTAAACATAGAAATTGCTTGTAAGTTTCAGTTTGTTTTTGCGCTGGAAAAAATGTAAGCTAATAGTTTGAAGATTTATGTAAAATTTTGCGAAGAAATAAATGCGTGGATCTATTAAACGTATATACAGAATTCGAGTATAAATATGATTTTTAAGCTTGCAAAATGTAACGAGTTCTATTCAGATTCCAATTGAGCTTTGTATACATTAATTGCTAAATAGTTGGAAATATAAAACTGTTTCACCTGTTATCATGCGGCCCAGAAAGCGGTGCGGAACCTGCAAATCCAGGCAAATTTACGTGATCTCTGATCAAAACAATGTCTCCTGGAGAATAGATATCGTTCAGCGACCCGGCGGCATTAGTCAGCAAAACCGTACGTACTCCCAGAAGGTACATAATCCGCATCGGCAGACCACACTAAGAATTATACCCATTTTGAATATGCAAGGTTAAAATTTTTCACACTGCTTAATCATAAATTAGTCCTAATTTAATAAAACTTACATCGCGAGGGCCTGCGGATGATTTTTATCAAGAGTGGGCGGCACACATGGGTGTGGTGCAGGGGTTTGGGGGCATACCTGGGCGTGGGAGGGGGGTTTGGGGGTATGCACCCTCCGAGAAACCAAAATAACCCCCAGATTTCAATTTTTGAAATTTTTTTTCGTTTTTTCCGCAATTTTTTGAGGCCAATGGATAGTGCTCTATGAGAAACGTTGAAAAATGATGTGTTTTCGCCATATTACCATTTTTAAGACCATTTTTTGACCTTTGAAAATCGTGTACCTCCAAAATTTTGGTGCTGCCCATGTATGACGGACGACGCTATAAATAGTTGACCCGTATTTGAGAAATAGTCTGAGATTCTCAAAATAAGATGTTATTTCTTGCTTTTCACTATGCTTTATCCCTTGAATTTGGAGACAAAAATGTCTGAATTTTCAAATAATGTGCGTCCAAATCATAAGTTTTAAAGAGCTATATATTGGTAAAAGAGGGTCAATAGGAGATTCAAAAAAGTTAAAATTTTGAGAATTCTGATTGTAAGTTTGTGCCTTTCATATGAAAGATTTGATTTTCAGTTACAATACCACAAACTAATAATTATAAGTCTAAACGTAACAGACTACAGTAGGGCTAATGTACAAACTTCATCAGGACTGTATCCTTCGTACATGTGGAAACGGCCTCGCATTGCTATCACTGTCTTTCCACTAAGTTCACCGACAACGAATTTGCCGACATGACCACTAACTAAAAATAAAAAAGTAGCATTCCGTATCATAACTGCAGGCAGATAGAGTCATATTCAGTGAAAGCTTTGTTTATTTTACTACACAGATAAAAGACAAAGGCTTGATTAATAGTCTGCTGTTGAGCTACGTGATTTAAAAAAGCCTGAGGAAGTCGTAAGTTATGAATAATTTCTGGAGACAAAACTTCTATTTCAATTAGATTATTGGTTATAATTAAGCTTTTCTTTAAAGAAAACAAGATTTTATTTGCCAAAAATCGCATCTACTAAAATCGACAGTGAGTCGTTTTTTACCAACGGATCTTAAAAACTTTTGTTTCTTTAAGACTGTAAATCATATTAAGGCGCATTGTTTTTAATTGCTTAATTAATTGTTGAGACCATCACGTAAACACATATATAAGCTAAATTGTTTTCCCTAATAGTGCTCGTAAAGTTCAGCTTTAATCTCAATTATTCAACAAATATATGATGCTAATACTCATAGTAAAGTTACCACGTAAGCTGAAAATTATTTAGCGAATTTTTCTCATGAAACTGAGTTGAAAAATAGTCTGAAAAAAGTTAGAAAGTAGCAGTTCAAAAACTTGTAATCCATATGCATCTTCGACTCTATACATAAATGTACAATATCTGAAAAATCAAACATACTTCATTTCATTCAAACCTTTCTCTATTTCGGCAATCACCTGACTTGCAGGTGTTCCAATTACAGAGAAAAATCATTTCAGCTTCATTAACTGGCAAAAAAAACATTGTCGACTTGGTATATTATTTGAATTTCGGCAAAAAAATTATCTGTCCATAAATGAAACGGAATTTAATATGTCTGCGCTAATTGCCTGTTGGTACTGGCATCCCAGGAATTTCACTGTAATCCACGACATCAGCGTCTTCAATGCTGTGGCAGATTTGCCCTAGACCAGAACCGCAAACAATACCGATTTGTGGATTCTGACGCAGTTTCGAGCTAAGTAATTTAGCCATCCTGGCTACACCTTCGTACGATATGTCGGATGTATGCCTAAAATAATCGTTTATCCTTCTGGATTATTTATTTCAGATCACCATGTCAAGCAGACTAATTCTTCTCATCAATCCTATTTGCTTTGAAAGATGATACTTTTCTGACACAATTACAAATAATCACAATGATCGAAAATACCTAATCACTTGACCTATCATTGTGCTTAAACATGTGTTTGCTGAATAAGCGCACCTAGAATGAATAGTGCGTTTCAAATAAATATAGGTGTTATTGAGAAGTTTTACAGACTGTGATCCAAAATTCAAAATTTTACAGTCAGTTTTGAATAAGCTCAGCGCAGCTACCGTAATCCCCATCTTAGTCTAGGCGAAAATTCTCGTAGTGCCCAAGTTTGTCGGGAGCAGGCTATAACTTCTATTAAGCGAAAAATATTGTAGTAAGGAATCACAAGACATTTATATGATTGGAATGATACTGGCAAAAACCGGTCGTCACATCATTTCTAATTGGTTTTAAAATTTGACTAGCATCTTATAAGTTGTTATTTGCTAACAAAAAAACGACTTACGACGAGCAAACATAACGCGGGAAACGGTGAGTTTGGAGAGAAGTCTTAACTCCCAAAATGGAAAAATGAAAAATTTTCTGGGAAAATAAGACAAAATAAAGGCCAAAAATTGATGAAAAGGGAAAATTTTCTGCAAAAGTACTTGAAAATGATCAGATATTGTGGATTTACATCGTTTGATGCTACTTTAATATTTATGCCAGCTCTCGAGGCCACTTTTACTCGAAAAAAATTACTGGTTGACCCCAGACCGACCACGCTATGCATCTACGCTTTCGAGTTGAAAAAATAGGAGTCAGGCGTGGCGTGTCCATTCGATGCAAGTAAATAACAACGAAGGCTGTTTATTGCATTAATAGCCCGTGAATTTAAGTTATATGAAACTATTCTTTATTCGCTTTAAGGCCTTAAATCGCTTCAAACCAAAAGGGAATATAATATTATACTAGAAATTTGCGTAATTTCAACATAAACAAGTTTGATAAATCGCTTTGAATTTTGAAATTCACGGATTTCGCTTGATGCTTACAGAACAAAGACTTGATTATAACTTAGGTTCGCAAACCAGCTGAGAAAGAGAAGCTTTGTAAGTTATATATTAGGCTATACAGTTCTTGCCACTTTGCTGAGCTTCAGACGGAATCCATGAAATTAATATATTTCGCACACAAAAAAGAAGTTGGATGAAGATTTTGTACGACTTCCTACCTTCGCATTACGCCGACATCCTTCCTGTCCATAATACGAAAGACGTTCAAGCGCCTTTTCCTAAAAGTTAGTCAAGCAAACAATTGTTCCTCAGGAAATACAAAGACTACAAAGAACAGCGAATTCGACATACGATTCGGCTCCAGCCAATTGAAGAGAGCACGCTGCTTTCTCAACTGACAATAAAGCGGGACACTCAAAACAAAGGTTAGGGAAATATACCCAAAAGTAAATTGAACCTCTTTCACTTCAACACAGACAACATATACGATGAAACATATACGCTTTGTAGCAGTTTTTTATACGAAAAACGTTTCAGAATCTGGCAGCGTTAAGGCGTCAAAGATCTCTCGTTAACAGGGCCGTGCTTAGAGGTTTAGCGGCCCTGGGCGAAAATTATTTTGGCGGCCCCATAATTTTTAAAACTGGTATTATAGGCATCATAATTATCACTTATGTACTGTAAATTTACTAACAAAATATTGTGCTACATTATTTTTAGTAGGTATCGCATGTTTTTTCTCAAATAATTTACCTATTTCGTGAATGATGACGTGCTTTATTACAAAATAACACTTGCCTAGCTTTCTGAGCGGCGAACTGGTCAATCAATTGCAAAAAATCTAACGAAGATGATAAATCCTTTTCAATTGAAATAATCGCTAGTGCACTTAGACGAGAATCAGTCATAGTTGACCGCAAATATGTCTTTATTAATTTCAGTTCCGAGAAGGAACATTCTGCTGAGACCACAGCAATAGGTACTGTAGGTAAAATTCTGAAATCAATTATAAGGTTCGGGAAAACATCCTGGAAGTCATTTGGTAGATATTTAAGAGTAGCTAGTGGCGAAGTTAATTCATTTGGACTTGATCGAGCAAGAACTTTTAGCTCAGTGTACATGTCTGGTCCATGTGCATGACTTGAGCGATTCATCATCTTCCTATGTTTTTAAAGCTGGTATTCGTGGGTAGTGCTCAATGAGAAACCTTGAAAACGGTATTTCTTAGCCATACCATCATTTTTAAGACCATTTTTTGACCTCTAAAAAACCTTGCACCTACCCATCCCGGCATTTTGTTGCTGCCCACATATGCTGCGGGGGTCTTAGGTGGCGCGGTCAAGCGTTCCCTGCGGGGTCCGGGACAGAGTCCCTACAAGTTTTGTAAAAAAGCATTTTAATGTAAAATAATAATGTTGAAATTTTCGCAAAAACGGCCGAATTTCGGTCCTGAATGGAGCCCAAAAACACTCAAAATTGATGAACTCTTACATCTCACAAAACTTCTGAGCTGAAATGCGTTTTTCGACCTCTGCTAATTACATAGCGCAGCAACGGGTCGCTGCCAATAAGATATAGAAAAATGTATAAATTGAAGTTTTTGTTCTTACCCATTATCAGGCCCATTTGTGGCCTTCTTATTAAGAAGATGCAGTTCAGAAAACAGGAAATGCACAAGAACATAAGAAAATTTGGCCATTTCTTTCATTTAAAATAGGATTGTGTCCTTGTAAAGAAAGACAAAAAGCAAAGAATAGACTAACTGGTACACAATCATTTTCGCACTTTTAGTTTTATGCTCAACAAGCATGCGCACTTTCATTCAATGAACAAATAGTGCATTAAATTACTAGTGATGTGAAGTGCTAGATTATTTCAGCTGATTCAAGCTTTTAAATTCATTTGATCTATGGCTCGGTGCAAAGCGCCGGAAAATTTTGACATTTTAGCCTTTTCGAACTCAATTTTCTGGACACACATTATTGCAACAGAAAAATCAACAATATGTCTGAAAAATGAGAACAAGTATAGCTCAGTCAGCGATCTCTTAAGAATGCAAGTAGAGATTTTTAACTGACTGTGTTTGCAGTAGAACGTCGAAAAATCGATCCTTTTGAACGTATGTATCGAATTATTGTAAGAGGGCCGCCAAAAAATGAATTCTATACGGCATGCACTACAACTTTTTTAGCGGCCCATAATTTTAGCGGCCCTGTGCGGCCGCACAGTTCGCATACCCCTAGGCACGGCTATGCTCGTTGAAGTGTCAAACAATGCAGATGGACTCAGGCTCAATGTACCAACCTAAATTTGCAGTACGGTAGTCCCTTCAGAAGTAAAATGTGCGAAAGTGGCAACCATTTATGCACCGTTTTATCGGCTGCCAAATTTCACCCATTGTTTAGGGTAGTTTGCAAGCAGTAGATCAGAAGATGATTAGCATTATTTTCTTTGATTTGAGATGAATGTTGGCGACTCTTTCACAGTTATCACTGTAACTTAGACTACGTTGAACGAACCGAAAATGTAATTGTTTGACACCCGAGACGACCATAACCTGTATTTTGTAGATTCTGAATCGGAACAAATTGCATCATACTTTTTGCAGGGTTCTATCAAGTGCAATGTCTATGTGACAATTCGATTGTCCATAGTCGTATTTCCTATTCGCATAATAAAATTACAGAAGTGATAATAGAATTGAAAAAAATATCATAAAGTCTGAACGGAATCGAGGGAAATGATGCCAACCATGTTCAAACCTATTGCTTGCAAATCACTGCAGCTAACGGAACGGCTTCATCAGCCAAAACGTTCTTTGCATGAAATACCTTTTGCTTGACGTTTTGTGTCATCTTAACAAAAAATCGTGCCCATGACACTCGAGTAAAGCTGAGGTACGCTGAACACTCTGAAACTCTCAACTTTGACAATTCTTTAACACGTCTCTCTCTCCTCAAAATTCATTACGCATAGGCAAGCAAATGTGCGATTTTATGCACTCACAAGTTCGAGAGTCCATTCGTCCGCTCCATAGTGACAAATTTGACATTAAAAATGGTAACTGATACTTCCAGATAAGAAATGTGTATGAAAATGATCAAGGAGTCATAAGCATAATATATTATCTGCAAAATTCACAAAATAACGACAAATATCAACATGAAGAATATCAATTTGAAAGAAGCGGTCTACATCAATAAGCATGAAAATATGAACAAAAGCGGAGTTTGCGTGCTGCTTATTTGCTTAACCTCTTGCTAGAGATTATCAATTGATAATTGGTGAAACTTCCCTCAGGCTGTATATCGATTCATACACAAAAGACGACCCATTTCTAAAAACGTTCATTTTATACTCATTTGATTGCAAGGTTTGCCAGGCCAAATAAAATAGTAAATACGATTGAGTGATAATTTTTAATTCAAACAAATTAAAAACATAAGATCTGAGAAATATTCGGAAATTTCGGAATAGCAGACTAGTTGGATTTATTATAAATAGAAAGACATTCCGTAGACATGTCATTTTGCCAGAATCAAATGAGTCATAGTATTATTAGAACTTCATGTTGGACAGTCATTTCAGCTAGGTTTTGAACTATGAAAATTGTGGAGCATAATTTCATCATTTTTGCCAAAAAAGAATCACAATTTTATTCCAAAGTGCGCAAAAATTAGTTGATTGATTTCCTACGTTGGCCGCAGATTCGCTAACAATATGCTAAGCTATAAGCAAGCAATGGAAATGTTTTGTACATGTCTGATTTCGAGGACTATCATAGGGGTAAACTGAGCCGAAAATTTCGAGGAACGAGTCTTTGTGAAATTATAATTTGTTGCAAGCCAAATGTACTTACTTTTCTAGATTATCAAACATTTTTTCAGAATCGTAATAAATGTATAAGTGAAGCTGCATATAATATTACTTACTTGTATCAGTATTTGTTAGAAACGACGTGATGCGACTTTTAAGATGAAAAATTATAATTAAAGTGTGTAAAATTCAAATACCGAAAGAAAAATTATGGATCAACTGATTATGTGCAACCCCACAATAAGAAAAAAATTTCATATGGAAGGCCAAAAAAAGATAAAACTATAAACTTTTCGGCGAAAGTGCTTGAGATCGACCGCGATATCTTTCCCATGTACACCAAATTTTGACTCAAAAAAGCTCTCTGGTGGCGGAGATGCTGTGCATCATTGGTCAAGACCAAACACATGACGTGGGGGTCTAGGCCTCCAAAAAAAGAAAAATGATGATTTTTTGGGAAAAATTGAGGTTGAGTTTGGTAGAATAAAAATTTTTCAGCCCGTGCTCAAAAATGATGATAAGGACACCCTCCATTTACCATGTCCTAGGATGGAGTCATAGTGCATCAATTTGTTGGCATTTTTCTGATCTTCCTCATCCATGTGTCCAAAACTTTGTCTAGCCTCGTTTTGGCTTCATTTACACCGTTTTTAATGGTTTAGCTCGATTAGAATTTATAGAGCAGTAAGAAGTAAGCATTTTTTGGCCTATTTACAGTGATATCACAAAAACTCAAAATGTTAAAATAAGGCTTTAATAGAAATTTTTAGTTGTGTTTAACACGACAGGAATCTACTTTTTCTTGTTTTTGCATGGATGTCCACTAGGTGCCTATTCGCATGCATTGTAATAGTTTTTTAGTAATCTCTTTCAAAAATAATGTTCATAAAAAAGTAGTAGATATTAAGAAAGAGCATAAAAGGTTGCATTAAACAAAAGTATGTAATAACTGTCCGAGTATGTAAAGGTGTACATAGCTTAATATAGACTAGGAGTTTTTCCTATGATGGTATCCGTCGACTGCAGAAAACATGATGGTATAAGGAGGGTTAACGATAGTTTTTAAGATATTTTGGCACACATACCATGTTTTGAGGCCATTTGGCTGAAAAATGCTCTTTGACTGGGACTGACCCCCACAAACCGGTACATACTGTGTATGCATGCATAGTCGCATGCAACCATACCACACATGGGCGTGGGGGGTTTGGGGTGTATGCACCCCAAAAAACCGAAATACCCTCCAGAATTCAATTTTTGAATTTTTTATTTTTTGTTGCAATTTTTTGATGCCAATGGATAGTGCTCGATGAGAAACGTTGAAAAATGGTGTTTCTTCGCCATACCACCATTTTTGAGGCCATTTTTTACTTTTGAAAAATCTTGCACACCCTCCCTCTCAGAATTTTAGTGCTGCCCACGTATGGACCGTACTCGTACACGAGTAGAAGTCAAATTCTGGAGGGTCCGATGGGGTTAAATCGCCAAAAATCCAATTCGGGAGTCTATCGATTGTGGATGTTGCAGATTCATCGAGGTGGTCCAGCTCTCCTTCCCACCCATGTGTGGTCGCGTCGCGACCATACATATACGTGGGAGGTTTGGGGTTCTGGAGGAAAAATGGAAAATGAAGAAGGCCGAAAATAGATGCAAATTGAAAATTTCCTGCAAACGTGTTTGAAGTTTACTAAAGGCTGTGTAATGACGTATTTTTTACGCTGTATTAACATTTATACCAGTTTTTGAAGCCATTTTGCCCCAAAAAGCTTAATTTTTGACCCCTTAGATCAACTGACCCTATCTAGATTGGCCATGCTGTGCATCTACGGTGTGATCTACTGTGTCGAACAACGGAGAAATCAACGTGCACCAGATTAAACAGTAGGCTAGGAATTGCTTAAGGCACCTTACACAACGAAATTCACTGGAGAAAATGGTCTTAAGTGCCTTAGTAAAAATTACCAGAAACAGTATCTACATTTTGACACAACAGCATTCACAACTCAGAATAAATATGCAAGTTACTACGATTGAGGTAGGAAGACAGACTTTTTTGCACCAGCTCAAAAAACATACCAAAAGTATTATAGTCTTCATAACACAAGTTTACCATACAAGACGGCTAAGTGATAAAATGCAATGCTCAAACTAACTTGAAATCAGACCGAAAGGATAAACGACAAAAGAAAAAGCATACCTTTTATTTCATACCAAAGTGGTCGAACGACACAACGCGTACAATATACACATAAAACAAAAGAAGCGCCCGTTGAACAAAGAAGTTGCATAAACACAAATGAATATAATAAAACGACAGGATTTTCAAAGACGGCAAATTACATTCGAATAAATCAGCGCAAAAATTGATTAGAAAGTAATTTTCACAAAAAATGTTTTGGACTGCTAAACAATAAGCGACCTTTCGACTAAAATATTTAAAAAACATTGGCATTTTATAAGTAATCTATGTAGCATCGAATACTATATCATAGAAGCTCAGTAAGGTTAAGTAAATCTCATCTTATATCACTATAGAGTTAAAAATACACTTTATATCGAGTAAGTCAAATAAGAAAGTTAAAGTCTTTGGAAATTTCAAATAACTACTAGTTATATCCAAATGAGCTAAAATAAAGCAAGCAGATCTACGATTCGGACTAAATCAAATTTCGCTTCAATTGGATTACGCTATCGTTCAAGCGTTTTGAAATAAATAATAGAATAGCATACTGGAAAGCACTCGGACACAAAAATCTTTTAATTTATAGAAATTTAGATATTTTTATTGAATCAAGCAGGAATATATAAACTTCTTTTATATATTAGCAATTTAGAACGTAGCATTGATGCATTCAATTATATTCCTCTTAGCCAATCCTGAATTATACATATTTATTCAATGGCGGTAGCTCTTACAGCATGAATGAAGTACTCGATGAGCATAGGGAAAAGCATTTGTACGATGCAGAGATGAAATAAGAGAAAAACGAAAAAAATAGCAATTTCTCAAGTACATTAAATTCACATATACATTACGCACCAAGCTGCACAAAAATTCCTCAACAGTTGATTAGTACATCAACGGGAGTCGTGAACTGTATGCCAATTACAGACGCGAAGCGCGCATCGAAGGCAATAGATATATAAATGGTGAGATTGCGCCGTTTCGTTCAAAAATTCACGAAAAATAGATTAAATAAACATTAAATTGAAAGTCCATACGAACGTACATAGAGAGACGGAGGAGGAAAAATAATGACTTTATTAAATGTCCGACTCAAAGCGGCTAAAATTAAATTTGTTTTTTCGCGACTTGAAATTAGTTTATACCAGTGGCGGATCAAGGATTTTCCTAAGGGGGGGGCGGAACCCTGACTTGGGCGGAAAAATTAGCCGTTTTAACCCGAAAATCGCTCAAAAATGCTTAATTTTGCGCACTATTTTGGGCCAATGGGGGGGGAGGCGGCCGCCCTAAATCCGCCCCTGATTTGTACCAACGCATTTAGAATTTTTATGGAACTAGGAGAACTGAAGCACTCTTGAAATATTTATATAATCAAATATTAACTGATATTTCTCAGATTGCGGAATAAATAGCTCGCAAACTGTTTGTTACATGCCCAGAAATTCGTGTTTTTTCCTGCATGTGTCCACATCGTTATAAAATTTGCTTGCAGTTTGAACTTGTCCATTAACCGTTAACTAATTAAATTAATTAACCGTTGACCACTTAACACGAAGATGTCATCCATTTTTTGCTTAGACCAAAGGTTTTTAAACAAACAGGGTGAGCATTAGTATTTTACAATTCTGACGCCACAAGCTTGGGAATTCGTGTTGGTGCAAGACATAAGATAAGCCTAAGCTATTGAATGTGAAACCGCGTGTTTTATGTTCTGGTACCAATATGAATAAACATAAGTAAGCCTAAGCCTGAATTAGTAGCATTTTATTTATACGCTAACTCAGAATTAGGCTTATTGATGTGCATTCACGATGCTGCCAGCATATAAACTTGGTTTGAGTAATGCGGCCCGATTTGCTTAGGCTTATTTTATGTATGGCACTAAAACGAATCCTCAAGCGATTTGCATTTGAAAATTTGAAAATAAGATTAAGATACTCCAATTGCTTGACAGCTTTTGATCACGCGGAAAATGGATGTCACATTCGTGCTAAATAAACAAGGATAACCAAGGGTTCAACGGTAAACAGCAAGTCCAAACTTCTAGTAAACTTTTGGCCAATAAATTCTGAAGCAATCTGGCATTAGCGTAAGTGGCAACGAGATACCCTGCTTTCATGACTATTTTTTATGACAGCAAAAATGGATGTCATATCGTCTTTAGTGAACAAAAATTACGCAGTGTAAGATCAATCAGCGACTTAAAACGAATGAGAAACTTATTATCATAATGTAAAGATATACACCAGAAAGCTACCAAGTTCATAACATCAATATCAACTGTTCCTGTTCAATACCCCACGTTAAAGCAATTGAAAATCTTACATGAAATGGCTCCAAATTTTGATTTGGAATTGCCGGTTATTTTACGGGGCGGGTTCACGACTTATTATTTTAGATCGAAAAGAGCAAAAAATCTAAACTGGGATTAAAATTTAAGTCTGCTTGAAAATCTTTGAGAGTTAAAAATCTTAACCCTGGGAGGGGAGGATATTCAAAGAAAATCGCCCTCTTCTATGTTTATAAAGGAATGTTTAGAGCAGTGTTTTTTTACAAGGTCCGTTTGTACATGTACAAAGATGGTCACCAAAAGTCCTTGTACATTTTGTACATGCAAATTTTTGTGTACTATAATATGGTACAGTAGCGATTTCAGTGTGGTAAAACAAGGTTTTTCGACCTTTGGTAGTGTATTTTACCTAATTTCTGGGCCTGCCATATTAAAGATATATAGAAAAAACAATTACTCATCTTTGTACAAGTGCAAAGACGGTTCTGAAAAGTCTTTGTACATCGGAAAAAATCTTTGCAGAACACAAAAAACCGTGGTTTAGAGGAAAATCTGATGACTGAAATTACAAAGTAAAGATTGGCAATGTCTCGCCGTTTTACTATTTTTGGCTCCTACTCAGTGTTTTTTGTGTATTCGGCAAAGATTTTTCCCGATGTACAAAGACTTTTCGGGATCGTCTTTGTACATGTACAAAGATTTTTGGGAAGACAAAAATTGCAGAAAAGGTCCAAAATTCGCGAAAATTTTCGGCACTTGGCGCCGAAATGAGTAATTGTGTGTTCTATATATCATTATAATAACAGAAATTGCATCTCAAAAGGACAAATGTCAAATTTTTTGGCTCTTCGCGCCGTTTTAAGACGATTCTTAGTGATTTTTGCCCTTAGAGACCCAGAAATTAGCTAAAATACACTACCAAAAGTCGAAAAACCCTGTTTTATTACACTAAAATCGTTACTGTACCATTATGGTACACAAAAATTTGCATGCACAAAATGTACAAAGACTTTTGGGGACCATCTTTGTACATGTACAAACGGATCTTGTATAAAAAAAACACTGCTCCTACTGTCGCTGCCATCTTCTGAATTGCTTTTCGGTACAACTAAAATTGTAGCATTTAATATATTACGAAAATGACCACAAATTCAGATCTGACACAAAATCTTTCTTACACCGAAAATGCATGAGATAAGTGCATATTAAAAATTATAAATAAGCACGCAGAACAACACACAAAATATGATGTACAGGGAATATTGGAACACCATCGAAAGAAGAGATGGACGAAATGGCGTCGGCAGTTTCGCCTATCTGCCCTTGTCACGAGATTTTTTACTTTTAGGCGTGTTTAGCGTTGCGTCGTCTGCGGACTGACTCAACGTAGAACTGTTGGCCGAAATGTTCGCTACATCATCTGATGAAGTCATCTCTTCATTTACGTTGGCCTTAAAAACGATATGCACAGCATGGGAATTGTGAGGGGCGTACGTAGACATGCTCAGCATAAGAATTCTGGCGGGGGTTAGGGGGAATTTAAAAAAGGCTTTTTGGGCCCTAAACGGGTACCATACATGATTTTGGGTCACCATAGGTGGGCGGCACCAAAATTCTGGGGTTGCAAGATTTTTCAAAGGTCACAAAATGGCCTTAAAAATGGTAGTCTGGCGGAAAAACACCATTTTCAACGTTACTCATCGAACACTGGGAGGGTATTTTGGTTTCTGGGGGGGGGGGTGCATACTCCAAACCCCCCACGGTCAGGTGTGTGGGTCATCCCCCAGAATTAATGATTTTTTGAAAGTTGCCAAACAATTTTCTAAAATTTGTAGAAAACATGCTTTATAAGCGTTTTTAGCTATCTATTTGCTCAAAAGTGCCGAATTTTTGGCGCTTTGCGCCATTATACTCATGTTTTGACTGCATTTTGTTAAATTTGTTCCAAATTTTCTGATTTTTGTTCGAAAGTTTTATGCTATTATGCACTAGAAAGATAGAGCATCATCAGAAACGCTTAAAAACGATGTTTTTGACGCGTACCTACCATTTTTATCGAAAAAGGCACTTTATGATTCCAACCTTCTCACGCTGTGCATGTATGGTGGGTACGCGTCAAAAACATCGTTTTTTGGCGTTTCTGCCGATTCTATATCATTCTAGAGCATAAAAAATAAATAAATTCAATAACAAAAACTAAAAAAAATTGACTAAATTAAACCATATATAAGAAAAAATGAGTTTATGGCGCGAAGTGCCGAAAATTTGACACTTTTGAACAATTTCGACATCCAAAACGCTTGAAACAGCACCTTTCCTACGAATTTTAAAAAACTTTCGAAAAATCGCGAATTCTCAGAATAGTGAACAAATTTCTAGAGATAGTAAAAATCCCCAAACCCCTAAGATCATGTATGGCCGCATCTTGAAAATGCTAAAATTTCTGAAAGGTCGACTAAGAGATCGTCTCCAGCCACTTTTGAAGTACTGCCGAATTTCTGATACACAAGTAATAAGAAAAACTTTTTTCAGGATTTTTGATTTTCCGTTTTAAAAACAGAGGAATGCGCTTGAAAACTTCTGAAAGCTCAGATTTTTGCCAGCAAGATAGAAAATAATGCGTTTTGTGTGGGGAGCACTGAAAGATAAAAAACGGCATGTCGTTATCACAAAATCTTCAACTTATCGGCGCTTCGCGCCGGATGTCAAGTGTTTTCCATAATTTTGGCCCAAGCACGACCAAAAATTACACTTTTTATAGCCTTTTGAATAGGAGAAAATTTTTTTTTCAAAAAACTTCGAATTTTATTATTTTATGGATAAGGCGTGTTGAGAAACGTCGAAAAATGCGGTTTGTGCTAGCTATCCCGGCGAATTTTCCGAGATATAGACCAATTTATGTTGGCCCCCTTGGTCGGATCCTGGATACGGGTCTGCCACTTACACATCTGTAACTATCGACTGATAAAAAATGTTCAATATGATTATGCACAAAAATTTTGATTATTACATCCTACAACTTATTTAAAATTTTAATTGACTAATACTTAAAAAAACTGGAAAACGGTTTCCCGATAAATCATTAACTAGAAAATCCTGATTTTAAGCGGTGAAAAACGAATCCATCTGACTGATTAAACGATCTTGCCCGAGCAACTAATTGATTACAACCAGAGACAAGTGCACGGTTTCGTATAGCACGCGTGACATCCCAAAATAACGAAAAAATTGGGCATATTTCATAGAATTCAGATGCATTCCTAATTTTCAAACTACCTAATTAGTTTGGAACAAGTTTTAACACCAAGGTTTTTCGAACAATTTAGATGTGGTTCGATTTCGAGCGCAAAAAACAAGTTGCAGAAATATGTAGCATTTCATTTCAGCAGAACTTTTGTTCGCACTTGAGAAAAAACAACTATCGATTTCATTCAATACTCAAAGTAATGACTTGCTGGAACTTTACAATTCTACACGAAGTCCAAAGTGGATATTTAGCTTAGTTATACATAAATTTTCATCCCTCAACTTGCCGATGGCCAGCGGAAAAGCCATGCCATTTGCAAGTCTAAGCATTGATCTGAAGCATATGTAGCATCCATACATGTATGTAATTAAGGGATGGGGGATCCCCATCCAAAGTTGGGTATCCCCCATCCCCCTAAGCCAGGAACTTTTTGACCCCCTCGATTTTTTGAGAAAAATTTGAATTTTTTGGCAGTCCTTAGTTGTTTTTTGGCCGTTTTTGGTCAAAACCTGGAGATCATTCAGCCCCTCCCCCTAAAAATAGCCGGGGATCCCCATTTTCGAGCCGCTACATATATGGTAATAGCATTTTAGCATTAATTAATTTTTCCATCTCTTTTTTGGTCGTAATCAATAAAATATATTGAAGTGAGCGCTCGAATGATTTTGATTATTTTTATTTTCAGGATTATGCATTTCAAAACGGCAAAAACCAATCATTTTTGATCTTACGGTGATCATAAAATAGCAATTACTGATATGTATAGCAAGATTGGAAATCAACATAATCAGTTTAGTTTTTTGACTTTAAAGTCTAAATTGCATTCAAACCACGTAAACTGTACTTATCCCGAGGTGAAAATTCCTTCCACTTTTTACTTTACAGTCTGACAGTTACTTGCAAACTCACTGCTGGTCCCGTTGACAAATCTGAACTTCCCGAGCAGTCTTGATTGCTATTTAGTGGTGCAATTGCTTCAGCTCCTTCGAGGCTTGAGCCTCAAATAGAATAGTAAGCGAGGAATGCAACATAAGAATATGCATCGTAAGACATTACAGCAGATGAAACATCAATCATCTAAATATTCTTCGATCGTCGCAGGAGACAGAACGGAAATTTTATTAAATGACGAGTTTGCGTACCAAATTCGTCTTTGGTTTGTGCTATTGTCTCGTTAAAATCTATTTTGCGTTTTTTAAACATTCTATGCACTAAAAAATTATAATAATCTATGTAAATCCAATACATTTCCTTTATATTTCCATTCAAATTTCTGTGTTCGACTTCTGCTTATTGTTCTATTGCTGTTTCCCATAAATCTTTCACGGTCACCGCTGTGAATTGAACATAATGGGCTCCCTATTGACAGTCAAGTGCTCTAATAAATGAACTGTTTAATATAGGTACTTTAAAATGCGCACAACCTATGGTTACTGGATGCAAGTACAAGAAATGATTGTTCCAAGAGTGAACTTTTAAAGTACATGCGTAATTGTCAGGCATGTATCTGTGAGGGGAATGGGGAGGGTTCGGACCCCTCCCAAATTCAGAAGAATAGGAAAAATAGGACTTTTTAAACGTTATTTTGTGCTATTTTTGGCCTTTTTGGGCTTAGTCCCCCCAAAAATTGGTGTTGGTCCCGTAAAATAGGACGGCCAGCTATGCACGTGCCTGGTAATTGTTGCTTATTTCTAGCTTTATCTTAGTGTATCCAAAACCAATGGACTGGAGTCCGCCAATGTTATAGAGGTTAAGCTGAATGGAGGATCAAGGACACTAACAAATCATTTTCAAAACACACATCCTGTAATATTTCAGAACGGTCGATCAATATTACAGAAGTGTTTCAACGTTCAAGGCGCTTGATCCTCTAAACAGCTTGATCCCAAGACTTACATCTTTTGCTAGGCCTGAGCCAGAAAATACAAAGAGCAAAGGATTAAAATGAACAAAGATCACAGATAGAAAGAATGATATAACAACAATAGCAAAATACAGAATAATAATAACACGGCAAAATTCAGAATTTATCAAATCAACTTATATTTAATTAAAAGTAATGAGCTCTTTCAGAAATCATTCGTAAAAAATTTAAGACTATTCTGTTGTTAGCTTACAAGGTCATCAAAAAGCACGTCTCTATAACAACGAGACGTCAACTAAATCGCAATTACGCTAATAAAAAACTAAGACACTCGTAATTTTACGGCAAAATATTGACACTGGTGAAACAGATGCAGCTGCGAATTCGAATATGAATTTAACGGAAAGATTGCCAAAAAATTCTATCCTGGAGCCATATATTTACACGGTCAAAAGTTTTGAGATGGGGGCTAACAGAGTTTTCTGGGTGAACAGGTGGGGGGTAAATGAGTACATAATTTTGTTACATATTTACTATCAAACTTTGATCCGTAATTCGTTGTATTTTATTCTTTACGAATATGCGTGGTTCGATTTGCATGAAAACGAATAATAATAATAAGATCGACGGAATGACCATATCATCTATACGAAATAATGGAAGGAGAGCACATGGATGAATGAACTGAACAGTCTACTGCTCGAAAGAAAATTATTCACTTGAAATTACACTTTGAGACGTCGTTTGACGCTTTTTCACGGTTCCAGCAATAGAGTAGATCCGAAAATGGCCTGAGTGGGGCTTGCTATTCCAAAGTCCTGGAAAGGGGATACTCCCTAATACCCCTTACGGTGTGCATGTGTGCCTGAAGCATAATCCCTTAAGTAGTTAAACATATTTACACGTGACGTCAAATGCTGACTATTAGATTATTATGTATATGTACATAATAAATTAAAATAATTAATGCTAAAGAACACTCAAACTGATTTACTTTTAGTTCTATTGCACAGCGGTTTTGGTTTAGGGATGACTGGTATGGTAACCGATGCATTTGTGGCTGTAATCGAATGTAGCATAGCGTGCCCGGCGCTGCTGCTTCGCATTACGGGCCCAAAAGTAGACTTGGCCCGGGGCTGCACTACTGGAGCACCGTTGCTATGTAAGAGTACCTAAAAATTTCCGCTTTGAAAAGTGAGAGGACGACAATTAGTCAAACGATGTCTGTGGAATGAAATTTCTTTTGTATTACTGACCCTAACATTGGGCGTTTATGCTGAAAATGTGTAAGGGATGATAGAATCGACCTTAAATATGAATTTTTCATTACTTATTCAAATTTGCGCTAAAAATATCCGACCGTAAATCCCGCATTCATTTGTATCCTTAGACTCACCATGTGAGATTAAAATGAGAGGATTTTCATTTAAGGCAGGCCATCTCCATCCCCCAAAAGCTAAGAATTCGAACATATTTTAAATCTTATGGAAAAATAAGCTATTACTTCTTGTCATTCTGGTGAGAAGCTCTACTGCCACTCAGTGTTTTTTTGTACAAGGCAAGGTCCGTTTTTGTATATGAACAAAGATGGTCCCCAAAAGGCTTTGTACATTTTGTACACACAAATTTCTGGGGACTATAATATGGTACAGTAGCGATTTTAATGTGATGAAAACAGAGTTGTTCGACTTTTGGTAGTGTATTTTAGATAAATTCTGGGTCTCTATGACCAAAAATCACTAAGAACCGTCGTAAAACGGAGCGCCGAAAAATTTGACATTTTTTAAAATGCAATTTCCGCCATTATACGATATATAGAACACACAATTACTCATTTCGGCGCGAAGCGCCGAAAATTTGTGCGAATTTTAGACCTTTTTTGCAATTTTTGTCTTCATATAAATCTTTGTATATACATGTACAAAGACGGTCCCAAAAAGTCTTTGTACATTGGGAAAAATCTTTGCCGAATACAAAAAACACTGCTGCCACTACGAACATAATTTACTATCCCACCCGTAATTCTGATTCGTTGCTTTTGAATTAGGATTTACGAATAAAATCTAGATCTATTCTTTCATAATTACTCGTAATTACCTGACCGGAAAGATTTTGCTGAGACAATCGATTATTGGTTTGACGCTGTATGTCAATTAAATGCTGAAATTCGATCCCTTCACCCGGTCCCATGTGAGTGATATGACTAAAATCCGAAGGTCCAGAAATCATAATAGATTTACGATCCAATCTGAAATTGCGGTACGTACATATTATAATTTTTCTGTCATATTAATCGTACATATGTATACCAATCATAATGAAAGAGAAAACTTGACACGGGCCTACCTTGTAACTTATTTGGAGTGGTATGCAGAACTCTTGAACACGATATCAAATTTTTGGACGTTTTGTGCCAGCAAATTTAAAAAAAGATTAAAAACAATTTACCTGACTGATTTTCGTTTTAATTTTGATTTTGATTTTGTTTGCATAACTATCACTTAAACCAACTTAAGCAAAGTTAAAATTTTCAAAATGTTATCTCTTTTAATTAATATCGGGTTTTTAAAGACCGAACAATGCAAACATTTAAAAACACGAGAAAATTTCGGCATATTTAACAACCTTAACCAAAATTTGGGTTCTTTAGATGACAAAACATCACAGAAAAACGATAAATCCGAGCCAACAAATTATGAGTTCACTAGACTCAAAATTGTGCTAAAAACCATATTTAGCAAACTTTGTGATGCACTTTGAGAATTTCCAATGTTTTTTCATTGATTAGCTTTGTGAAAAGCTCTTAGATAGCAGATATGATCTGATTCATGCACTTTCGTGTAACAAACTTTAAACTGGCAACATTTTGATCAGACATGCACGTTGGGAAGGTTTCGGGGTTTAGACTAATGAAAAAATGGGAAATTTTCTCGGAAAAATGGGGCAAAATGTAGGCAAAAAACGGATAAAATTAAAAATTTTTCTAGAATGTGCTTAAAATTGACCAGAAACTGAGTAATAACGTAGTTACGAGTATAACGCTTTTTAGCGCTTATACCCGTTTTCAAAGTCATTTTGGCTCAAAAAAGCTCAATTATTGACCCCAGAAGGGATGACCCCCAGATCAGGCATGCTGTGCATCTATGATAATGACTATTAAGCATATACAGAATGGCCCAAAAAGGAAATATATCTACATATCACGAATGAAAGCTTTTAAAAGCATGCCAGCAGAATGATCAATTTTTTGATAGATGCCAAATATAGTATATGTAAGACCCAAATATGAGTTTAACTCACGGTCTTCCATTACGATCGTCTTCCTTCAATATCTTCAACGAGTATTTTCGTCTTTTACGATCTACTTGCTTGAGATTAGATCGACTTCCCAAAACCGAAGGAGGTATGTTGATAATATCCTCGTCTAAATAAGTACGAATTCTATTTCATCTACGACGTGAGCGTTCATATGCACCAGAAACGATTGTCTAATTAAATAATTACAAAAAAAGCGAGCGCCAAAAACTGCAGAAAATTCCTTCAAAGGAACATTCTGATGTCAATTCAAGCTATTTTTCAAAATTGGGCATGCCTACATACAGGCCCGTATTCAGGGTGAGGTACACGGAGGGGGATTCCCCCCTGATTTTTTTCCAGAATTTTCACATTTTAAACTCTATAGGTTTTTGACGTTTCCCAGCGTTCGGCGCTTCGCGTTATTAATTTAATCAAAATTACTATTTACTACGTATCGAGGTAAAATTATCCGTGAAATCGAATATATTACATTTCTTGTCTTCAAAAAGATACCAAACTGAGTACAGCAGCATAAAAGCGTAAAAATTTTCTGGCGCTTTGCACGGGATTTATTGTTTATGTGCACTTTCTGCCTTCTTAATCGCTTAAAGCTGCTCAAAGTTAAGTTAGGCATGGAGAACATGTCAAATTTTTAAGGCGCTTCTCGTCAGTGAATTTATTTTCGAATACTAAGATTGAGTAGAAATACAAAGGTTGAAAAGCTTTTGATAAATCTAAATGATAAGGACATCAGTTATGCAGACAGTCTGAAAGATAGATTTCGTGTATGACTATCAAATAAGCGGAAATTTTGTGGAATTTTCTGAAAATTTTCCTTCGCCAAGTTATAGAGCTTGTCGAGAAACTTTCAAAAATGCCTTTATTCTGGCCTATCTCTTAATACTTCTTGAAGTATCCGACTTCAAAGTTTGCAATCCCCCTGAAAAAAATCCTGGAATCGGAACTGCCTACACATCTTCCGAGAGCTACATATATTTTCTGCATACACGTATTTACAAACACATATATGCATTTTAACGTATTTTTATGGAGTTGCTCGTTGCTAGAACAACATTGAAAGCAAAATAATCTTAGACTTGAGCGAGATACTTTATCTAGATAAAAAGCAAGAATTTGAAAAGAAAGTATTAGGTTAGAATCAAGTTAGTTAAGCAATATGTATATACCTGCCAGAATGTCGCTGAAGACGACCACGTATGGCGCTTCAGAAATTTGGCACAACGTTAAGCACCCATTTTGAGTTAGAGGCTTGGCCTAGAGAACAGTATAATAATAATAATAATAATAATAATAATAATAAATAATAATAATAAATAATAATAATAATAATAGATAATAATAATAATAATAACAATAATAATAATAACAATAATAATAATAATAATACAAAAATAACACTTACGCAATGGTGAAACGTCATAAAGAAAAACAACATACTGTACTACATGTGAAAATATGAAAGTTATAGCTTTCAGACGATTTCTAAAAAACTGAACAGTATCATGACTTATGACTTTGCGCTTGTATAATAGAATGGAGTATCATACATGTAATGCATTATGTACACGCTAGAAGGAACGGGAAATTCCCTACTAAAAATCAGCAGTCGCTTTCTATCTCCCAGAAGTCGGGATTTTCTACTCCTATACACCGTTTTTCTTGTATTCGGCAAAGATTTTTCCCGATGTACAAAGACTAATCAGGATCGTCTTTGTACATGTCCAAAGACTTTTGTGAAGACAAAAACTGTAAAAAGGTGTTAAATTCCCAAAAATGTTCGGCGCAACATGAGTAATTTTCTGTCCTATATATCTTCAAAATAGCAGAATTTGCATTTAGAATGGAAAAATGTCGAATTTTTCGGCGCTTCGCGCCGTTTTGAGACAATCTTTAGTAACTTTTGGTGTCATAAACCCAGAAATTAGCTAAAATACACTACCTAAGATCGAAAAACCCTGTTTTACCACACTAAAATCGCTACTGTACCATATTATAGTACACAAAAGTTTGCATGTACAAAGACTTTTAGGGACCATCTTAGTGCATGTACAAACGGATCTTGTACAAAAAAACACTGCTCCTACATGAAGTTTTGGGCCAAAACTTGCTACATAAGGCGTTCGTAGGGGCTTTTGGTGCCATTTTGACCAAACGTAGACCACAAAATCGATCACCAAGTAAGATTTTAAGCTTTTAACTACACGTTTGGTGTACATACCGGTTTGAAAAGCGTAGGAAGAATTGATTTCCCTTTTTAAGATGGACTGATTTGACTTTTACTTATAAAAAAGACGACTACCCATGCAGCAAAACTAACAAGCAATTAGAATTTGAAGTGAAAGATAAAGAAAAATTCACGATTACTAGCTGAAACGCATTATACGCTCTAATGATTTGGGCTAGCAGTAGAACTTAATAAGAATTTTTACTTCACACATAGTATTGATCTTTCATCAATCGTGCTTAAGGGTTGAAATCGAGGTTAAAATGAACAGGACAAAAAATTCTAGCGTAAAAACTAAAAATAAGTTTACTTTTGTGACGGTTGTTGAGGAATATGTATGATCGAACCAGTTAATTGTATTATTTAATTAGAAGAGTAAATGCAGTTTCACCAGACTGATCGAATACCGGCCAGTTTTCAGGTCATCCGGCCAATTTTCGCACTATTTGGCAATCGGCCGGTTTTCATTTTTTAATCTCAACCTAGGCCGTCCATTCCATAGCGCTAAAGTTAATATTTTTCAAACAAAGACTTTTAAAACAAGGACTGTTTTCAAGCATTGTTAGCGTTTTATGCCGTTTAGGTCAAAAATTGACAGTATTTTATCTCCTTCTTGTGATAATGTCCGGATAAAGCCAGCCGAAATTTTCAGCCGTTTCTGCGAATGCAAATTTTCGAGTCAGACGTACCATCTTAATATTTAGCGTTTGAACCCAGTCGGCCGTGCTAACATGAAAAATGTCCACGTGACCGGCAGAATAAACGGACAAATAGGGTTGCGAGTAGGCGAAGGAAGTAGGCGTGGTTGGGAACATCAGCTCCTGACTTCTTGACCTTTTACCGTTATTATCGACGTAAAGGCCAAATTTGGCAAAAATCAATAAATATTCCTTTTCTGGCGAAACTTCGACGAACAGTTGAGCGTCGTAAGATGCATTGTTAATAAATTGCAAAGTAGAATCTTCAAGGTTCAAGAGAGCTAGAAAAAATAATTCAGAAAGTGTAGGCATAACGAGCGAATTTTCATGAGCATAAAAGCTACACGTCGTGGAATGTAAGCAACGCGTCATTTCGGTAAAATCTAAGAAGTTAATCAGCTCTTTTGGCTAGATTCCCAAAATATTTTACTTTTATGCAACTTACGCACATTGAGCGTTGCTTTTAAGTATATTTAAGCCAAAAAACTAAGTGAAGCCAACAGGAAACGATAAAATGATAAAGACAAATGATCAGCAAGACAAAATTTTACGTTTCGAAAGATATAGAAAAAGATATCAATGGGGAAATAAAGTTGGCAGAGAAAAAAGCCATCTTCTCATTTAACTGATGCGCTAATGCATAGAAAATTCACTCCTCTTTAGTTTAGGTAGCGTAAAAACAGTCGACGATCATTTGTGCTTCTGCGAATACAGAATAATTTACTGTTAGTTACTCCTTTATTGCAGTGAATATTTTGAATTTGAATTCAAGTTAAAATCAAAAATTTAAATAAAAATTCAAAAGACAAATATAAATTTGAATTTTACACGAAGCGTGGCTCTGTCGATCATATAATTTAAATAAAACAAACAGAAAAGATAAAAAAATTATCAGGACGATGGCTATCAGAACGAAGTCCACACAAGAAAAATAAGACATACAGTGGGAAATTTCATATTCCCATTAAGCTGCAACGCTATTGCATAAAACAAATTTATGATACGCTCGTCTATATTTTAGTAAAAATGATAATAGTCAACCAACACATTTATGTGTCAGAATGCGTATGCACATGTACATAGAGAGGGTAAAGGGATATTTACCCCCGCTAAAGGGTCCAGAATTCGGGTACTGTCGAGCGATTTAGGCCTAAAATGGTATGTTTTGATCTAGTTTCATTATTTTGTATGTATCTCATAAACGAAATTTATTGATTTAAAAATTCAGAATTTCACCTTAACTCACAGTAGACTCTCGATTTTACCACCCCCTGGCCACACTGACCATGTGCATCTACGTATACAGAATGATTTCTTACGTTGTTGTGAATTTTCGCTGAAGGACCACATGCGGAATCCACTGGGGTATCCGACGCACAATTTCCCGGAAACGATGCATAGACACTGCGGCAAGCCCGGCATCGCAAATTCCCTCATTTTTCTATGCCTCGTTTGGGTTCTATTTATTTCGAACACAAGCACCTAAAATCGCAGGCAATTGTAGAAAAATTTTCACTTATATCACAAGACTTTTTGCAATGAAAATTCTTTTTACAATAGCCACTAAGGAAATTTTTCGTAGTGTCGAAATGCCGCGAATTTTGTCGAATATTCAGCTAGGGCTGATTATTGCACGAGAATCACATAATCATACTATGTACATTTCTGAGTTTGAAAGCATATCTAACCGTTTTCTTTATCGCAGCACAGATGTAGTGGGCTGTGCCCTGATTGACTGAGCCGACGCAAAAAGCGTGACACTGCTTTGTGCCATCTACTTTAATCCATTTCAAATCGCGTCCGTCCAGTGCGGCCACGGGTATCAACTTCAATTGCTTGTCCTTACCTCAAATAAATTAAAGAAAAAATTCTATTTTTTTGGAAAGTAGTTCTCGCTCGGTCCACACACCATAAATAGAAAACTACAAACCGCATTAGCATAGAGACACTTGGGATCGCCTTTATGCTCTGCCAGTAGTATACTATTAAAATAACTCAGACCCAATTATTTTGTTCACTACTCAAAAATTATCAAGTTAAAAAATACAGCTTCCAGATCAATGCCACTCTTGCCACTAACACTCAGACACTGTTCGCATATTTTCAACTGCCATGTAGGTACATACATACACATACACATGTACAACAGCCTAAGAAGTTCAATGCAATCGATCGACTATGGACAAAATAAATTGTGACAAGCAATGCCACCACCGCCATCACCACTACAAACACCATACCGTGAACTAAACTTTATACAGGGTGAGCTGGCATCAGAATTCATTTTAATATTATGAAAAAAGACAAAGTGCATTCAATAGATAAATATTTGCTTATTCTAATTGTGTGAAAAATTTCGGCCAGGTCAAAAAAATTCATAAGCACATTGATTGAACCCCAGAGTGGGTACTTCTCCCTACTAGGCGCAAAAACTCTGAAATGTTGCCAAAAGGGTGAGCAAATTGATGACAGAACCGAATAAGCAAGAAGCTTTTGGCGTTTAAACAATATTTAAGTAGTCTGTAAACAGATCGCTTTAGTGACCGAACTGATGGCAGACGACCTGAATTTTCTCACGATTTGAACGAAGATATTCTTATCTATCTAATAAAAGTGGACTTAAAATTTTATATCAACATTTGCCAAAGTTATGACCTGTAACGCTGGGGAATAGCCTTTTTGATGGCCCACCCTATACATAATCTTTGTATTGTTCAGCAAGCTTTTTTAAAATCTCTTTGCGTCGCGCCACAAAAAACTATAAATTGCAAATAAATTAAATTGATAGTAATGAGAAAGAGTATATCCTCAAATTGAAAAAACTAATGCACATTGCAAAACACATGTGATTATTGAAAATTAATGAAGAAGTGACCATAGACTTAAATTCCGTTTTCGTTGATTCTCGTATGATATAAATTCTGCTTAGCACGTTGTGTGACGAAGTTCAACACTTAGAGCATTTTACAAAAGGGCTTACAGAAAAAATTATCATAAAAAATTTAAATAGTCACATAAGAATTGTACATTTATGCATATAATTGTAACTTCACACCAGAGAGCACGATGAGCAGTTGTTCCTCAGGTACAAATTGCACGCATTCGATGCGTTTGTTATCAGAACCCACGCGAACTATGACTTCTTGATCAAGTTCCGCGCAAAATAATCCTTCTTCCGTAGCTAAGACCAATCGGTCCTTATCGATAACAGACGCACAATAAACCTGACGAATCAATGGCAACGAACCGTGATCGAGCAGCTCCTTTACTTCGAATGCTGAAGGTTAAAAATATTAATTTTTCATTTCGGTGGCGCGACTATCAGGGGATGAGCTAAGCTTGCCTAATTCGTTTACATACGTACTAGTCGTACATACATCATGGGTGCAGAAGACATGCTGATGCTAAGCCCCATACATGGACAAAGGCCGGTCTTCCAATTGATACAGGTTGCTCAATTATTTGGTTGGTTGTCCTTGTTAAATGGTTGCTTGGTTGCTTAGTGGTTAATCGGTTGCTTAGTGGTTAATTGGTTAATTATTGATTGTGTGACTGATTATTGGTTGGTTAGTCATTGATTGATTGGTTGATTAGCTGATTTTCAAACGATTTTCACGTATTTTCACGGATTCATATTCCATTTTTTAGTTGATTGCCTGATTTTAGAGTCATTTTTGTGAGTTTCCATCATTTGTCTTCTATTTGTTCAGAATTTCTAAATTTCCCATTGATACCGGCAGCTCTTCCCATTGATACCGGGTTGGAGTGAAGTTGCACGATTTGTCCATGTATGCTAAGCCCTATAAAACATATTGCCGTCAATTGCGCGAATATCTTTTTAGCTAAAGAATTCCACATATTTCTAGCCAATAAAATGGTAGGATAACACCGAACATAGGCGTTCCTCAGATTGAAAAACAGCAGCAAAATAATTAATAATAAATTTATCGAATCAATTAAAGAAATTAATTAATTAAATTACTATTTAAATACTAGTAAAACTTCAACATTATCCAATTAATCACCCTTGCGCTGCGGCAACTTATTCTTGCGCAGCAGTCGATGCAACTCGTTCAATGCGATAACCCATTTGTTCTTCTCGTTCGGGTTTTCGGCCATGAGCAAAGTGTACGATTTGGCCGGATCTGAACAACTGCTAGATCCCACGGACTGATTGTAGCCCGGAGTATTTTGACAAGACGCGCCGGCCGGAGAACCATGCACAACAGGTCGATGAATCTGGGACGAGCTTAGGCGAAAGATGCACGGCAGATCACGTTTGTTGGCGTGAATAACGTCACTGTCTTGCACGGATGAAACCTATAGCAGCGTAACATTTTAGTCACACACGTAAGGAGGAATGACCCCTACCCAAAGTCGGACGTTTCCCCCATCCCGGAAAATTTTTGATCCCTCCAGTTTTTGGAAAAAAAATCGATTTTTGGGCCGTTTTTAGGTTTTTTTGCCGAAAATTAAAGGTCATTTACCCCCCCCACCTTAAAATAGCCGGGAACCCTCTTTGCCCAACATTTCTAGCCGTTACATGTAAGGTCTGATAGGTCTGATAATATGGATATTGTACGCCTACGTGCATAAGAAGAGTCTGTTTTCTATTTTCAAGAGAATTTCTACCGCAGTCAACATACATGTAAGATGAGCGATAAAGTACAACATATATCTGCGTACAGGCCCATATCCACCCATTCGGCTAAAGGGGGGCGACTCAACATAAATTGGTCGGTACATCGGAAAATTCGTCGGGATAGCTCGCAAAAAACGCATTTTTCGACGATTTCGACGTGCTCTATCAATTAAGATCATAATATTCGAACTTTTCTTCGAAAAAAATTTTTACTTAAAAAGGCTATAGATGTCATTTTTTTATGAAGCTTAGGCCAAAATGATGGAAAATCCCTTACATCCGGCGCGAAACGCCGAAAATTCATAGATTTTGCGACAAAAACATTCAACTTTTCTATCTTTACGTGCATTATCTTACCTAGTAAAATTTTTTTTCTGGCCAAGGGGAGACGCCGAGACGCCCCCCGCCCCCTAAATAGGCCCTGTCTGTGTATATTAATTTATGCGTAATAGACTAAAGAAGCGGAGCTTTTTTGTACAAGGTCCCATTGTAAATGTACAGGAACGGTGCCCAAAAGTCCTTGTAAATTTTGTACACAGCAATTCAGCGAACTATAATATAGCACAGTAATGCCTTCCGTGCTAAAGTTGCTTTTTCAAACTTTAGAAGTGTACCTACCTACCAACTTAAACCAAGTTTAAAGTCTCCAAAAATAAAAAAATGCAAAAACAAAATTAACAAGACACAAGCTGACGGGAAAAAGTTGGCGTTTTTACCATTCTAAAGTAGACCTTTCGGTCAAGTGTGTATAAAACTTACAAAAAAAGTAATCAGTGCAGCGTAAGTTTTCAAGTCGTCACGTTTTTATTTAAATTATTGACTTTACACACTTTATAAAACTGAAAGCTCTATAGCCCTGGCATAGCACGCCTTCGTCTATAACAATTAGGCAGAATCACTTGAGAGTACTTATGATTAACGCATTGAAACTCTCACTATGAATAAAATTACTATAATTTGTGAAATGGCGCGCTACAAAAAGCTAAAAATAAATGTAAGAGTCAACGCATGTATGTACAAACATAAAACTCAAAACGTAGGTCTATGCTCAGGGGTTTTTCGGTGCTTCACGTCGTTTTGTGAAATTTTTAGTAATTTTTGTCCTCTAAAATTCAGAAATTGGCTAAACTACAGTACCAAAGGTCGGAATTTCTGTTTTACCATACAGAAAGCGCTACTGTACCATACACGTAATATTACCCTAAAATTTACAAGTACAAAATGTACAACGACTTTTGAGGACCATTTTTGTACATATACAGATGGACCTTGTGCGAAAAACACTGGACTCCACCGTAATAGTATCCTGAATATAATCATGTGCACATGTTTGTATGAAGATATACTAATCCACAGAATAAAATTGAGAAAATTACGGAAAAATCTTCATCCTTCATATCCAAAACGACCGATACGCTTGGACTGATATCGATCGGTTTGCCGCTTCTGTCGAGCACACAGTCGTAAAGGAAGAGTTTAAAGTCGCACACTACGACGTATTGCGGATGCCAGCCTTTCTTTACACCACCCGGCTTTGGTATGCGGACAACGCCCTCGTACGCTGTGCCCACACCTTTTACTGGATCTATTCCTGAAAATCGTATATCATGCATATGCAAATAAAAACTCACTTAATGTAATATATATGTACACAGAGCATACATGTAACAGCGGGGGATGGAGGATCCCCCACCCAAAGTTGGTCGCCCCCCACACCCCAAAGCCAAAAAACTTTACGCCCCCGATTTTCAGAAAATTTAAGTTTAGACCGTTTTTGGACAAAAATTGAAGGTCATTCAACCCCCCCCCTCAAAATGGCCTGGGCAGGGACCCCCCCCCAAAAGAAAAATTTTGAGCCGTGACATGTACATATGATGTATGCATGTTGCACGTACAAAATTCACTGAATGTAAAATACAAAAGTAAAGCACTTTAAAATCAAGCACAAAAATGCCCTGCGGTGCTGGTATGCATATATATTATGTGCGTATAAATCATGATCCCTTTTTAGCAAATCTGTCGATAAAATTGCGATTTGATTCACCTTTTTTAGTTAATACATTCTCGAGCGATATTCAAAATAACGATATGTACCTCATTGAAAAACCAATCAAGTTACTTTTACAAGAATTCTAAATTATGGTCCCAGACATGAATTACATAAGGCTTTATAACCTTACTGGTCAAACTGACCTGTTATTTTGTTGTACGCTGAAGAGAGCAGATAGATAGACTTATAAATTTGGAAAGAATTTCTAATTTTTTACTTGATAAATAAGTGCATATGTAAAATTCATCCAAGAATATTATGAAATAGTAGAATTCCTGAATAATGCTGAATGCAGGAAATGATTTCAAATGGTGAATCAGGAGACAAAATGGATATGCATATCGCCCGATGGGCGGTCTTAACCATGTTAGGCATATAAACAAGCTCCAAGCCATTCCTGATGATACTAAAAGCATCAACATCTGCGATAGTTTATTTGGAAATTTTATGAAAAACAGGCGACTGTTAATAATTCAGCTCAGTTTCGTCGGTAAAATAAGACGTTATTGAGCCAAGCCAATTAAGTATACATATATGTAAGTTCATGCCGTACATACAATTTAGTTAGACTAAGCTTACCAATAGCACGTTTTGCCTCAGGCGGTACGGGGCATATGGTCGGCACCCTGGATACGCAGGTCACATGACACGTGTATTGGCAGTCTTGGCAAACCAGGCCTTGTCTCAACAGACCGACCAAAAGGGACGTGCAATGATGACATTTTACCGGCTGACTAAACGTAGCATGCACAAAACGATGGGAACGGACGGGCATTATTTTCCCAACAGCCATTAGAGAGCCTAATAGAGTAACAAGTATGAAAGCGTACCGTAAAAAATTAAAATGTTAAACAGCGAAATTAAAGGCTATTTGCTATGTTTGGTTTTACAGGATTCATTAGCATACATGTACATAATAGGTAGACAAGGATCCCTACCACAAAGCCAGAGAACGTTTGACCCCCGTCCCCGATTTTCGATAAAAATTGGATTTTTTGACCATTTTTAGGTGTTTTTGACCGTTTTTGGCCGAAAATTGGAGGTCTTTCCTCCCTTTCTCCTAAAAATGGCTGGGGACTCCAATCTAAATTTCGAGCACTTACATGTTTATGTATGTATGTATATTACCAACCGATTTGGGTAACTTTTGGTTGCTTTTCTTGCCATTTTTGGTTGAAAATTGAAGATCCTTTATATCCCTCATAAAAATAGTCGATTTCACTCTGAGCCATACGTTAAGGCTGAAAATTTTGGGCGGGGTATCCACAGCCATTTTCAGGAAAGGGGCAAATGACCTACAATTTCTGGCCAAAAACGGCCACAAAACACTCAAAAAAGATTAAAAACCGAAAGTTTTTTTAAATCGGGGAATGCTCCCACCTACGATTTTGATCTGTTACATGTCTCTTCTACAGTATTTTTAAATGGTCAGGGTTATTCAGAAGCATATTTCGGTAGAGAATAACGTTCATAAAACGACCATGTATTAAAACTGACGATCGAAGAGCAGCAATAAGTCACGAAATAAGTAAGCAGCAATCGATTTTTCAAATAAATGACTCACCCCTGGGACTGACACCAGGACCGCCTCTTAGGAAAGTGCTTGGGGGAGTATGCCTGGTAGACTGCTGGTAGGCACCGCAAGGCATTGTGGACGAATTTTCGTAAGTGGGCGTGCCTATAACGGGTCGGTTTACAAGCTGACTGGACGATGCCCTGCCTTCGCGTTCCTTCATCTGCTGTTCTCGTAGCGAATTGGACACTGTAGCGGTAAAGAGGCTACATATGAAAAGCATCGAAGAATTCAAAATATAGCCTGTTAACCCACAAACAACTCAGTTTCTGCTCGTACTCCATTGACGAAGTAAATTATGCTTTTTGAAAAGTAAATTGTATTATTTTGGTAGAGACCAGTCATGCAGGTAGAGAATTTAGGTGTGTATCTAAGGTTCCTAAGAGCGGAAAGAAAATATTCTGGAATACAAGAGAAAATTATGGCCGAAAATGGAAGGAAAATTCAAATTTCTGGCATAGATACCGGACGTTTTGCCTTCCCCGTTGTAGCAATAATCGTAAATGATACAATAATATTTATACCTTTCTCTGGACAATTCAATGTGGAACTTAATCAGCTATAAGTTTAGCATATAGATTTTATTGACGTCCGGAGCGTGCGAAAATAAATGCAACGAACAATTGGTTGCGTAATGCAAATGAGTAAGATTTCTTTCATTCAACCCCTTCTGATACATTTTTTATTCTTTCAGTCAAAAACAATAATTTTTGAATACTCAAATGAGGTCTAAAACTTTATAAAACATCACTAATGCTGAGAATTGTTGTCAAATTTCCCGAAATAGGCGCTCTTTCGTTGACACCATTCTTCATCTAAAGTTCTTCTTCTTTTTGAATGACTCGAGTAATGTTTTGACAATTGTGTATGGATCATGTATGCGTGAAAAAATTCTTGCATGCCAGCTAACACAATACAACAACTATTTAAAGTGTATTGAGTCGATTTTGGCGGCATGACCGCCTGTCCGGGTAACACTCATGGTTAAGCGTAAAATAAAATATTTAATCGATCAGCAAAAATGAAGTCGAGATCCCAGTGATACAGAAGACTGGTAAATAACATTACTGCTGAAAATTATAAGAAAAATGCAACAATTTTTCGAAATTAGAAAAATGATTGAGAGAAGTTCTAAATTTGCTTTGTTTTAGTACATACTTAATTTCTAAACGGCTTGGATCGCCAATATTGAGCATACTGGATGCAAACTATATATAAATCAATACCATTTTAGATTCTGAATAAAATAGTGTATTACTAATTTTAGTCCGTTTTCTCGTTCGTTCTGTAGGGAGTGGGAAAGGTTATGCATGATCTAATACAATTCTCGCGAAAAAATTTGAACACTTACTACTCCTAAGTTTTGATGAGGGTTCCTCTTCACAAAATGTACAGTTAACTATGTTTTGCACTGATGTTAAAAAGTTATGCCGACATCCTAAGTTATAACATAGGCCATATGCATGGCAAGGCGACCATTAACAAAACTTAAGAATTGCTAGTGTCTATAACTAAAGAGCTTGAAATTGACTAAAAACTCAGTAAGGTAGTTTTCACGCACTCATTTATGTATGTAAATCGATTGAGTCATTTTAGCCCAATTTATAGCTCTTTATCTGACATCCCTAACCGATCATGCTGAGCACTTTTGGGCGAATTAAGGCTTTAGATGCACAGCATGACAGGCAGATATGCAGGTGGAGTTGGAGTAGCGACCCCGCAGAATAGAAAAAATAAAAACTTTTTGGGGAACAAAGAAGACATAATGATTCTCAAAAACTTGCATAAAATGGGCAACAATAGAAACATACTATATACATCAGATAGAAATCGTATCATTTTACTACTTGACCATTCATTGAGTTCCGTCCTGTTAAAGTACGAGTTTTAAATCAAAAAACCGGGTTTTTTACTCAAAATTTCAACCAAGTAGATTCAAAATTTCTGCGCACTAAATTTCAGTATCGTATCGAAGACGATGCATTAAGCAATAATAGTGATTTAAAGCAGAGGCCAACACTGTGCAAACATTGGAACTACTGTTAGCCAGAAGCGACGGTAGGCTATGTATTCGTATTTCATCTATTGATTCTTCAATTTGAAGCGATGAAGGAAAGTGAGTGACTATTTTTATCGTTTATTTTTATAAGCAAACCAATTTTGCAGATTATCATCTAACGTGCTATTAGCATTATACAATTTTCCCTGACTGAACTAAGTGCCAAATTAAATCAAAATAAAATATTTATGCAAGCCCATCATACGCTCATAGTCATCAGCACATCGATTATTAGCTGACGACGAGTTTCCATCGATTTTGTCTGAACTGTCATGCAAGCCAGATCCAAGCGATGTGTTTAGAGCGCCGGACGCTTGACTTGGATTGTCGTTGACCAATCGGAACAAAGCCCCAGAGCCCGCTACAGCGGAGCTTCTCATACTGCCTTGGGCATATTGCTGATGAGACGAATCGCTTCTGCATATATCACTTCATTATAAGAATTTTATTATCTGAAATGAAACTGATCTGAACTGAAGCTGATCAATCCTATGTTTATTAATAAATCAAAAAATGTTAAAAAATTACATGTACATACATACATATGATGTACACATCACATACATATATTAATAATCTCATTCCCATATCCTTTAAATATGTATAGTTATGTATATGCAAATTACAAAATAAGAGAGTGAATTGAATCGCCAAACCTATGTAGTTATCAGCAGTGATCGGACCGAGGGTACTTTTTGGACCTTCGGCCTCGGCCGAGGCGACTTAAAATCCTTGCCTCGGCCGAGGGTAATGCCGAGGGTCAAGCTTATATACCTATACCTATAAATAGTACTCTTAGAATATTTTGTATGCACATGAGCTAGAGAATAATCGTAATATTAAACACTTTATCGAATGTCAAACAATTCATTTTTATTTTCAATAATAGTCGATTAAATGTGTGAAGGATTTATTGAATAAAGTCAGCAGCATGAAAGCATACTTAATTTAACAAGTTGCCGTTGATGAAGACTTGGAAAAGTCGATAAAAAATATGGCTGAGCAAGCACTTAAAAACTTTTATTACTATAAATAAGAAAACAGTGTCGAAGAAATAAACGAACAAACGAAATAAGCTAAGTAAAGACAGAACTGAAGCCATTGTTGTGCTCACTTTTGCAGTAATGCATGTTTAAATACGCTTTTTCGGTCATCCAATTCTGGTGTGGCAGGTAATATGACCGAAACTGCACTGTACTTTCAGATCATAGTTTCCCAAGGTCCAGAGTTGAGGGAAGGGTGAAATCCCAAAATGGGGGACCAGTAAATTAAGTAGTGTCTTTGTATGAGCGAACAAATTTTTGTAGATATTTTATACAAATATATTTTTAAACATACACATTTTTACATACTGCCAGTGTGTGACCTGCAACCGGCATTCAGTCCTAAACAGTGTTTTTTGTGCAAGATACCTTTTTACGTGTACAAAGATGCTATCCAAAAGTCTTTGAACATTTTGTACATGCAAATTTTTGTGTACTATTATAGTATAGTACAGTAGCGATTTAGTGTGGTAAAACAGGGTTTTTCGACCTTTGGTAGTGTAGCTAATTCCTGGGTTTCTGAATATTTGACATTTTTCCATTCTAAATGCAAATTCTACTATTTTAAAGATATATAGGACAGACAATTACTGATGCGCTGAAAATTTTCGGAAATTTTACACCTTTTATAGTTTTTGTCTCTCCAAAAATCTTTGTGCATGTACAAAGATGGTCCTGAAAAAGATTCTGTACATTATGAAAAATCTTTGCCGAATACAAAAAACCTGGCCCTAAAGGTGATAATTCGGCTCGAAGCGCCGAAATTTTTATCAGCTTTTGATGAAATATACACATAAAACTCGACTGAGAAAGCTAAAACAACTTGTACTATAAAATCAGAAATATTACAGATATTGTAATATGCCAATTAAATCTTGTAATAAGCACTACTGTGCTTAGAAATTCAATGCAACATCAGGATAAATTAGTCAATTTATCTTTGAACGGCAAAAAAAGCAAAGTTATTAAATAGTACTTATTTTGCATAAAATTTTTAAAACAGTATAAATAGACACAAAAGATATTTAAATCTGCATAAAGATGCCTAGATTACACAAAAATTGATTTTGGAGTGTTTATTTCCCCTGCTTCAATCTAAATACAGTATATTAGCGATATTTTGCGCGGAGCGCTGAAAATTTTTGAAATTTCCTAAAATATTCTGAAAAACAATATAATTAATATCACTTTGTCCAAGAAAGTATTTTAACATTGTATAAAAATGGCTCAGAAAAATACACGAGCCGAAATTGATTTTTGGCAAAACCTGCATTAATTGGCCATTTTTAGGTGCGTTTTTGCGATTTTCGGCCAAAAATTCGTGATCATTTTACCCCCTCTCTCATAAAAATGGCCGAAAACCATACGTGTAACAGGGGGTTGGGGAATTCCCCATCCACCCAAGGTTGGACGTCCTCCCCATACCCTTCCCTCCAACGTCAGAAAATTTTGACCCACCCTCCCCATTTTTGGCGAAAATTTGCGCTTTGTTGGCTATTTTTAGGTGCTTTTGCCATTTTTGACATAAAATTAGAGTCGTTAATCCCCTCCTTCTAAAAATGGCCAGGGACCCCTACCCGAAATTTCAAGCCGTTACATGTATGCCGAGGAGCTCTTCCCGAAAATTTTGAGCTGTTGCATGCATGTTTTATTGTGATAATAGTCTATTCACTCTTGCTTACATTCAAAAATACTGTATCACTTCGTGAAATTAATAGTTAGCTGCACTTTTGCCATAGTAAAAATTAACTTCAAAAATTATTCAAGGTTTTCACCAAAAATCGTCTGACAGTGACTTGGGTCTTGTACCCTGAGAGGAGGGTACCCTCCCACACCCCTTTGGGAATGTGTGTTTCCGATCCATGTAGCGAGCATGAGAAGTAAAACTTAGTCATCACATGAATAATAAATTGGCACTTCGCTGTATGTATCTTGGTGTAACTGGGTACGCGACTAAAACCATAAGAAAAGTCTATAGGTAAAAAATAGCCTGTGTACTGCAGATGCCTTCTAAATAGTTAATATTCAAACGGATATATTAAACTTATTCAAATTTGATTTTAACCCTCGGCGCCTCGGCACTTTTCAGCTTCGCCCTCGGCGCCGAGGCCTAAGCTCCAAAACGCCGAGGATTGCCGAGGCCGAGGCCTCGGTCCGATCACTGGTTATCAGTACGTAGTTATAAGTACATGCAAGGTATGCATCAGTCACCTACATTAAACCATAATAAATACCTACTATAATGGTAAGTACCGGATTGATCATAATTGCAACGGCTCGAAAATTTTGAGTGGATGGTAACAGTCATTTTTAGGGTCGGGGGTAACGGTCATTTTTTGGGGAAAGGGCTAATAACCTCTAAGTTTCAATAAAAAACCGCCAAGAACACCTAAAAACGGCCAAATTCAAAAAATCGGGGAGGGGATTAAAAATCTTCTGACTTTGGGAGGACGACCGACTCCAGGTGGGGGATGCTCCAACCCCTGTTAAATTCATGGGATTGATAGACTCTGATCCGACATTACCTGAGAATTTTTTCGGACCCATATCCGAACTTATTAGACGGGAAAACTCAGACCCGGATTCGACAACTTCAAATTTATAGACTGGTGGCAAATTACATTTACCTCTACCGCTTTGTTTTTGGATTTAGCTCAATCCCTACAATATTACATGTCGGTCATACGTGCAAAAGGTCAGGGTCGGCAGGAGAGGAAGGGTAAAATCCAAGAAATCCAAAAAAAACAGCAAGTTTAACGTTCACGATTTTTTTGCTGTTTTCATGATCAAAATGGTTAAAATAGCCTATAAAACGTTTTTTCGTTGTAATATCGCATTTTAAAAGCATTTTCAGTCCATTTTAACAGCATTATATCACTTTTAACACTAAAAAATGCAAAAATTTATCAAGTTTGGGCGCTTTTTGAGTAAAAGTACTTAAAAGTACTAAACTGGCGCGAAGCGCCGGAAAAATTTTGACGTTTTTACTGCTTTTGACCTCAAAAATGATGCAAAATACGTTCCATCAGCTCAAAATCGCCGGACAGTACCTGTCCGGCTGACCCACCGGGGGGGGGTAATATCCCCCTCACCCCCTTATGCGCATGTATGTATGATGTCAGCTCTTTTGACTTAATTCCGGCGCTTCAAGCTCACGCACGATCGATCGTCGAACTTAGGATAAAATAAATCTGTTTCTGGACGAAAATAAGGTATATGTGATGCAATATGCATATATGTAAGTATAAAAGTTGCAAATAGATGCCGGAACATAACTTCATGCCTAAACTATGTATGTTCGTCTTTAACAAGCAAGAATAGCGCTTCAGTAGGAAGCGAGATAAAAGTTATTACGTCAAGCGAAATAAAATACCCGAATGATTCGACAAGACCCAAGTTGACGGAGCTAAGCTGCCTTTGAAGCTCTTCAATTAAGGCGTCTCGCCTCTCAGCATCGCGTCTCATGTCCGCGATTTGGCACTCGGTTTCCTCAAGTCGCTGCTTTGTTGCCAGATACGCGCTGCGGGTTTTGGTTAACTCTTCGTTGACCAATTGCTTGGCGCGAATTTCAGCCTATTTGTTTATTTATTTCTCATTATATTACTATTAATATTATTGTTAACATTGTATTATATTATTAATGTTATTTTTTATCATATTAATATTATTTTTTATCATTTAAGAGCATTATTTTGTTATCACTACGGCATTACCCAATAAATAGAGCACAAGAACTTTTCCTCATAACTTTGGCCCTGCTCGATTTAGAGTGATGCGGTTTATATCGTTCGGTGGAAAAAACCACTTTATAGCTAGAATTTGTAGCTTTGGATTATTATAATTCGCTAAATGCGACAAATCTCTATAAACCCAACTTTTTTGTAAAATGCAATTACAATTGATGTTTGACATAAAAAATCATAAAATTGTAATAAAACATACAACAAAACTGGTCATTCATTCAACAGCAGAGTCAAAACGCTATTTTAACTTAAAAAATTTTAGATTTAAAGCAGAAATTCATTAAACGACACCATTAGATCACAACTTCTATTCACTATAACTGGTCAAAAAAGTGGAGTTTACAAAAGTGTTAAGTAAACGGGCAATAGCAAAGGTAACTCAATAAAACAGATTTGGCTACCTACATGTATTTGCGATAGCTACACATATTTTTAATCTTTATTATCGAAACATTTTGTAAAGTTTTTTATGAGCCATCCTGTATATTATCATTATTATCCTACACTTAGGCATAATCAAAAAATTATGTTTAGTCATAAAATACACGCAATAAGATATATTAAGGATGGATGATACTCTCAATTTGCGCAAGATGCAAGAAAATGTTGATAACAAATCTGCCCCGTAATAGACAAAAATTTTATTTTAAAAATCAAAAAAGCAGGGACGTTATGTACATACTTTATTCTGTGGTCACGAATTCAGGAATTTCAACCCTGCAGATTCTCATCTTGCGTATTTATGTTCTTAACACGTGTGAATATCAAGTTCTATATTCAGTTAATTACATAACATAAATGCAAAGATGTAATATTTTGGATTAAAATGCTGCCAAACTGTCTTAATCACAGTATCGTAGTCCAAATAAAGATCTGCAACTTTTGAAAACAATTATTCGGATACGGATGCATCGAAATCTAAAAATCCTCTCATCGCTACACGAAATGATGAAAAATAAGATGGATATGCAAAGAATTTTTCGAAAATTTGGCAAAGGTAATTTTTCCACTAATGAAAAGTCACGTTTTGCCTTTTCTTGTCCTGCAACGAATAGAAATAGATGACAATAGACTAAAACCTATTTTAGTACCCAAGTAATGTGACCTGACCGTAGATGCACAGCATGGCGGATCTACGTGGGAGGTCAAAAATTGGAGTTTTTTGGCCAAAATGACCTAAAAAACTGGTGTAAGCTCTAAATTGGCGTTAACCCTGGCACACCTAAACGAAATGATGGGAAAAGTATGGTTTAAAGAAATCGACATATTTTCCTTTCTATTGATTAGAAATCGTTGAATATTATCTTGTTAGATGCGCAAGTTAATACTGCTGCGAATATAAGCATTTTAAGCATTCATGGTTTACTGCAGCGGGTAAAAAACCACTTGGAAGTCCGATGCCGAATTTGAAATTTTTTTGTTTTTTGCATCTTTCGATGCAAATTCTTACACATACGATTTACGCATACTTTATTTAATGAGATTCGAAGTCCATTTATCTATAAAATGAGTTATTATAGTTGAAATTTGGACATTTTTCACGACAGGTATATGATAGCGCGCGCGCGCGCTACGGGAGTTCAAAAAATTATTCTTTCTGAATTTTTTCTGGAAGTCACCTTTCCTGGTCAAACTTCTTTATTTTTACTAGGATTAGGCTTAGATTTATGTAGGTGGTAGTCAGGGATGGAAAAAACCCAGATTTTAATATTTTGAATGTTGGGTCTTTGGGTTTTTTGTGGGTTTTTTCTGGGTTTTCTAGTTTTGGGCTTGGGACTTTATTGGTTTTTTTATATCGAAATGACAGCTAGAGCTACATACAGTAGCTGGGAATACTTCCAACAGCTGCAAGACACGAAACAAACAAAATAAGATAGGTTTTCATTCATTTTGTGTGGGGGGGAAAATTTACCCCGACTAGTTATATAGCATATTTAGCATATTTTTGGTAAATTTCCATTTTTTGTTTCTTTACTGTTTCGATGTAAAAACATTGTTTGTTCTTGTAAATACTATATTAATTCATCGCTAACACTATGAATAACATCTATTACATAAAAATCATGATCAGGGTACTTTGTGCCATCATTAGGAATGCTAGGGTTAAAACTACTTCATTACACACTTTGTGGTTAATTTGAAGAATTTTTGGAGAAAATTTTCAATTTTTATCCGTTTTTTGGCCTCTTTTGCCAAAATTTTTAATTTTTCCATTCTGGGGGTCTAAACCCTTGAACCGCCCACGTGCGTGTCTTGACCTGACTACAAAAAAAAATTAGTGCGGAAAGGAGAGCAGTGTTGGCCCAAAAAGCAGGAGAGTCGTTGATTTTAATCTTGGATATGCGACCATTTAATCTATTTAAAGGAAAAATCTAACATTTGGTTCAGTAGATACTTTTGTTTCTAAAGATCGTGCTGTCAATGACAGTCAGAGCCAGAAGGCAGAATTTTCTTTTAAAAAATCTTCTCTCTTCGGCTTTGCAGCTTTAGTGAAGCGGCGAACAAAGATATTGCTAGATTCGCCATTACTTGCTCTTTCGATCCATGAATGACGAGACTGATTTTTGATTTCGAGTCCAAAAATAAATTTTAATATTAGCCAGTCAGGCTGCAATAGAATTTTAAGATAAAATTAATTATAATGCCTAATATATCGTTTTGATTATTTACCATCTTAATTAGTAACAATTGTTATAATTAATTAATGATTCAGTAATTTAATTAATTAACGATCAATTATATCGTAAACTTCGAAAGCACCAAGCCAAATAATAATACCTGCAAATTGCGCTGCAAATCCAGAAGTTCCATTTTGACAATCTTGTTGGACCGCCTACTGCCCCAGCCTTTGGCTCCAGAATCAGTGGGCACTGACGTCAACAAACCCGCTCCTTTCACCATGTTGTTCATATGAGGCGATTTCGGAGTGCCTGGGGCTACGATGGGCGAAGAATGGGCTTGCGACGAATTGTTTTTCAAGTTTTCTAACTCCTCTGTGATTTTCGCCGTTAAACTCTACAAACGAGAATATGTATGAAGGAAATAAGAGCTAACTTTTCATTCGTCAATACAGGGTGTCCTAAAAAAGGATGCATCTTAATATTGTATATTACACGTCATAACTTCGGCTAAGATGAACATAAAATTTCGAGACTTGTAACGTTATGTAGATAGCTGCCAGAGGTCTGTGCGCTAAGGCGGCTTGTTTACATGCTACATATAATAATCTAGTTTTTAGCAGGATAGTTTGTAAACAAATCGCCACGAAGCAAAACTGCTGGTAACTGGCTAAACTTCTTCACGCGATTTAGGCAAGTCTCAAAATTCTATGATCATATTAGCCGAAGTTATGATACATTATATTTAAGTATAGCATTTTCGAGCCACTTCGTTTGAACAGTGAGACATAATTTTACTTTTTTGTATCATCAACTATGCGATTAATTGGTGAAGTTATTGCGCTAGCTTTAGCACAAGCAATGTAACGTAAATACATACATGAACTTCAATAAAAGACTTGGACTTAATATGTATGCAAGTAATAAAAAGTAAAGATAATCTTGTGTTAACTATGTAAACATGCCCGAGAAGACCAGAAGAATCTTACTACATAAAATGAGCTTTCAAAAAATGTTCATCGTAAGAAAAGTCAAAATGTATCTCTCAATACCAACGAGACAAAAATGATTCTGTGTACATACTGGCCCGTATTCAGGGGCAAGGGGGACCACCCCTCTCTGTAAATGAAAAATAATTTTTGAAACACATAAGGGTCCCAAAGGCAAAATGAAAAATTCTAGAAGTAGGTCTAAAACACCACCGAAACAGGTTTTTAGCGTACTTTTGAGATAGTAAACTCAAAATTTTCAAATTTGACTTAGACATGTAGAACATATCAGATTTTTTCGCCGAATTATTCATTTTCTCCATTGTTTTCTTTGTAAATCACAAAGATTAACTACATAGACAGAAATTAGGAAATTATTCGTCGATTGAATGATGAGAATTCACATGTGCAGATTGTTTAAACGATAGATTTGTGTAATATAAGTATGGAATAAAGTGAAAATCTTTGAAATTTTTTCTGCAATTTCTGTTTTGAAAATGACGTTGTGCCTTCTTTAAGCTTAAAAATGATGAAATAAGCGGCTAAACGTGGTTTTTCGGCGTTTCTGACGACGCTCATTCATTCTAAAGCATAAAAACAGAAAAATTTTGAAAAAATTAAAAAACTCAAATAAATTAAACAAAATGTAGTCAAAAATGAGTATATAGCGCGAAGCGCTGAAAAATTTGACACTTTTGAACAAATAGACAGCTTACTTCTAAGAATTTTCCGGAAACCTTTGGAAAATCGCAAAGTCTGGGTGGGGGAGGTGAAAAAATTTCTGAAAGAAGGATGAAAGCTTTTGTGAGTCCGACCATGATCTATTCATTAAATCTAAAAAATCAATTTTCATAAAGAAGTTTTCGGTATATTTGCCCTCAAAAATGGACTTTTTGACGGCCTAAAAACACTTAAAACGTTAAATAACATACGAATATTTAGGCGCGAAGTACTACCAAAAATTTTGAGATTCTCTGATAAACAATGCAATTTATCATTATTTTTCCTGAATTGTCTTGAGGTACAAAAAATTTTTGAGTCTAAAGGGGCAGCCGCTCTCCTTTCCCTTCCCATCGTGTTACTCTTCGCCCATAAGAATACGTAACACATATTTGTATCATGTTACGAGTATATGTGCGTACGCATGCACACAAGAGGTGACCCAAGACATTAACCATTGCGAGTGTTTTTTCGCCATTTTTTAGCGATAATAAAAGGTCATTTACCACCATCCCAAGAATTATCGACTACCCACTGAAAGTTTAGTCCATTACATTGAGTCTTTGAGGATTTTGTGGCAAAAAGGACATTGGTGCCAAAATTGTATTTTAAAGGCGATTTTTAAACAGATTTTTATCTTTTCTCGCTTAAGATTTTTCTTTCTCACACCACGCCAACGAGCTTCAGAGTGCATTTTTCACGACCAGCTCTTCATATATATGCATTCATATATAGTGAAAAAGAAGCCGTTCACACGAGTAGAGTATACACAATATCTGTGATGTTAATAAAGGAACATAATTTAAAACGAAATACAGAAAACTGAATGAGTGTAAAGGCTGCACGTAGTTCTGGTTCAGTCAATAAAGATTTCGCTTTAAACTCAGTCAGTAAAGGCGAGAATCTCACTTGCAGATAAACTCTCGCCTCTTGCTCGTCTTGAACCCATTGCAGCAGCTGAGGCAGCTGCGTTTCCCAGCCGTTTTCCACTTGCTGCCTCAATTCTCGTTCCAGGGCCACTTTTTGCACATCCAGTAGCTTTATCTGTTCTTTCAGCATTTCTACGTCATCTTGCAATTGACGCTTTTCTTCTTCCCAAGATGCCTTGTCACTTTCGTACGCTCGATTTAGCTCATTCAAAGTTTCAAGGCGATCAACACATCTGTATTATTTAAAGAAGTTTTACGACTTCAGTGAAATTTCAATACGCAAGCCTGTTGCGTACCTGGCTAATGAAAAAATAGTGCTTCGCCTGGTCCGGTCTTCCAGTGAAAAAAACATTAGTTGTCCTGATTAAAAAAATGATTGTCTAAATCCAAAAACTGGTTTACAGCTTCGAAAAGCGGGTTTCCTAATCCAAATATTGTTGTATTCCATTTTTAAACATGGTTTTCCTGACCAGGAAATAGGAATCGGTTGTATATGTTCAAAAACGGGTTTTTCTCATACAAAAAAGTGACTGTCCAGCTTAAAAAGTCGTTTTTCGGTTCCAAAAGAGGACTTTTCAGCTTTTTCTGCACAAAGCATAGCCCCATCCAACTTTTGGCTCGGATCGTCCAGAAAACGGGCCGAAATTCGTTTATTGCCAAGATGTGGCCTTCGGAATTTTAGGAGGAGGGTCCTTGGCCTTTTTTAAGGAAAGGGGTACATGACTTCCAATTTTTGGTCAAAAGACGCCAAAAGACGGTCTAAAAAATTCAATTTTTCTCCGAAAATCAGGGGAGGGTCAAACATTTTCTGGCTTTGGGGGGTTGGGGGGACGACCGAGTTTGTGTGGGGGATCCTACTCATCCACCTATTACATGCATATTTGTACACTTATACATAACTATGCATTGTTTATAAGCTTACAATGCAGAACGACATTGATCCAGCATATGTTTGTTGCACTGAGCAGCGTCCAACTGCATCCTGAGATCCTGAATTATCATTTCCAGCTTGTGAATGTCACCTTCGTACTTGCAACGTTCGTTTTCCTTAGCTTCGCCGTTCATTTGAATCGCCTTATTAAGTTCACTGCGAAGTCTGAAATTTGCCTCTTATACGCAAAAATAAATGCAGAGTAGTAAAATATGATAAAACATAAAAATAGTACATAAAAATTTACACTCGGTTCACACTGAAAGTAACATAACGAGGAGGGGGCGAAGCTGAGCAACCGGGGTTTAATCAAAATAAACCGTATTCCTGATTTTTTTTCGTATCAGTAACAGTGAAGCTTCAGATTAAAGAACAAATGATCAGACTTTTAGATTCTGAATATAAAAAGTTGAAAAAGTCAGGTTTCTGCCATCACATGTATGTTATGTATTATACATAGATGATGCATAGTGTTACTAATAATTAGCGTTCGAAAGGATAATATTTCTTAAAGAAATATTGCGGAAAACCACTTCAAGGGTCCAAAATTAATTTATGTATAACCCACATTTTTAAAGGACAAAGAACCTATCCAAACATTAACCAAAAAGTACGAAAGTCAACTATGATTATTTTGAAGGTATGTAAATGAAAACTTTTGACAAGACACCGCTATGTGCCTCACCTGGTTAATTCGGTTTGCATATCGCTTTCGATCAGTGATTTTCGGGTCCCAGATTTCAAAGCTTCGTTATCTTTTTGCAGCTGAACCGCGCTACGTTCATATTCCTCGCGTAAAGAACGTTCTTCGGCCAATTCTTTGTTCAAAATCTGCAATTGCTGGTCGAATTCTCTCTGAATCTTTTCAAATTTCTTCGTTTCTCCTTTCGTCGCATTATACTTTTGCTTGAGCTGATTATTTTCTTCGTCTTTTTCGTTCAAGAGGCGCGATAGCCTTTGTTTTTCAACGATTAGTTCGGTGTTTCTGCGACGAAAGCGAGTTAAAACGAGACTATTATGCGTACATAGGTAAGGTTCGGCTCCCCCATACCACCACACCTGGGCGTGGGGGTATACCCCAGTAACCAAAATGCCCTCCAGAAACCAAAATACCCTACTGCCTTCCAGAAAACAAAATACCCCAGAATTCAATTTTTAGATTTTTTTTTGTTTTTTCGCAATTTTTTGATGCCAATGGATAGTGCCCGATGAGAAACGTTGAAAAATGGTGTTTTTTTCGCATACTACCATTTTTAAGGCCATTTTCTGACCTTTTAAAAATCTTGCACCCCCTCAGAATTTCGGTGCCGCCCACCTACGCATACCACTCCTAAATTTGGCTTGATTGACCGACTAAATCATTAGCTGAATCACCATTTATTTTTGATTGATTTATTAACGTATTTTTTGCACACATGGGCATCAGGGGGAGGAGCGCGTTGTATTAACCCTATCTAAGGTTTAGAAAAATCAGGTACCGACAGAGAGGTGATTTTGAGGAAACAGAAGGTGATACAGGACAATTTTTGGAGCTTGTTGCGGAAAAAAAGGCCGGAAATTCTACCAAAAACAGTGAAAATAACAAACGTTTCCATTTTTCGTCGTTAGGAACCCAAGAATTGGCTAAACTTCACTTATAGAGGTCGAGAAACCCAAATTACCGCTCATAAAGTGCTATTGTACCATATTATAGCAACCGAAAGTTTACATGAACAGAATGCACGCTGACTTTTGGAGACCATCTCTGTACATGTACGAATGAGACCTTGTACAAAAATAATGAGCAGTAATGTACTAATGACCATTCCTGGATATCTCCCCCATGATTTGTTATTAAATAGTCATAATAGCCTTTTAAAAACTTTTTTAAAATTTTTCCAGCAATATCTTTTTACACATGCGCTTTGTTATCAGGTTTTCCGGCTTCTTTATACATAGTGCCTACATCATAACCAAGTTTTTTACAACCCACACACTTTGCCACAATGTTGCTTGTTTACCTCAATATTTTCAAAAGTGCAGCTTCGGACTATTACAAATGTACAGTCTACTTCTTTAAAGTATGTTATGTTTCGGCAATCATCCTGGTTTTTCAGTCTCCTGACGTTTAAATAAAGCAAAGAGTATGATATATAAAATCCAAGCAGCATTTTTATTTTGTTATTAAAATTTTAATTATTTCTTATTATCATTTTCAAATTTTCAAGACTTAGAGTCATTTTAAAAAAATCACCTCGAAGAAACCATTTCAGGCACCTAAAAACCCGAACTGGTCCTAGAAAGGAACCATTTTAAAGCGTTTTTAGGAAAGCAATTTTTCGCAATGCTTATTTACAAATGTTACGCACGCTCTAGCTTTTCTATTACAATATTTTAGCCATAAATAATCGAAATAGACGGACAAGGTAAGTACTGATAGGTGGATGCAGGTCAAATTTGGGTTTAAGTTTTCAAAAACGGCTTTCTGAGTGTGATTTTAGATGTCCATGACGTATATTAATAAAGTACATGAGTTTTGATTGGTTATGAGTCGGGTTTTCGGTTAAGCAGACCGGCTGTGTAGTATGCCAATTCGTTTTTATTAAAACTAAAGAGCTAAAAAAATTAATATATCGGCCTCCTAGCGGTGCAAATATTGAGGAGGAATCAGTACGATACTTTTTTCGATTACATTTTCGAATAAAACTTACGTATTTCAGTTGCATAAGATATGTGCAAGTATACGTGCATACATGAAATTCAGCTGATTTTCAAATTCTTTTAACTATCTACATATGTACACAAATAAAAAATTACGTCTAGTTCAATTTTCTTCGTGCACATATTTATTCATTGAATTGCGGTCAAAAAGAGATTGCTAAACACAGCAGCCCGAAGAGCGGTACAATTTCTAAAGTATTAAAATTTCTAAATAAAAATGCTTGTCAACTTTTCAGCACTTTCCTGAATCCATTACTCAGAATCCATTCCGCCAGAAATCACATCATAATAAATTTTAGGGTGCTTGAGAGTGGGGGCAGTAAACAACTCATATTTGCCTAAAATCAGCACAATACGATAGATACAAATACAAAAATGAAAAAATACGAAATACAAAATACTATACGATAAATACAAAATACTGATTCAAGCAGATGCACCTATATTGCATAATGCAAAAAATGAAGTACAAGTGTCAATCTTGACACATACTTTGCGTTGACTTCGGCGAATTCCTTGAGCGATAAGTCGCGATGTTTCAAAGCTTCTTTGAGATCATTTTTGGTTTCGGCTAATTTCTCGCTCAAATTCCCATACATCTTAATTAGACAAGCACTCTAAGTGATAAAATGTGTTAACGTGTAATAGACCAGTATTATTTATATCCATGCATGATCTGAGGGGGGCTTTGAGGGGATTTCACCGCCCCCAACACCGGAAAATTTTGCACTCGCCCCACAGAAATTTTTTCACCGCCCAGAATTCGCGATTTTCCAAAAAATTCGCGGGAAAGGTACTTTTTAAAAGGTTTTTAGCTATCTGCTTGCTCCAAAGTGTCATAATTTCGGCCGCCATATACTCCTTTTTTGACTATATTCTGTTCAATTTGTTCGAAATTCATTCGTATTTTAACGTTCTAGAAAAAATAGAACATAGTCAGAAACGCCCAAAAATGAAAAAATTATGTTTCTGACCCGTACCCAACGTTTTTTAAGCCCAAAAAACGTACTTCAAAATGTCACCGTCCCCCGAATTCTCATGCTGTGCACGTTGGTATGTATCACGTGTCTAGATCGCGAAAGCTTATCGGGTTTTAGCTTCAAAAATTTACTCCTTGCAAAGCGATCAGCTCAGCCATCGTTTGCCGCTGCTTGGCACGAGCGTCGCGATATTTCGCGTCGGACGGCTCGGGTTCCGGTTCGTCGTTCGCGCAGACGGCGGCGACGGCCGAGGAGGGTTCGTCGGGAGCCGCGAAACCGTTCGATGCCAAAAAATTAGCCGAAAAATTGCCGTCGGCGCCAACGGCGATCTGAGCGCGAAGCTGGGCAATTTCGTCGCGTAAGCGACAAATTTCGTCAGCGGCAGCCGCCGCCAACGCTGACGTCGGCGGATCGTTCGGATAGGCGTCTGTTACGGTCGCTGGTTGCGAAACATTCACGATACCCGAGCTACCGTGAAAATGCGTCTGAATGACGCCTTGCGCTTCTGAAAAATGCAATGCCCAGAAGGAATGTTTCGCTTCAGTGTTTTTTTCAAGGTCCCTTTGTACGTGTACAAGATGATCCCAAAAGCAGACATGAAATAGGGGAATGGTGGGATTCCCATCCCCACTCAAAGTTGGTCGTCCCCCATCCCCCCTTGTAGTCAGAAAATTTTTGATTTCCCCATTTTTAGAAACTTGCGATTTTTAGCCGTTTTTACAAGAATTTTGGCCGCTTTTGGCTAAAATTGGAGGTCATCAACCCCTTCCCCTAAAAATGGCCGGGGACCCCTCTCCCAAAATTTCAAGCCGTTACACGTATGCCCAAAAGTCCTTGAACATTTTGTACATGACATGCAAACTTACAAGTACTATAATATGGTATAGTAGCGCTTTCAGTGTGGTAAAACAGGGTTTTTCAACCTTTGGTAGTATATTTTATCCAATTTATGGATTTCTGACGACAGAAAATACTAAAAATTATCTGAATAGCGAAGCGCCAAAAAATTGGCATTTTTCCGATCTAAATTAAAATGCTGTTATTATAGAAATTTTTTGGAATTTTGAACCTTTTTGAAGTTTTTGTCTTCCCAAAAATCTTTGTACCTGTGCAAATACAATTCCGAAAAGTAAAAATCTTTGCAGAATACAGAAAACCATGTTCCGGTTCCAGATTTTTAGTGAAACTCGGTTCCGGTTTTGGAGAAAATGAAATCTCGGTTTCGCTTCAGGTTCTAACAAAAGTCAGGATCGAGGATTTCAGTTTCAGATTCTCAAACTAAGGAAACGGCGATTCCTGATTCGATTACCGTTCACTGGCGAAGGTACCGCAAAAAGGTCGTTTCCGGCCTATTCCGGTTAGCCATGAAGCCCCCAACAGAAAGGTATCGTCTCAACGCTTCCACTGTCTCAACAAATCTACCATTGCCGCAACACTCCACTAAAATTCTCCACATTCCCATTGTCTCAGCAGCTCAGCAACAGACACGCGTGGGGGGTTCGGGGGTCTAGACCCCAGCCCAGAATTAGAAAATGCGAAATTTTCTAGGGAAAATGAAGGCAAAATGAAGACAAAAATGAATGAAAATCTGAAATTTTCTTTAGAAACACTGAAAATTGACCAGAAACTATGGAATAGCGTAGTTTTAATGTTATTTGAGCATTTACGCTAGTTTTAAGGTCATTTTGGCACCAAAAAGGCTCATTTACTGATCTCCCAGACCGGCTGACCTCTAGATCGGCCATACTATGCATCTATGCTCAACACTACACTTTCTTTACTATCTCACCGTCGCAACAGTCCCACCAAAAGTGACTTGCAAAACAATGATTGCGATTCACGTACGTCTTAAGGTAAGCTGTCGCGGTCAAGTGTGCTGCAAGGGCTAAGTGTATTTAGATCCAGACTGACATGAATGTACAAGAAGCGGAACCGTACTATTTGCAAGCATAAAAGTAGTAATTGTCATTTATAAGCACTATTCGGTAATATTTCCTCCAAGACTGTATTTCTGTATTTCAAGGTGCCTGATCCTTACCTCCACTAATATATGTGCATGTACTGAACTGTAATTCATTCGTCGAACAAATTTTTCAAACAAAGACTATTTGTTCATAAAATTTTATTATTGCTGAATATTACATAAGAATTATAATTCGACAATTTATATAGAATAGGCAGAAATATTATGCTGATAAATAAAAAATTACTCAAAGTGATCCTTATCAGGGATGATTATCGATTTTTTTACTGCATGATATTTTATTTTAACATCCAAGAAAATCAATTCGTTTACTCTTTTGATCCTTTTTGTTAACTCATGCTAGGATTTTAATCTTTCAAATATTCTAGGAAACTTATGTGTACCACTACAATTACATAGATGAGATGCTCTTATTGACTGGCATTGGGGTCAGGAATGGATAATTGGCCAATTAATACCTATCTTTTCGCTCTAGTGTAGATATTACGCAATAAAGTCGAACCTCGTTAATAAACACTCGGATAGTAGGCACTCCCGCTTAATGAGCACCCTTCCCTCCGGTCCCGGCCAAGCTACTATGCATTATAACACTTAGGAACCCGCTTAACAAACACCCGATTAACGGATAATAAACGCAGTTCCTAAGATCGTGGCTATATGCCAACGTGGTAAAGACCTCGATTAGTAAACCCATGACAAGAATTTGTGACTTAACGACACCGTAATTCACTCTTTTTTAAAGTTAACCCGGTTAGTAAACACATCGTTTTGGATAACAAATCCGCTTTGTGCACAGTAAAGGTCAAAATCGCTAATATTCAGAGGGATACAGTAATGTTCTGTTATATTATTGTACTTTTGGCTATAGCAGCGCTATGTGACATGTAAACTTAAATAATTGTCAACTCGATAGTAAACGCGGAATTCTTGGTCCCCTCGGGGTGTTTATTAACGGGGTTCGACTGTATTTACATAATATGCTCATAAAAGTCTTCCTTTGAATTAAATTAGATATTTGAACCATTTTAGCTCACAAATCGTACTAAGTCGGATATTTTTGATAAACAAGGGTTGGCACTTGGCATACGTACATACCGGATAATTTTCGGGCTAGTTCCGTTTTCTCTTTCTCCAATCGAACAATACGGCGCTCATATGCTTCAACGCTCAAGCGATCAGGCAAAGAACTATCTCCATTGCTTTGCAATTCTGCTAAACTTTGGCAGTCTGATAATTTGCTAAAAATTGAAGTGATGCAACGAACGTAATTCATGAACGAAAAAAGGGAAGGCAAGGCGCTATATATACATAATAGACGATTTACTCCTACTGATCTTCCATCTGCAAATCCACCTTCCCCATTCTATGCCGTCATTAATTCTATTTCTAAATCCTTTTGAACAGTGCTTTTGTACAAGGTTCCTTTTTACATGTAGGTACAAAGATAGTCCCCAAAAGTCTGTGCACATTTTGTACATGCAGACCCGTAGCCAGGATTTATTTCAGGAGGCCTAAAAAATTTCGAAAGTAAGATATCTTGAAAACGATTAGGAAGTAGTCAAAAATGAAGGCATTTTTGAACGTTTGTCAACAAGCTCTACACAATGGTAAAGAAAATTTTCAAAGAAAAATTAAACATTTTTCACTTTATTTCATACTCATACACAAAAAATCTGTCGCTTAAAATATCTGCGCAACTGATTTATCATCGTCCAGTCCATAAGCAATTTTTTATTTTTTCATATTTGTACTCAATGCTTGTACTCTGCAGAAAAAAAACAACCAGAAAATTAGTTATTCGGCGAAAAATTTGACATTTTCTCCATGTCTCACTCAAATTTGAACGGTTTAAAAGAAACTATACAGAAACAATTAATCCAGCGCGAAGCGCCGCAAAATTTTGCATTTACTAGCGCAAAATTACGCAAAAAAACCTGCTTTTGCGAACTTTTAAATACACTTCGAGAATTTTTCATTTCTTCCTTTGGGGGACCCTTGTGACAAACAAAATTTTTTTGCTTTTGGGGGGACAACTAACCCCCCCCCTTGGCTACGGGCCTGTGTATAGTGTTTACATATGTATATGTGAATTTTAGAGCACTATAATACGATACAGTAGCGCTTTCTGTGTAGTAAAACTGCGGGTTTCCGATCTTTGGTATTAGAGTTAAACTAATTTAAGGGTTTCTGACGAATAAAAATACAAAAATTTATCAATAAATTGCCAATTAAGCGCCGAAAAATCTTGATGCTTTTAGTTTTAAAGAAGGATTTGCGGCCTTCTTATTATTAAATAGCTCAAAAACTTAAATAACGCGCAGCGCTAAGCGATTTAGTCGTTTTTACCGACTTAAACACAATTTCGAAGCTTCTTGAGGATAAAAGAAGAAAATAGCCAAATTTGTACGCATAATTCCGACACATTCCCGTACCATAAACTCAAGTCAAGTAAATGGACAAACAATGCAAATCACTGAAGTACATATATAAAGCACTAGAATTATTCGACTGATTAAAGCTTTAAAAGTCAATGCTGGAAGTTTAGAGCGAGAAATAACAAAAATTTGAAAGTTTTGCCTTGTGAAATGCAATTTCGCCATTATAAATTATAAAGGCATTACATAAGACAATCACTGATCCTGAAATGAGGCGCCGAAAATTTTAGGAAATTTCAGATCTTTTAAGACTTTTTGTTTTCGCAAAAATTTTTTTGTGTACTTGCACATAAAAAGACGATTTCGAAAAGTCATTGTTCCCTACGGGAAAATTATAACCCAATACAAAAAAGCCGTGCTTCTGAACACGCCAAAAACAAAAGAAATCAGCCACCAAATGACATACATATTCGTATGCAAGAAATGTATACAGAAAAAGTATTTTTTCTTTCTGAATAAATGTATATGTGGCTACTTCCAATTTTATATTCCAAGCGTGCGCGATTAAACATATAACTACCTACACATTTATGCTACATATAGTAAAACAATCCAAGAAAGCAGGGCACCATTACTTAATGTGTAAATGTTAGTTATTTATCGCTCTCTCCATGAAATTTGATCACTTAACAATCCGTAAGTTTTGCTGAGGATTGCTCGATCTATCTGCCTAGCCTATGTTTATACTTTGTAAGACAGGACCTAATCGTATGTATGCATTAAAACATATGACGACGCTCTAGGTATATTATATTATTGCGTGCAACTGACAATCTTTACAAAAAATTTAGGAATATTAAGTTTTCAAATTTCGTGAGCGATAACTCGCTAAACACTATAAAAATGAGAATGGGCCATGAAATAAAATAGATAACAGATATGCTAACTCACGTAGCATGATGCTATGTAAAAAAAGGAAAAGAAAAATATGTTCGACGTGTTTGAAAAGAATTTGTAGTAATGAATTAGCTTCATTTTCCAAGTCACGCTTCGTAATTGAAATAAATTGTGAAGCGTACACAGTTGTACGTGTCTTTATGCGAGATATTATATAAAGTATTCGATATAGGATTTATCCGAATTCTTTATGCACACCCATTAATTTATTTCCTTACCTGTTATGGGTGTACGTGAATCCAATGAACGGTAAATGATGACCCGTAAAGGCTGCTGATACATTGGGTGGCTTAGTATCCTAAAAACAGGACTCAAAACCTATCATCATTCAAAAAAGCGCCGTTGTCTGAACTTCAGCGAGAGGTAATAAAGCATACTTTTTAGAGTTATGTATTCTATTGAAATCGAATAAGAATTAAAAATTTTATTACAGTATGTTAGAAGCCTTCCATAATGTGAAAAATGTGGACCAGCTTAAAAATTGACAAAAGCCTTACAGAAATTTGAAGGCAGAAAATTTGGTAAGATACAGCGATCCTAAATTCGAGCTGCTACGATTTTGACCGAGCCTGACCTTCATTTCGTACACACATCTGTTTTTATATGTACATGACATACATATTTAATACTAAGAGAAAGTTACTGTACCAAAGAATTAGACAATATTTGTACAATTATTTTAAAAGACCATCAACGCTTTGTCTACAAATAGAGCTATGTAATGAAGCACTTATACACTTTCTAATTTTAACAGAATGTGAACTGCAACACGACGTATTTAGAGCTCGCAACACCCTTATCCAAACTTGATCGTTCTACGTGCTTAGAAGTGTGAGAAATAATTACAAATTTATTCGTCATTCCTAATTTATTTTAATCAAAAACGGCTTTTGATAAGGAAAAATTTTAAATTTTCACTGGAGAATAGAAAATTCGCTGCAACAAAAAAATTGTTGCCCTCGGGAAAACAGACTTTCCTATCCCACGCATATGTATTTGTAACCTTTCTAGGATCCACATAAGTGTAAACGATAAAAACTCCTAAATAAGGTCAGAGTAAAGTAAGCGTTCCCTTACACATGTAGAAAAGTCTGATTCCTCCACGTCAAAGTTGGACGTATCCGTTGGACTACTGACCTCCGGCTTGTAAGCTGCTTCCGCTTGAAATCAAAATTTTCCAATTCAGTGAAAAGTACGTAAACGAATAAAAATTCGTCTACAAAACTTTATTTTTAGGTGTTTAAGCTGAGTATAAACGAAAACTTGAAGGCCAATTACTCCCTAATATGGCAGGTTGTCCCATTCTTCAGGTCTGAGCTGTTTTTACATCTATGTATGACCCCTGAAGTAGGTATCTGAAGATTGTTGTGTTAGGTAAGGATGACAGCAAGTACATATATGACGTACGTACATAAGATAGAAAAATTTAGGAAACAGACCCAGTTTTTACAGAGTAGTAGCAACCCTGAAATCTCCGAAAGCTAAAGAATCAAATTTTGGCAAAAAAAGATGGAAAGAACGCGTAACATCATTGCAATATGATCTCCTTTGGCAAATGCGAACATTTCACGCTTTGCATGATGGAACGTCAGATTTAGATGTTTTGTATTCAAAAGCTATTTTTGGACCAAAGCTTTAGACTAAAAGCCAGTCAAAATATTCTGGCTTATTGTGTCTGAAGAAAATTCCTATTTACTCTACGCAGGCCTGTTAAAAATCATTGTTTTTTTCTAAGGGACCCCCATAGGAAGAAATTGGCGCTTCGCGCAGTAATAGTATGTATGCATTTTCTGTATATTCTATGCATTGCACAAAAATTGAATGTAAAGACAGCAATTCTGGATTGTTCATCAACTGAATGATGAAAAATCAAAAATCAATCCTTTAGATAGTTTGAACGATGGACTTTTGGTGTAGGCGTATGAAACAAACTTTATTTTGTTTGAAATATTTCTAAACATTTGTATAGAGCTATGTAGCTTACTCATGAAGCGCTCAAAATAGCTTAATTTTTGCCTACCTTCTAATGGTTCCCGAGATATCTGAGATTATAATTTTCGGTTCTTTCCCCCAAATAAGTGCATCAATCGAGACCTAAATATCACTTAAATGTCAGTCTTAAAGACTATAATTCTTCAGCAAGTCAATTCTATAAAATAGATGGCATTTAGAATAACGGAAAATCACTACGCCTTGTCGTACCTTTCTTGAAGCCTACTAAGTTGATGTACTAGTACTTACGTCTATTCCTCACATCCATAAGCAATGCAAGCAGGTTCGTAACAAAATAAAAAAAGTCCGTCCAAAAAAGGCATTTTGAGAGACGACTTGCGATTAAGAAATAATCGGAAAAAATTAAACATTCAATTTCAAATTTATTGAGTTTACAAAACTTCAGGGAAAAAATTGTAAAATTAAAATCTTATCGAAAAGTGGCTCTTCATGATTTTTAAGCTTACAATCTCTAATATTTTCCCAATCGATGCCTCTAAAGAACAAATGCCGTTTGAAATCTTCGAGTCCGCTTTTGCCAAAACGACATTCCATTGAACAAATAAGACGTCGCATTAGATCCTTTGCTTCATTCGACACTTCGACGTCCTCGGGAAATTCAAATACTTCCTGAGACAGTACAATGATGCGTATTCTTCATATTATCACATTTATCAAAGCATTCATTTATTCAATAAAATATTTTCCTGTTTCATTACGAATTGACGCAAAAGCCTTAGAAGTGTGTGTCAGGCAGTACTGTATTTAGGGAGTCAGTCCACCCCTTGCGCAATATAGAATTTTTGGTAGGTTAGATAATGCACTAAAAGATGAAAATTTGCATCTCGTTGTCATAAAATCTTCAGAAATTTCGGCGCTTCGCGCCATATGTGAACTATTTTCTGTATTTTGAGTTTAGCACGGCCAAAAAATGACTGTTTTCACCAGTGTTTTTTTGTACAAGGTCCGTTTGTACATGTACAAAGATGGTCTCCAAAAGTCTTTGTTGTACATTTTGCACACACAAATTTTTGGGTACTATAATATGATACAGTAGCGATTCTAGTGTGGTAATAACAGGGTTGTTCGACTTCTGTTAGTGTATTTTAGCTAATTTCTGGGTCTATAAGGGCAAAAATCACTAAGAATTGTCCTAAAACGGCGCAAAGCGCCGAAAAAGTTGACATTTTCCCTTTCGAAATGCAATTTCTGCCATTACAAAGATATATAGAACACACAATTACTCATTTCGGCGCGAAGCGCCGAAAATTTTTGCGAATTTTAGACCTTTTTTGCAATTTTTGTCTTCCCAAAAATCTTTGTTAATGTACAAAGATGGTCCCGAAAAGTCTTTGTACATCGGGAAAAATCTTTGTCGAGTACAAAAAAACACTGGTTTTCACAGCCAATTCAGAGATGAGAAATTTTTTCGAAAAGTGATTTATCTCAATTAGGGATCAACCGGAGCTCCGGCTCCGGCCTCCGACTCCTCCGGCCATTTTTCGGTCCTCCGGCCTCCGGCGGCCGGAGGTACAAAAAAGGGGCCGGAGGCCGGAGGTTTTTTGAACCGAATCATTCAATGCTTTAACGCTCTTCTTTTCTTTTGAAGCTTAGCACTCAGATTGCCTATTTTGTGAATTTGTACAAACACAGGTTTAATAAGTGAAGCTGTGAATGTGAACACTAATGTGGCATTGTGAATGCACCATTGGTGAAATATTATATCAAATCTTGCATAATAATGAACGAGAATATTTCAGATTGCAAAGCGAGCCGAGTCCGCATTAATTCAGCACACGAATGGATATAAATCTCTTTCGAGTGACAGAATAAAAAACTTGGTGCGACGTAGTCTGCTCACTTACTTTTTGAGCTATTACGGATTGTAGATATAAGTACATACAGACACATTGCTAAGCTTTTTATGCTGTGTTTATTTGGGTACTTTTCGAGTATAAGTGCATCCAGACAATAAGGGCAAGCGAGAAAGCGGTGAGATTGGAGCTAAAAATATAAATATGCTAATTAAATGATTTTTTCGATTATCCGACATATAAATGCATGGGCTAGATAATAAACATTCACTTCTACAGATCTTTTACTTATCCATGAGCAATGTATTTATACAAACCTATATACTGTACACTATATGAATTATATTTACGGCTTGTGAAAATTCTAGTTCACTGAAAATTCTAAGTTCACCTCCGGCCTCCGGCTCCGGCTCCGGCCGGAGCCGGAGGTGACGATGGCCGGAGCTCCGGCTCCGGCCCGCAGGAAAAAAATGGACCTCCGGTCGATCCCTAATCTCAATTGATAGAGCATGTTAATGAACGTTAAAAATGCAGTTTTTATTGACTGTCTCGACGACGTTTCTGAGATATAACCCACAATGCATAACTAAATCTTGAACATTACAGATTTTATTTGATGAAATTTTCAATAAAAGCTAATTATATAATCAATTACGAAATTCATAATTTTAAGAAAAAACTTAGTGTTTGAACATTTTAATAAATATAGGAATGGGAACATAAACAAGGAAACTACTATCGACAGGAGCATGAAGATTTTTATTCAAGCTTTCACTAATTTATTTTAATTATTTCATTTTATTTTACTATTTTATTTTAACATCATTTTAATATTTTAATTTCGTGAAATAGGTCAAAATTGACCTGATCAAAAAACCAAAAATACAGCATTTTCGAGAGGCAACCATAAAAAATTGTTACGTATGTATGTAAGTACATATGTAGCTTTTAAAGTAGTAAAACGCATATTTCTGAAACTGCTCAGTAAAAGATGAATCTAAAAATACGCCTTTCAACAGTTATCATCGAAGAACGATTATAATGCACAATCCCTAATCCGACCAATCTGAGCAACAAAAATCAAGAAAACTACCGAATATTACAGCGATCAGTGGGGTAGATAAAGACGATTATGTATAAACATAAGCATTATCCTCTCGACATCATTACAAACAATCACTAACGCTTATTGTGCTACGAACCAGTGTTTTTTGTATTCGGCAAAGATTTTTCCCGATGTACAAAGACTTTTCGGGACCGTCTTTGTATATGTACAAAGATTTTGGGAAGACAAAAATTGCAAAAAAGGTCAAAAATTAGCAAACGTTTTGCGCCGAAATGAGTGGTTGTGTGTTCTACATATCTTTATAATGGCAGAAATTGCATTTCAAAAGGAAAAATGTCAAATATTTCGGCGCTTCGCGCCGTTTTAGGACGATTCTTAGTGATTTTTGCCTTTAGAGACCCAGAAATTAGCTAAAATACACAACCAAAAGTCGAACAACTCTGTTTTTACAACACCAAGACCGCTACTGTACCATATTTTAGTACCCAAAAATTCGTGTGTACAAAATGTACAAAGACTTTTGAGGACCATCTTTGTACATGTACAAACGGACCTTGTACAAAAACAAATACTGCTACGAACGACGTTAAACTAAAAGTCGACTTCGGGTTATATTTGAAGCTGAAATCTAATTCGTTACGTGCATAACCTGATGATTCATAATCTTCGCATATGTTTCAACAAGGGATTCGGCGTAGAAGGGTGTTTCGCCGTACAACATTTCGTACATGCAAACGCCTAAGCTCCACCAATCACATTCAGGACCGTATCGCCCCTTCCCATCTTCCATGGCCTAAATGTGCACGAGCTTAGACCGATTGGAAGGAAATACGTACATACATACACATACATATGTACATACATACATATATTTAAAATGATAAATAAATAATACAATCACAATCTATTCTGAGAAATTTTTCTAACTAACGGTAATTTTTACTTGTTTTCAGAAAAATTCATCCGAAGGCTGCTCTTTCAGCCCATCATTGCTAATATTTTTTTTCGTGATTTTTTTAAATTTAAGAAAAGAGAGTCTTCAAAATACAACCATTTTTCTCTGAAATCAATAATACAAAAAGAGAAGAATGCGAATTATTAGATGATGAATATGTTCGTCTCGACACGATACGATCTTTTTTAATTTGGCCCTCAATCTAGACTACTATAGTCGTGGCCTCTAAAAAAACCACGTTTCATGTTTTTTGCAAATATTCATTGTGCAAGCACCCCAGTCTAGAAACTTATATAATCAGAGCAATGTCCCGTCGATGCTCCATCTTTCGCCACTTAGCTGATTTCATAGACCCCTTTAGTCTTGGAGAAAAATCGATCAAAGTCAAAACTAAAAAAACCAGCAAATTCCATTTAGGAAGTAAAACAACCATGGGAAATAAAAAAACCACCCCAAAATGTTATGCGAAGTGGGTGGTTTGCAGCGTAAAATAGTTAGTTGACCTTACATGATCATATTTTTTGAAAAAAATTCCTTTTTTTACGATATTTCCGTTCATTTTATCACATTTATACCAAAATCAATAATTTTTTCTAAATTTTAATAAAAGTTGTATAAATTTCACAAATAAAGTCTTCAAGTGATAAAAACAACTCTAGATAAGTCTTTTCTACATCCTCTGCAAGAAATCAGTGCAAAATTATGCAACTTGATGAAAAGTAATTCCGTTGCCATGGCAACGTAAGCATTGGTCTTTTTTTAGGTTACAGTGGTTTTTTTAGGTTACAAGAATCGAACTTTTTTGGCAGTTTTTTGGGGTTATTCCCATTTTTTGTGGAAAATAAATATCAGGCATCATGTAAGGTGCTACGAGGCACATTCCTGCTAAGTTTTGTAAAAATTGGCGCCAGTTTTTTTTAAGTTACAACTGGTTTTTTCAGGTTTGACTTTGAAGGTATACTGTAGCTATGTGGATGACGTAGGACGACATCTAAATTTTTCTCTGACATTAGTGTGCAAGGGAGCCTAACGTTAAAACATAAAAGATTCCAGCAAATATGAATACGGGTAGAAATACGGACCCTCGGAAATGCTTTAAAAAAATCATAAAAACGACAATTTTTAGGAACTTTTCGACAAATTTATTTCTCAAGTTTCTGAATGATCCGGTAAAAGATCAGGGGTCGGTTGTCATCCTCACGGCATAGCTTGTTCGCCAGCATAATATCATCAGTCATCTCCTTTTGGTTATGGAAAAAAGGGGTGGGTTGTTTCAGGTTACAAATCGACTGGTTTTTTTAAAGGTTAGCACTATATGTACGTACATATATCCATACATATGTGATCTACATATTCCTAAACCATTCAAGAGTGCAATCCTCATCGCTAAATATTCTCCTGCGCTCTAAAGATATATAATTACACTTACATGCACACTGGGGGGAATGGGGGGTGGTATTCCTCCTACAAAGACTTTTGGAAGGCATACCGAAGCGTTAAATGACGTCAGACAGTATAGTTATAGGTACATATCAGTGATCGTACGGGGTCAGATTTTCACCCCGATCGAAGTCGGGGTCGGGGATGAAAAACCCCGGTTTTCGGGGTCGGGGTTGAAGATTAACAATTAACATTGCATGATTACATACCAATTTGAAAAGGATAAAAACGATACCTTCACTTGTTTGTAGAGCATACTAATAAAGCTGGTTATGTTCAATATTTTATTTTCATTCCAAGTTCAAGCATGGTTTTAGCAATTTAGCATTACTTTCAATTTTAATCACTAATCGCTCTCGCTTTTTCGTATTCTTCCACAGTTTTTTCATAACGTGTAGAGGAGCCAATGGCAGCGAAGCGCCGAAAATTTTCGAAATTTTTACCGCTTTCATGTAGAATTTACGCCTTTTTATTGACAATCAGTTCGGAAATCATAAGAGGCACAAAGCATCAAAAAATTCAGTCATATTTTACCGCCCTGAGACAATAATCGGAAATTTTAAAAAAAATAAAACAATAACAATAAAAACCCCGGAAATTTTGTAAAAAAGCACTCTTATTTTTAATTAGTAAAGTTAAAATTTTCGCAAATTGGCAAAATCTCGTTTCTGAATTGAGTCCAAAAAAACTTAAAATTGATGAGCACCTACACTGCACAAAACTTCTGAGCTGAAATGCATTTTTCGACCTCTGCTAAGTATGTAGCGCAGCAACGGGTCGCAACCAATAAGTCATTGAAAGATGTATCAATGAGAATTTTGTTCTTACCATTTTCAGGTCCATTTGTGGCCTTCTTATTAACTAGTTCAGAAAACAGAAAATGCGCAAAAACACAAGAAAATTTGGCCTTTCCTTTCATTTAAAATATAATTATGTGTCCTTGTAAAGAAAGATAAACAAAGCAGAGAATAGATAAATTGGTACGCAAACATTTTCGCACTTTTACTATTATGTTCAACAAGCATGTGCAGTTTCATTGAATGAACTAATAGTGCATTAAATCACTAAAGTGCTGCGAAGCGCTGGATTATTTTAACAGATTCAAGCTTTTAAATTCATTTCATTGGATCTGTATAACAGTAAATAATAATGACTCGGCGCGAAGCCCCGGAAAATTTTGACGTTTGTGCCTTTTTAAACTCAATATTCTTGACACATGCGCCAGAAAAATCGATATAATTTCTGAAAATTTCCTGGGGGCATGTGCCTCCATTCCCCCGCTACGCCTGTGATTCCGCAGTAATTTCGGCGCACTTCATAATGGATAATATGCGAACATGTATGTACGTCTTAACGACATGGCGACCAGGCGTACTTTTTATGAAATATCGAGAGTGTCGAGTTTAACATATTAATTTTGCTGGTGAATGAATCGTCCTTGTTCCGAATTTATTTGCTATTTATACAATTCTTCTATGTACCAACAAATAAAATGCTATATTTCAACCCCGAAAAAAGGTTCAACCCCGACTCGAAAAATCATGCCCCGGTCGGGGATCGGGGTCGGGGTTTAGGCCAGGGTTTTTCCGGGGTCGGGGTCGGGGTCGGGGTCCCCGTACGATCACTGGTACATATACTAATTTTTCGAGCAGTAGACTGTCCAATTAATTCCTCCAGACAATTTTCTTGTATTATTTTGTATGTTTTTGATATTGCGGGTCATTTAATCACCCTTATCGTTATTGTTTTCATGCAGATTTAGCCATAAATATTCATGAAAAATGAAATAAAACGAATTAAGTATCGAAATTTGTCAAAATTTGTCCTTGAATAGGTAAAAAAATTACCATTCACTTCTCCCCAAGGAAACGCGGTTTACCCCTCCCCTGAGAACTTTTAACCTTGTGCATGTATGTTATTACTCTAAAAAATTACAGCAAAGCATTCATTTTTGAGCAAGCTGAATACTATAACCCGACCGATTTTGAAATCAAAATTGTTAATTACTGATGCAAAGAAATATGTACGTGATGCTCGCATAGGAAATCTTCGCTATTACCCTAAGAATCTCAGGTGAAATGTAGTCTGGTGTACCAACGGCCACATTGGATTGAACTGTCCCGTCTGGCAACATTTTCAAGCAGCTACCGAAGTCGGCTAGCTTAATATGGCCATTTATATCTAGCAAAATATTATCCGGCTTGACATCTCTAAAAAATTGAAATTAAGTCGAGTTAAGAACTCAGAAAACTGTGAAAAAATAGAGCGGAGTTCAATTTTCTTTAAAAAAAACAAAATAACGTGTGAAAAAATAGAGCGAAGTTCTATTTTCTAAAATTCCTACTCCTTATCATGTAAACGCGTAAAAGGGGGACGTCAGGAAATCTCCAAATCCATAATAGGCCGTTCTCTCACCCCATCCCTCTAAGATTAAGATTTGTCCATGGACTTTTGTGCTATTTGTGATAAAAAAAACAGGAGGCCTGGCTTTTCCTTTCCTTCCCTAAATGACCGACTAGGCTACATTTAAAATTTAGCCGCTACATGTATGATAATGTAAAACTGAGTTTGTAAGTATAGCGAGTTCACTTTAAGGATAATTCAGCACAGATCTCACAAAAATATTGGACACATTTTGCACAGCATTTTGGTGTGTTACAGGTCAAGACAAATTTTTTTATTGCTCCTTAAATCATAACGACATTTCATAGTTGAATATTCAACATAAATGTGCGGTTAACAGAAACAATAAATAACAAAGCAAATCAATAAAAATGTAAAAAATAAGATCATGCAAAGCCAGACCGGTATCCAGGATTCGACGGAGAGGGAGAAGCGAATCCAAAATTAATTCGCTAATATCTCGGAAACTTCGTGGGGGTAGCTCTAACGATCGACCGGAGATCCGGCTCGGGTCTCCGGCCTCCGGCAAATCCGGTCATTTTTTTCCACTCCGGTGCTCCGGCCGGAGGACAAGCAAAAATCGGCCGGAGGCCGGAGAATTTTTCGTTTCTTTGCATAGTGGCCGAACGTACTAATTGCTGACAGTATGCTTACTAAATTTAGTCAGAGCACAGTATAATAGCAGAAAAAGGAAATAACACCAAATAAAGTGTCTATCACCACAACTATCGTAAAATATTTATTTTTAGGAAAAACGAAAATGAAAATGAAACAAAAATTGTGAAAATTGCTGCAGTAAATTCCTGTTGACACTGGAAGTCAAAGGGTAGCATAAGATGCAGTCTGGCCTGCACTGCACATGCTTTACTGATTTTCCAGATAATGTTGCTGCCCATTCTGTACGTCATATTCGCGGTTCACTGAACATAATATAGTATGTAACGTACCTATGTATATACGGTCACACACAATCATGCTTTAACATCAAATATTGCCTATTGACGCTTTATTTAGAGCAGGCTAAGGAGACGACAGCTTTTTCCTTAATAAAAGCATTGAATAAAATTTTTTTGAATGTAGTCTATTTTACCAGTTGCGGATCTAGAATTTTCCTAAGAAAGGCGGTATCCCTACTTTTCCAAAAACAGCCAGAAATAGGTCCAAAAATTTGCCCTCAAAGCGCGACATAGCGTTTTTTCAGTGTTTTACATTGTATATATACTATCACATAAAATCACTTTTGACGCAATATTTTTTCTTAAAATTTTAAAATTTTAGACAATTCTGTGTGAAAAAAATCATTAAATTTGTTTGGCTTCAACAAAAACCCGACGCGAAGCGCCAGAAAATTTGTGAAATTAAAGCGGATACATGTCACTCGCCAAATTTTTTTGGCCAATGGGGGGACGGCCGCCCCCCCGCCGCCGTCCCCCTTAAATCCGCCCCTGTATTTCATATAACTAATTAGCTGATATGCAGTTAAATGCATGTGCACTATGGTCTAGGTCTTGGTCACAAAGATGTCCTATCTATCCGCACGTGTAAAATTATATTTCTCCGGCCTCCGGCTCCGGCCGGAGCAACATAGTTCAATCCGGCTCCGGTCGGATCTCCGGCTCCGGCCATTTTTGCCTCTCCGGTCGATCACTAGGTAGCTCGAAAAAAACCGCATTTTCCAACTTCTTTAACATGCGCTATCCGTCAAATTTATAAAATTGGAAATTTTCAAGAAAAAAATTTCTTTTCGCTTAAAAGATTGTGGAAAAAGTCATTTTTGGTCGCGCTTGAAGCAAAAGTATAGTAAATACTTCATACACGACGCAAAGCGCCGAACATTTGATGACGTTCAGGCAAACAAATGCAAGTTTTCCGTCTTTAGTTTCCAAGCATCATATTATTTTCAGATAATAAATAGACACGTTTATATCTGACAGCATGTCAGTCCTAGAATGTATTAGGCTTTGATTAAAAATTGAAAATTGTCAAACTTTCTAAACGGCGAAAACCGCAATTTAGACGCATTTTTATCTTCTCTTTTAATCGTCCTAATGCAAAAAGTTTTAATTATACATCGTAATAATATGCGCAGAGCCTCAATTCAATTTTAGAGTTCGAAAAACAAGAAATGAACAAATTTATCAATTAATAAACGACACTTATGATTAACACTCAAAAAATTTGAAACAAAACATTTCTAAAATCTCCAAAAAACAAAAAGCGAGTTGGATAATCCTCGTCGTTAACGATATTAAATTTTAAGCGTAGTGAATGTCTGTAACAAACGTAAAGCTTACTTTGCTCGCACGAATGAATGAAAACTTTCACCAAAAATTAATCAAGAAAGCTTGTTTTACGATAATAAATCAAATAAATCATTAGTTAGCCATTGAAAAGCTGCGAATAAACAAGCGACGCTAAAAACGAAGAGCAGCTGTGTAACTATGTCTCTCAATAAGAAAACAAGCAAGAAAAATTGGGTACAAACATCAAGTGACTAGTTAGTCGATAATGATTGAAAACAGGCTACGTATTTTAATTCGTAAGAAAAACAAATCGGTAGTAAAAACTTAATTGCGTTGAAAATAATAATTAAAATTCCGATTTTTATGACCTAACCGGGGTACATAATTGCAGAAAACCCAGCTTAAAGGTGTTTAACGTTAAATGTGACCTTCTTGAAGATTCGACATGCGCAACAAGCTTTATTAATTTCCAATCGAAATCCACGAGACAATTGATTATAAAGCGAACTACGAGTAAAAAAACCCTTTTCGAAAAAATCAATAAAGTTGCATAGGTACTTCAAACATTTATAACTGGATTAGAAAAAAACGATTTCTGACTATAAACTGGAAAAACCTCTAAAAGAGCTAAAAATGAACTTTTCAAGGACATGAGTATGAAACTACGCAGCCTTCTGCCAAACTTACTCCCTTAATTCTCATAATATATATAACCATGTGCATAAACAAACGTGCACACCGGGAGGGTATGGGGGAGGGTATACCTACTAGGGATGCAACGGATATCCGATCGATCCGGATCCGTTATTATCCGGCATTATTTTGATCCGGATCCGGTATTTTGAAAAATTAAGATCCGGATCGGGATCCGGATCCGGTATTTTTAAAAAATAAGATCCGGATCCGGATCCGTTATTTTTACAGTTTAAAACGGATCCTAAACGGATCCAAGAGATTATGATAAAAGATCATTAAACCTTGAATTGTATTGAAGAAACAACATCATTATGAGACAAAAGCTTTACATTGATTGACTTGATACTCAAATTCAATGACAGGCAAATTGTATTTAAGAAACAGCAGCTTCTCTGCAACCAAAGAAAATGGTAGATTGCTCAAAGTCATAAGCTCAACTAACCGCTCATCTATATCAATTGATCTTGCGTCATCGTTATTCCATTTTTTACCCTTTTAATCGTACATAAGTTAATTAGGAATCCTCTCATAAAAATAAAATATTCCATACAGCAAGTAAGCATGCTTCCATTGTCATTTGCACTTTTTGTTTTTCATGTTTCAAAGCAGTCTTTTCGCAATCTGCGCGTTTTTCTGCAAAGGAAAGTAGACATGCCTGACGCGAATCTTCTACAATCCGTGCTTAACAAGAATACCTCTTTCCTTTTCTTCGATCTGCTGGTACTCCTCTGCTTTGAACTTTTTATAATCCGCCGCATGCTTAGTTTGCAGACGCTTTTTCATACAGGTTGTACCAGTGTTTTTTTTGTACTCGGTAAAGATTTTTCCCGATGTATAAAAACTTTTTGTGACCGTCTTTGTACATGTACAAAGATTTTTGAGAAGACAAAAACTGTAAAAAAGGTCTGAAATTCGCAAAGATCTTCGGCGCTTTGCGCCGAAATGAGTAACTGTGAGTTGAACGTATCTTTATAATGGCAGAAATTGGATTTCAAGAAGAAAAATGTCAAATTTTTCGGCGCTTCGCGCCGTTTTAAGCTGATAGTGATTTTCGCTCTTGGAGACGCAGAAATTTGCTAAAATACACTACCAAAAGTCGAGAAACTCTGTTTTTAACACACTAAAATCGCTACTGTACCATATTATAGTACCCAAAAATTTGTGTGTTCAAAATGTACAAAGATTTTTGGAAAGACAAAAACTGTAAAAAGGCGTAAAATTCCCAAAAATTTCGGGCGCTTCGTGCCGAAATGAGTAATTGTTTATCCTATATATCTTTAAAATAGCAGAATTTGCATTTAGAGTGGAAAGATGTCAAATTATTCGGCGCTTCGCGCCGTTTTGAGACAATTTTTAATAATTTTTGGCGTCAGAAACCCAGAAATTAGATAAAATACGCTATCAAAGATCGAAAACCCTGTTTTACCACACTAAAATCGCTACTGTACTATAGTACACAAAAATTTGCATGTACTAAATGTACAGACTTTTGGGGCCCATTTTTGTACATGTACAAACGGACCTTGTACAAAAAAAAGACTGGGTGATACCCCTCCACCGCTCATGGAAAGCTTTGCTGCGCAGAGATTACATTGTGATTTAGTTTCGTTATCAGCTAGCGTAAAATAGTTTCAGATACGACCAGAAATGCTTTTTGGCATTTCCGATTAATGAGAGGAAGACGCCAGATTCGCAGTTTTTCAAGCTACAGCCGAATTAAGATCAATCCGGACCACTGAACCAAGCTCATGCAGCTTTGCTTATTTCAACATCCTACAGTAATTCTGCTTCTGAAACTAATGAGCACCGTACTTGCGAACAAAAATTTAGATATTAAAAAAAATTAAAGCGTTCATAATGCATATTCATGGATCCGGATCCGGATCCGTTATTATCCGTTATTTTGATAATTAAAGATCCGGATCCGGATCCGTTATTTTAAATTTTATGGATCCGTATCCGGATCCGGATCCGTTATTTTGAATTGGACGGATCCGGATCCGGATCCGATGTTATTGGAAAACCCGGATCCGTTGCATCCCTAAATTACCGACCAGGACTTTTAAAAGGTATACCCCCAAAGGCCGCTTTGGGATAAAACCTATTGGGTCAAAAACGACGTCTAACAGAGTAATTTCATCAAGTACAAAGACTTATCTTTCGAGCGGTGGACTGGAATGGTCAATTCGCTCATCCAGACACTGTTCTTCCTACATTAGTATTTAGTTGTCACAGATCATTCCATCGTCTTACTATTATTTGCTTTCATGCTAGTTTAACCATAAAAATTCTTAAAGAGTAAAATACAACAAATTAAGTCTAAAAATTTGACATTAAATAAGAAATTAAGTATTCATTTACCCACCGGAGCATTTCAACAGTAAATATAAAAATGCAAAATAAGACGAAAATGTTCTGACCTATGAACATAGCCTAAAGTATGCACTGAATCTATCGCCAGAACCATTTCGGCGACGTAAAATCGAGCCATATCCTCAGGAAGTCTATCTTCGAATTTTGACAAAAGGGTTAACAGATCACCACCAACATAGTAATCCATAATTAGGTACTAAAAAATGAATAAAATGACTACACACAAAACCACATGAACAATTGCAAAAAAATTAATGAGATGAATTCAGGAAAAGAATTGTAATTTGGCACAAAAACGGGTTATTTCAATAAAATATGTTATGGTAGAGTAGGGGCATGCGTAATGAAAATAAAAACAAATATAATAACGTAGCCAGCACAGCAATTAAATCGCTTTGACAAATCTAGACTTTAATCCCATTGAACTCAAAGTAAAATTCGTATAAAAAATTTGATTAATTTGATGAAAGCTAATGCGAAACGAAACATAGAAAAATAACTAAAATGAGCATGAAAATAAAGCAGAAACCGCATCATACATGGGCAACGTATAGTTGGCCAGAGAGCGATAGGGTAAAATCCAAGAATGGTCATATGTTGAATTCTGGTCATTATGTTTGTACAAGGTCTGTTCACACTAGTACAAATATGGTCCGCAAAAGTCAACATACATTCTGCACATGTAAGATTTAGGGTACTATAATGTAGTGAAGTAGCAAGGTACGTACGGTAAACTGGGTTTCTTGACCCTTCTTGATGAAATTTAGCCAATACGTGTGTTTCTAGCAATGAAAAATACATTAATTTGTCAATACGGCGCGAAGCGCCGGAAAGTTTTCGTATCTTTACCGTTTTAAGTTAGAATTTTCAGCCTTTTTTCCGCAATAAGCTCACAAATTGTCTAGCAGCACCTTCCGTTTTCTCAAAATCATCTGATAGTACCTGGTTTTCCAAAACTTTAGGTAGGGGTAATACTCCTCTCCCACCCACGATGCCCATATGTGAATCGCATCATTGTCTTCATCTCTTATTTAACATTGTACCGACGTCAAAACCTAGAAGTTCTAGTATATCAATAATAAACAGATAGGCCAGCCACCAAAAAAAGATCTTGAGGGAGGTTTGGGAGGTTTTCGCCCCTCCCCCACTTTTTCACCTTCCACAATTCGCAATTTTCCAAAAAAATTTTCAAACAATTCGCAGAAAAGGTGCTGTTGTAAGCGCTTTTCCGCTATCTGTTCACTCGAAAGTGTCAAAGTTTTACTCATTTTTTTCACTGTATTTTGTTCAATTTACTCGATTTTCTTATGTTTATCCAAAAAATGTTTTTACGGTCTATAATGATAATTCGTCATCAGAAACGCCGAATAACGATGTTTTTGACGCGTATCAAGTGTTTTTAAGCCAAAAAAGGCGTTTTAAAATTTCGCCCCTACCAGAATCTCCATGTTGTGCATCTCTGTCAGTACCTACGAATGATTCTAACCAGATTCTTGTCATCTTGGAATGCAAAGTGTAAATTAGTAATCCACCGCCTATCGCCTTTCACCAATACATCCCTTTCTTCCTTGAAGCAAGCGGTGTCGGCCCTTTTCAGCATCTCCCATTTGTTTAAAATTTTCATCGCATAAATAAAGCCAGTTTGTTTCATGCGAACAACCGCAACCTGAAGATAAGGTTGATAAGGTTGACTTCGCTTTATTAACTGAATTGATATAAAACGTACATATTGCCATTTTAGCTAATATGATACTTGAATCGATCAGTACCTACAAAAAGCATAATACTCGTTAGATTATTCATAAAGTACAAAGTTGATGGCGGAGAAAAATCTCAAAATTGAAAAACAGTAAAGCTAATCGTCTAATATCGTAAGTCACTTACCATTTTTGAGATATAATTGCGATTTTAAACTCGATTTGCGAATGTTTGAAATTTCTAAGGACACTTATTTTTAATTTCTTCGTTGAGAATTAGATTATAAATCGTGTTCAATTTGTGAATTCATGATAATTTTTAGGCTATGCGTGAGCGAGGCCAAACATTCAAGGGGAGGGGTGAAAAGCAAAAATTGCTAGATATAGCTATGTGCTTCGTAAAAACGGCTCTACAGTCCTTTTGGGTTCAGAAGAATAGCTATATTGCCTTTTTGGACTCACAAACATAGCTATATTGCTTTTTTGGATCCACAAACATAGCTATATAGCCTTTTTGACCTAAAAATAGCTATTAATCCCTTTCTAGAGTCGAAAAAAAGCTATATATATCCTTTTCGAAACTCACAAAAGACAACTAAATAGCATTTCTGAGCTTAAAAAAGACTATATAACTAGTTTTCTGAGCCAAAAAAGGCCATATAGCTCATTTTCTGAGCCCAAAAACGGATATACAGCAATGGCTTTTCGGCCAAAATCGCTGTATAGCTATCAGTTTTTCAAAGCTCAAGGGGGTAATACCCCCTCAACCCCCATGCTCATGTATGTTTTTGGGTACATATATATTTACGTAAAAATATTCAAGGAAAAAATTGCAATCAGTACAGTTCAAAAAACTATTTGAAAATATATATTATATTTGCATCATAAAGAAAAAAGAAATCCCATAAAGGAAAAGCATAAAGTCAAAACGATAAAACCGGACTTAGGCAGGCAACTTAAAGCGAAAATATAGAAACTGAGGAATTAACAAGGGATTTGCCTTGAAAATACGAAAATGAAGTCATCTGGGGAAGCTCACCTCTCCGAAGGCGCCACGCCCGATGACTTTCAGCAATTCGAAATCATCCCGACTTAGTCGCAATGCCTTTGCTTTGTTCACTATCGGCCTGGCAAAATCAATACACGAATAAAGTGTTGGCATAAAAATATGGATGCAATATGCCTATTTTATTATTTATTCTTCGTTCCTACATTTTATATAATTGTTTAAAAAACATAAAGGCAATCTGATCCATGTAATTTAGGACATTTTTCATTTCGCAAGACTACGATTCTCGAGCTTTTGTTTATATACAAATAAATTTGGCTGAATTTACTATCTACATCCATAAATAATAAGGTCGACTACAAAAAGAGCGTAGAACCAGGACTTTTTTATTTTGCACGACTCTCATTTGCATTTGTGCAAAGGCAAATTGGTTCCTTTTGCACGGATAAACAGTTCTTTGCATTTTTAGCATAAAGGCTGCTCCGTTCCCCAAATTTTCACTTGCAACTGAGTGAAAGGTCTTTCATTTGCATGGTGCAAAATAAAAAACCCTCTGTAGAAATAACGATTGTGTCAAACTTTTCCTGGTGCTTCGCGCAGAATTTACTTTCTGTGCTAGTTTAACTTTGCAGCGCACAAAGATTGAGTACACAGACGAAAGTTACGAAATGGTTCATGGATTGGATGATGAGTAATAAATCAGGCAAATAGCTATGAGTATGACATAAAATTAAAATTTTTTGAAATTTTTCGAATTCTTTTTCACCATTAGAGCTTATTGCCGAGAAACGTTGGAAAATTCCTTCAGATTTGTCCATCCTTGAGATATCTGACTTGAAAATGTTAAGCCCACAGAAATAAAATTATGAAAACGAGCCTGGTGTAGATGATTCCTTCTATTTTTAGTAAAATTTCGAATTTCAACCACTTGTATCGATAAAGTCGCTTTACTCTCAAAGATCTTTTTCCAAACAAAATCATTTCTCCCAATATGACCTAAAGCTCTGCATTGCTTATGTCAATTTAAGAGTCACAAAACAGCCATCCAAAATGTTCGTCGAAAAGACGAAATTTCGTGATTGATTACGCATCAACCAAAGGATGAACGATATTTGGCATTAGCCTGAGTCGCGAATCATTTATAGTGCAGTATGATTCTTAGCTTTTACAAATCTGAAACAGATTTTCATATATTTTCTGCAATGAATGACATATTCGGCACCAAAACTTCGCTCACTTTTCAGAGAAAAGCATAAAACGTACGACATAATTTACTCAGAGTCGATGACGTCACTTGAGAGCAGGAAAAAGATTGGCGAAGATTCTTTGTTATGATTTCTCAAACGAGCTAAATCATGTGAATTCAGGGATTTTAAAAACTTGTACCACAGAAAACATTAAGCCCTTAATTGTTAAAATGTCTGTGATTGCTTTTTCAAAAGCGAACACACAAGCACACTGAGTGGGTATTAGGGTGTATCCCCCCTACCACAACTTTTGAAAGGCATACCCCCTCAGGCCATTTGCGGACCAAAACCTATTGTTGGAATTATAAAAGAGCGCCAAACGATGCCCAACAGTGCGCAATTAGAGAATTCTGAAAACTAGGGCTGAAATACTGCTACAAAGCCGTCTTGAAGAGCTAAATTTTTTATTTAAGTTTCCAGGAAACGCGAACGGCCTTTTCAATCCATCCCTAATGAAGTAAAGAACTGATGCGAATAAATTGTTGTTGCATAATCGATTCAAGCGCGAGCTATGTATATACAAGCGCAGAAAAAATCTAAATCAATAGAAAAATGTTATCAATATTTTTTACTTCAGGCCCGTATCCAGGGGGCGGGGGGGCCTGCCCCCCCCGAAATGGGAAAAATTTTTTGTTTTTCCCAAGGGTCCCCCAAAGGGAAAATGAAAAATTGGCGAAGTTGGTCTGAAACACCGCCAAAACAGGTTTTTAGCATACTTTTGAGCTAGAAAAAACAAATTTTTCGGCGCTTCGCGCCGGATTTATTGTTTATGTAAGGTTTTGTCTTCTAAACCGCTGAAAATCGCTCAAATTTGAGTCAGACATAGAAAGTATGTCAATTTTTTTCTAACGCTTTGCGCCGGATTCGTTGTTTAGCTATATTTTTTGCCTTCTAGCTCACTCAAAACAGCTCAAATTTGAGTTAACATGGGAACAGGCCTGTATGCGGGGGGCCTGCCCCCCCGAAATGGGGAAAAATTTTTGTTTCTTCCAAGGGTCCCCCGAAGGAAAAATGAAAAAGTGGCGAAGTGCGTCTGAAACAGCGCCCAAACAGGTTTTTAACGTACTTTTGAGCTAGTAAACTCAAAATTTTCCGGCGATTCGCGCCGGATTTATTGTTTACGTATAGTTTTGTCTTCTGAACCGCTAAAAATCGCTCAAATTAGAGTTAGATATAGAGAGCATGTCAATTTTTTCCTAGCGCCGTGCGCCGGATTCATTGTTTAGTTATAGTTTTTGCCTTCTAGCTCACTCAGAACAGCTCAAATTTGAGTTATGACATGGGAAACATGAAATTTTTCCGCGCTTCGCGCCGTATCTATTGTTTATATATGTTTTTTGTCTTCTAGTCCGCTCAAAACCGCTCAAATTTGAGGTTGATATGCAGAGCATGTCAATTTTTTCGGCGCTTCGCGCCAAATTATTAATTATCCGTATTGTTTTTCTCTGTAAAGCACAATGATTAAGTACAAAGGCAAGAGATAAGAAATAATTCGCCGATTAGGTGATGAGAAATCAGCTTAAATGATAAATTTGCTGTATATCAAAATGAAATAAAGTGAAAATTTTTAATTTTTTTGTTAAAATTTTTCTTCATCGTTGTATAGAGTTCGCCGAGACACGCTCAAAACTGTCGTTCTTTTCGCCTATCTCCTAATGGTTCTCGAGATATCTGGTCTCAAAAATTTTCGGCCCCCCGAAATAAAATCCTGGATACGGGCCTGTTACTTACGTGTAAAAAAAATTCTATTTTTGCTGGTCATTGTTTTTGTTTTCGTATTCCTTTTTTTCGTTCTCTATTCTTCTTTTTGCTTCAGATGTTTTCATGCAACTGTATGTGTCTATGAAATTATATTATTTAAATGCTAAATTAATGCAGTAAACGAAATAAACGCAGTGACGTGGCTCTCCTGTATTGTGTCGTTCTGCCAATGTACTAAAAGACAAACTTCTTTTTTGTTGTATTAAATAAGGCAATTAAAGGTCACGACGGAATATATGTCAATTGACGTTTGGTTACCATAAGTAAAATATCATGTGTACTCAGTTGAAAAAGGGTGACTTGGTGAATAAATTCTTCGAATTTATTATGTTGGTTATCGGTGTAACATCCGGCTATAAATAGAACACGGCGCTGAAAAATTAATTTTCTCGCACATGTCATTGAATAGATGCGTACTATTTTATAAACATACATTAATGCGTAACATAGTTCTTTTAAAACTTAAAAAAACAAAAGAATCTAAACTGTTAGGACGACTGCTCTAACTTTATGCGTCGTGGTTAATAAAGCGGTAGATATTCTAGTCTATGCACGCGCAATTCTAGGCAAAACCGCATGAACTTATGTGAAGGCCGTCGAATGATGAAAGAAAACGAGTTTGAGGAAAAAATATTTATATTAGGTGCCCATAGTAGAACGCATAATGCGCTAGAAAATAGGACAAAAGTTTTAGATTAGCCGATAAGATAGGCATATATGTATGCACACAGAACATTCTGTTTGATAAATCATTAAATTAAGCTTATGTTTTAAAAATACTGAAAGCCTACGACAAGCGTAGCAGCAAATCAAACAGCCGAAATATTTATTTGTGTGTGGACTTAAGTATTCAAGGCATTAGACTGCACTAAACACTCATTTTGACTTAATTTGTGGCACAAGACGGATATTTCCCTCCACCATACAACATGTGTTGTACAGCATAAAACTTCTACAGGGTGAAACCGAAAAATTCTAGAATGCCATTTTAGGCTCGAAAACGATGAGACACACATCAAAAAGATTATTTTTCAACGTTCTTGACGATTTCCTTTCTTCTCGGACGACAAAAACTGAGATAAAATTTTTTTAATTCAATAAAATATTGTCAAAAGCGGCTGTTAGGGCGAACAGCCAAAAAATGGCCCTTTTGAAATAAGAGATCCTTGAAAAAGCTTGAAAGTAGACGTTTTCGACGATTTTTTTGTAAAATCAAAAGTTAAATTATATTAAATTGAATCTTAAAAACCTATCAATTTTCTATCTGCAATGTGGTGCATTCATTGCCAATCAGCTATCATAGAAATCGACTTGAGCATCATAGAAATCGACTTTAGCAAAATTTTATTCAATAAAAATAATCTTGAAAATAAGGATCAATGATTCTTATCAGTCGAAAATAGAAGCATTCAAAGGTGAAATAAAATTTGTCCGTAATGGTAGTTTATACGACAAAAAACGCGTCTCAAGCAGTAGAAAGTCGATTTGAGATCACACGTGGGCGTGGGGGTTGGGTATGCATCCCCAGAAGAGTCGAATAACCCTCCCTAAAAATTCAATTTTTGAAAATTTTTATATTTTTTCGCAACTTTTTGATGCCCATGGAGAGTGCTCGATGAGAAACGTTGTAAAATGGTGTTTTTTCGCCATAACACCATTTTTAAGACCATTTTTTGACCTTTGATAAATCTTGCACACCCCCCCCAATTTCGGTGCTGCCCAACTATAGTTGAGATCATTATTGTGTACTTTTATTCCCTTCTGATTATCCTAAACTTGCTCCTCCATGAATAATACAATGTTTTAGATATGCAAACTGCAGTATATGCATTATGCAGACCTATAGCTACATAGGGAATTTTCGAAGAGAGGAGGAAACCATGAAAATAAGAGCTGGCGGTAGAATAACAAAGGCAGTCAAAATAGCCTGTGGAAAACGTTTTTTGCGGTGAAACAGCATGTTTTAAGCCTTTTTTGTCCATTTTGATTGCGTTATGTCACTTCTAGGATAAAATATATAGGAATCCATCAATCCAGCGCGAAGAGCCGAATTTTTTTCTGTTTATTTACGTCATTTTGACTTAACTTTACTTTTTGATAGCAAGTAAAAAGGACAACAATTTATATATGCGATGCGCCGGAAAAATTTAGACACTATTACTTACATCCTTCGTCATAAAAAATGATGCAGAAACTGTGGTCAACAATGCATTGGAAAAATATTTTATTCATTAAGGGATTCTTGTAGAAAATAGAAATTATATTTCATTTTTGGGAGGGTGAAATGTCTTCTGGCTACGAGCCTGCGTATACATACATATAAATATAAACATACGCATAATACTCGTATTCATATAATTAAAAAATAAAACTCAGCCAAGCATAAAAACGGAAGAATTTAAAGATTTAGCAAATGTACAGAAATAATCTCACCTCACACATTATTAGAATTGAAGCAACAGGTAATGCGTAAGGGAGGAAACAGGATCGATTAAATTCGGTCGTCTTGCTCGCCCCAAAAATTATTCTCAACAATCTTTCATTAATAAACAAAAATTTTTTTAATAGTTTTCTTGTTTTTGACAAAAATTAAAAATCCGTTGATCAATTTCCTAAAAATTGCCCCCAAGAACAAACTTATCCTCCTAAAAATTTCGAACTCTTACATTAGAAACATGTATGTATGTTTGCAGGCCCGTCTCAAGGATTCGCCCAGGGAGGGGCGGACCCAAGAAAAATGGATTTATTGATCTTAGAAATCTCGTTGAGATAGCTAGTAAAAACCACATTTTCTGACTTTTTTTAACACGCTCTATCCATTAGGATCGTGAGTTTCGATCTTTTTCAAAAACTTATTCCTTCATTACACTGTAAAAAATTTTGTTTTTTGATCGCGCTTGATGCCCAATTATTGAAAATAATTCAAGAAATTAAAGATTTTCTAAAAAAGATAGGCAACTTTTAGACCTTTCTGTGCATTCATCTTTCCTTCAAAAAAGTTTTTTCAGCCAAGGGGAGGCAACTCTACGCCCCTCTTAAATACGACCCTGCATGTATGAATTGATTTATCAAATCTATAGCTGAAGAAAAATTTTACTGTGCCACATCAGGATCAGCATGACAGTTCTGTAAAAAAACCAAAGCTTGAAACCACACATTCCGATAGGGGGTGAGGGTGGGGTATTACCCCCACCTCAGGGTCCGAGACTTAAATCACTGTCGGGCGATTTTGAGCTATCAAACATTTTCTGCATGATTTTCAAGTAGAAAAGCAGCGAAGATATTAAAATTTTTCCGGCGCTTAACGCCGACTACTGCATTTCTGTTTTGTTTACCCATAAAATACATAGAATGAACCTAAAATGATATGAAAAGTCAAAATTTTCGTAATTTCTTACATTTTTTACTTACAAGAGAGACGAAACTAGTCAGAATGGGACAAAAAGTAGTTAAAAATGCAGTTTTCCGCATTAAAACATGCTATATAAGATGTTTTAGCCATTTTTCATGTTTGACCTGCAAAAAAGGCTAGACTCTAAATTTAGTGGTTCTAAATTTTGGGATTTCACCCCCCCTTAACTTTCGACCTTGGGAAACTATGCTTGAACTGAAAAGAACAGGTCAATGGCAAATATAACTTATGTAGACAGGGCCGAAACCAGGATCTTATTTCGCTATGGTGGCTCGGAATTAACGATGTCAAACACCTACCTAGATAATTCTTAGGACCTATGCAAAAATAAAGGCTTTTTTAGCATTTCTCAGTAAACTCTATACAAAGATGAAAAAACTTTAAAAATATCAACAAAAATAATTTTTCTTGTCTTCGATATCGGATTTAAAAAACTAATAGAACCATAAGAAATGCGGCGGCGAAGCACCGTGAAATTAAGACTTTACTAGCTCGGAAGTATGTTAAAACCTCTTTCAGCGATCTTATGAGTGAATTTCGAGAAATTCAAACTTCTCCCTTCGAGGAAACCTTGTGAAAAATCAAACTATATTTCTATTTCAGGTAGGCTTGAGTCCCCTCTGCCCCTTGACGGGCCTGTATGTACATTGTACAAATATGCAAGTTAATGTACGCTTACTTGCGCCCCTGAATTAGGGTTATTCGAAATTGTTTTTCTAAAAAAATCAAAAATGCTTAAGATCGTAACTATCTGCATTTTATTTTTTCGAGTCGCATATCGCCTAAAATACAAAATTAAAATTCCTAATTTACTGTTTACGCGCGATGGCCCAAAACAAATCTTAAAAATAAAATTGAACAATATGCCAAATCATTTTTTCTAAAGTGCCGTAGTTATCTTAGCAAGCTAAACCCTGCTACCTTTTTACGTTTAGTATTCGCGAACTATGCTTTGGAGAGATCATTTTTTGTCAGTACCTAATTGTCACAGTCGTTAAAATCGTTTCAAACAATGAAATATTATGCTATTATACTCGTCCATATATACGTACGCGTTGTAGTCGGAAAACTACTTTAATCTCTCTGATATGCAACACAGGGAGGATATCCTTAAAAATTGATCATTTAGCAGACTTACGACCACTATACGACTGTTTGCTGCATTAAACATGAACATTAAGATAGGAAAAAAGCTAACCAAAATCAACAAATTCTGCGATATTTTTCTCCTTCCTCAACGTTGAGCTGGAGCATTCATCGTATAAGCAAATCAGGACGTCAATCAACGTCTCGATCGAGAAACAATCGCCAAACTGAGGTCCAGTAAGATACAGGTGTTCAAGCTGCCGAACGTGATGATCTGCTGGCAAAGGAGACATGGTAATCGCGTAAGAAAAATTTATTTATAGCCCAATTTTCCCATCTTAAAATAAATATATAACAGCCTGTCGTAGTCAATCCATCTGAAAATGGCAAAGAATAATAATGCGGAAAGCAGACGATTGAATCAATACAAACGGTCACTAAAATGATTCTTAAAAGATAAATTCAAAGAATTACTTAAGCATTGGTGTGCAGCGCAGCATGACCACTCATGCTTCCTGTCTATTTCATTCTAGATTCGGGCCTTTGAGTAGAAAATTAAAAATGGAAATGCAATTTGAAATCTTGATTACATACAAAACAGACATGAAATTTCAACTTTAAACAACATAATCCGGACTAATTACAGAGTACGGTCCATACAAGAGCATGTGGGGTGAGAGGAATGTAACACTCCCCTGAGCTCTTAAAAACTAATAACTAAACAGCCAATGCGGCCAAAAAATATTGCGATATACCCTTTTTCCGGGTTCAGAAAATAAGCCATTTAGCCTTTTTGGGCTCAGAAAACTAGCCATATAGCCTTTATTGGACTCAGAAAAATACCGTGTGAGCTCAAAAATGCTATATAGTTGTCTTTTCTGAGTTTCAAAAGGGTACCTATATAGATATTTTATTGACTCCAAAAAAGGGCTAAATGGCTAGTTTTAGTCCACAAAGGCTATATATACATATATAGCTATGTTTGTGAGTCCAAAAAGGCTGCATAGCTATTTTTTCTGAGTCGAAAAGGCTATGTAGTTAATTTTCTTAGCCCAAGCCTATTTAACCGTTTTTACGAAGCACATAGCTATCTACCAATTCTTGGTTTTCACCCTCCTCTGAAAGTTTGACCTTGTGCACCTATGGTACGGTCCAATAGAACTTTCGAAACTAGAAGCACATAAATGAATTTTTCTAGGTATACATACACATGGCCTTGAAACAAGCATGGAAAACAGTTTCGATTGAAAAACCGCGCATTAATTTTGCTAAAATCTAGGATCTTATTAAAAATGTGTCCTTTTGGGCATTTTTTAAACAGCTGATACGCCTGTGTCAGTTTTCCGGCTAAAAATTAGTTTTACGCATATTTTACACGTTGAGCATAAATATGCAAACAATACTGCCAAAAAGACCTGTATCTAATTTAGCTTACGTACGACGTTTATGCAAATTTTAAGCAAATGTGTTCGACCTAAAGGCATAAAAACTTTAAAGTATAAAAATATCGTCAATGGAATCAGCGCATGCAAAAGCAAGGAAAATCGCGGCCAAGCGCTATTACACGGGCTTACTGCATGTAAGGTGACCGCACACACAAAAAATTAAGTGTACACCAGACACAATAATACCAGCACAGGCTCGTATTCAGGATTTCGTTTCGGAAGGGGGTACGACCAAAATTTTTTAACATTAGAAGGGGGACCAAAAGATGAATTAAAACCGACGTTTTACGACCACTAGCTGCACACTTTGTAAATTTCGCTGCCAAACACCTTAATATGGTCAGAATCCAATGGACACTCAGGGCTGGGGTTCTGGTGTGGCGCTCTCAAGCGCCCTAAGCGAAGTCCGAGGCAGAGCTTAAGAAAATTTTGTGAATAGTGCCTTTACATTGAATCGTATTGTTAAAATTTTCATAAAATCAGCCTAATTTTCGTTCAGAAATCAGTCTACAAATAGTCACACTTCATCATTAAATTTCTTTATCATCGCCAGAAAATGTCTAGCTTCTTGCACGAATCTCATTTTCTGCATAAAACCTGCAAAAACAGAAGACGTAGCTGCAACACATGCTTTAAGTTGTTTAAAGATTGAATATGGAGTGTTTTGACCGTGCACTTGGGACTACATAGATTACAATTATTACAATAATAAAATTCGACGCGAAAATTTTCGCGATTTTTCGCTTAAAAAGCAAAGGGGGAGTAAAGGAAAATATCATTCGTAAATTTCATTTCAGAGGAAACACGTTTCCCTATTCCTCCCCATCTCCTCCCTGGATACGGGTCCGTACCAGCATGACATGTCAACACAACAACAGTCAACAAAAGATTCTCTTCAAAGCATTTTGGTCATTCTGGCATGGAAATATCATAAAATCTCCACGCTTTACGCCGATAGTAGCGAAATTGGCAAAGTGTTTCAGCGCTAATCGTGGAAAATCTTCAAAAATTTGTTTTGATAAATTGTCCCACAACGAGGATTTTGATCACCGTTGTTTCCACATTTATGGATTTTTGTAAACAAAATTTTGAGATGTGGAAAAAAATTTTGAGCTCGGTTTACATTGTGGAAAATTTTTGTAATGAAGAAATGCGTTCTACAAGAGTAAAATTCCAAAATTTTCCAGGGCTTCGCGCTGGATTGATTTAATTAAACTAGTTGCCATTAATGTTTAGGCTGCGCCGCACCGATTGCAGCAATCTTATTGCAAAAATGCGTTGAAGAGAGGTAAAATTTCTGAATTCTTTAGCGCTTCGCGCCATTTCCATAAATTATTGACTTTTTATTCTTCGATGAGACTCCAGAAATCAACTAATGTCGAATAGTGAAGGTCTGAAAACGCAGTTTTAGGAGATAGAAGATATTATTGATCGTTATATTCATTGCAGTACACTAAATTTACAATAACAAAATGTTCAAATGCTCGTTTTGGGTCTCGCCAATTTATGTAGGGTGGACTTTCTGCGAAAAACATCGGTTTTTCAACATGAGCGCTCAATTTTCAAACGTTTTTTAAACACCCAAAAATCTGAATCGAGATTTAAAATGTGGAAAAAATTTATTATGCTTCGCATTGTGTACCGTAGGTGTAGCCAGGATTTTTGCCGGTGGGAGTCTGGAAATTTTATATCTTAAAAGCCGATAAAAACGTATAAAAAGGCACCCTGGGTGTGAAAGAATAGCGTTTTAAAACTTTTCACATCGTCACTCCTGCAACAATTAGAATGCAAAAAAAGATTTTTTTGCTGAAATTTTTCACAGTTAATGCTTCATACTTTGCAAGTTTTAATACGCAGGTAGGACTCTTATGATCAGGGAGAATTTTACCTTGGTGCTAAAATTAGCTGATAGATAAAATAGACTGGCGCGAAGCGCGGAAATTTTCTGATATTTCCATGCTAGAATGACTGAAAAATACCTAAAACGCATGAGATGCGAATCTTTTGTAAGCTTGTCTTGTCTTCTCACGTCACGCTAAGCAGTTTTTAAAAAACGCAATCTGTACAAAGCGCACGAATTTTCTGCATACTTTTTAATTTCTATTGACTAAAAATGTTTGCAAATATATAGGTAATCTTTTCATGGTGATAAACGCTTTGTAGCTCTGTGTTGCCATAAAGTTTATAGCCAAGACTGGAAGAAATCGGTGCGAAGCGCCGCATTTTTGGCTTTATTGTCAAAAAATCGACACAGAACAGCGTTATGCAACTGTATCACGCATGAAGCCGCCAACCTATTTTTTCTAAAAAATCTGAGATGAAACAAACATTTTATCCAATTTTGCTTCTGTTCATCAAAAAGTTCATTTGTTACGACTAACGACGAAATCGTATTTTTGTTGCTATGCGATTTTCATTTCAAAACAAAACAACGAATGATGAACGAACTTTCGTTTTTCGTTTTGTTTGTCAAAAAGTAAAACGACAAACGAGAAACGAAGTTCGTTCATCGTCCTTACTCCTTCGTTTCATATTTACTACCATTAAAACAACGACCGCCACATAGTTTTAGACGCCGGGCTATAAATAGACTTGCGTTCACAAGCATGACGTCACAAGCGCAATGAAATTGGAAAATGTACCTATATCAAGCATAATATGACGTTTTGTGGAGAAAACAAGGCAAATAAAGGCCAAAACAGATGGAAATTGAAAACTTTTCTCGAAACTGTTTCAAATTGACCAGAAACTGTGTAATAACGTAGTTTTAACGTTATTTTAGGGATTTTAACAGTTATCTATAGTCTGTTTCACACAACTTCGGTCATAAATTTTAAGACTATCTCCGACAATAATCTGAAAGATTGCGATTATAGCATTGATCTGATATATATTTATCGTAACCCTCGGCTTACTGTCGTTGAAAATTCTTCAAATTTATGCACGAAATTATGTGAAACAGACTATATGTAGGTCATTTTGGCCCCAAAAAGCTCAATTTTTGACGCCCCAGGCCCGCTGACCCCCCAGATCTGTCATCATGCTTTGCAGTGCATCCGCATCTAGATGCACAGCATAGCCGGTCTGGAGTGGCCAAGAAATATGCTGTTTTAGGGCCAAAATGACCTCGAAAAGTAGTATAAGCGCTAAAATAGCGTTAAAACTATGTACATTATTACGCAGTTTCTGGTCAATTAAAGCATTTTTGAAGAAAATTCAATCCGTTTTTAGCCTTCATTTTGCCTCATTTTCCCGAGAAAATTTTTAATTTTTACATTCTATAGGCTCTAGGCCCTAACCCTCTCCCCACGTGCATTTCTGGTCCGGACTGGACCCCCCTGAGAATCTGAAAGACCTTCTAAAATTAAAACTCTTAGAAATGAAGTCTCATTGCAACTCTACAGAATTTGGTTGCTGCTGCCTTCGTACGAGTATAAACGCGACTTGTATAGTCAGATCCAGAATCTTTTAAGTTGGTGCTTCCTCAAATTTTCACTGTTTGGCCAGAAAAGTCAGACCATATGCATTTTTCTTCGGGTCGCAACCTACATAATTCTGGGGTAATCGCGAAAAATAACCGCCGAAAATTCAATTCTGAATTTTTTCCTGATTCGGAGAGGGCTTTAGATTCTGTAGGGGTTTGAGGCTTCCATTCCCTTGTGTGGCACAGCCAGACAAGCAAGTGGGAGGGGCTTCAGCTCAGTGGCGGGTTTGGGGCGGCCGATTCTCTGTCGTCAAAAAATATTTGGGCGCAACGAAGACTAGTTGTTTATTATTTTGATGATTTTAGCCATTTTATCATAATTTTTCAAATTTTCTCGGCGCTTTGCGACGGGTGGTACTCATTGATGACATTTAATGATATTCTTAATACTCTAAAAAAACTTCGCTTCTAAAGTATCCCTTCGCTTCTAAAGTACGACGAAACCGCTGAAGTGGTTCAGAAGATTTATAATTTTTGCGGTTCTTCGTATAATTTGGCAGTCAACGACGAAAATGCTGATGTTCGGCGGCATACAATTGATCGTCTTCGTATTACTAATTGGATCGATGCGAGTTGACGTCATACTACCGGACGAACTGTGCTCAAAATTTTGCCGTTTATACAGCGTCCATTGCGGAAGATGTTCGATGCGAAACGACTTTAGCCCCAACGAATTTTTTTCGCGTATGGTTGCGAAAATTATGGTCTTTTTGAACTTTCGTTTATTATTGCTAAGTGGCGACGTCGAAACGAACCCTGGTCCTAAACGTCAGACAAAAGATTCGACTAGTTCGCAGTCGAAAGACATTGACAAGAGTCAACTCATTACGGCACCCTGCGTTTGTTGTCGTTCGAATGTCGGCGACGGCGACTTGGCTTTTCAGTGCGGTTATTGTGGTTCGTGGGAGCACGCCGCGTGTGCTTCCATCTCGGACAACTTTCATAACGAATTCGCCGCCTTGTCGTCTGATGCCTCTAAACTATTCATTTATTCTTGCACGCAATGCTACGTTCGCAGCGTTCCTACACTCGCTTTAAACTCCTATCGATTGCTGCAGAAGCCGAACTTTGCCCCTTTGCCCGCTGAGCCTGTGGATTTTGCTCAATCATCAAACATTTCTGCAGCCGCCCCTCATCGTCCTACGTTCGCAGGTGGACCTCCTTTTCGCGGCGGGCCTGTTTGTGGCCCATCGGTGTTGGACTCGGTTCGTATAGCCGTTGACCTTCAAGAACGTTCTACCAGGGCTGTTGGTTTTAACATCAATGAAGTAAAAACCGGCACCGCTTCTGATCAAAAAAAGTTTGATCTAGCCGAAGTTCGTCGCTTGGCGGATGACCATGATTTTGATCCCGACGACATTACCGATTGCTATCGTTTGGGACGGGGCGATATACCTAATCGAAAATACGAACGCTTGCTCAAAATACAATTTTCCTCAGCACACGCCCGCAACTTGTGGTTGCGAGCTTTCCAGTCGCCTAAACCTGCGGCGGGCGACAGACGGGATCCTACGCGAATCTGGTTTCGACGCGATTTGTCCGATCAGGAGCGTCAGGACGCTTACGAGGAGCGTCAGTTGCGTCGAACGTCCGGCGCTGATGCTAACGAGCGTCGATCGTCGTGGAGGAATAATTCGCGCATAATTTGAGGATGCGGGCCCCCTCGCGGACGGCAGTCAGTTTTGCGTTGTTGTTTATTTAATGCACGTAGTATACTAAATAAACTAAATGAGTTTGATGCATTTTTAACAGCAAATGATTTCGATATCGTGTGTGTGTGTGAATCCTGGTTAACTCCTAGTGTATCTAATAGCTTACTTTGCAATTTAAACCGTTTTAATGTGTATCGTTCCGATAGGATCAATCGAAAAGGTGGAGGTGTTTTTATTCTTTCAAAAAGTACTTTAAAATCCTACTTGCCGAAAGTACCGGAAAATCTTTTCAGTGAAGAAATAGTTATTGTTGATTTCATTGGCGTAAGCTCCAAGATTCGTGTGCTACTTTTTTACAGGGCGCCGGATTATGATTTCTCCCACATGAGAATGCTTTGCCGTGTTATAGAATGGGCCTCTCAGATACAGTATCCTTTTGTCATATTAGGTGATTTAAATTTTCCTAATGTAGACTGGTCTAGTTTTATTCTACCTTCGAGTCCTATTAACCGATCTTTTTGCGAGTGTATGCTTTCTCTATCTTTTAGTCAAAAAGTTTCTGAACCAACACACGGTATGCATATTTTAGATGTTATTTTTGATGCCCATTCTATCGAAAACGTTGAAGTCAACCCACCTTTTTCTACTAGTGATCACTCGGTTGTTACTTTTTCTCTTAAATGTTCTATCTTGGAAGAAAAAAGTTCTGCTAAACTTAATTTTCGCAGAGCAAATTATGATCAGATTGAATTATTTTTGTCCGCAATTTCGTGGCCTGACATTTTTTCGGATTGCGTTACTTGTGATGATTTCTACAACAAATTTTTGTCTGTTATAAATCCTTTAATTTCCCAGCATGTTCCAAAAATTGAAGCTAAACCTGCAACTGTGAAAAGATACCCAATGAACATAAGAAAGCTGGTTGCTAAAAAACTGAGGCTGTGGCATGTTTATAAACAGAGAAAAACGCCTGAATCTAAAGCTGTTTATAATAACTGTGCAAAGTTATTAAAGGCCGAAATCTATAAATTTCACTCTTCCAAAGAGGATAAACTTATTAAATCTGGAAATTTGAATTCTTTTTATAATTTTGTTAATTCTCGTATTAGTGGTGAAAGAACTATTCCAATTTTAACTGATGGCGATCGTGTGATTGCTTCTACTGACAAAGATAAGGCAAACGTTTTTAGCACACTTTTGCTTCAGTCTTTAGTGTTCCTACGCAAACGAATTTTGGTCTTATTAATGCTTGTGCACAGCCAAAGTTATCAAACATTCGTTTTTCTGATGATGTCGTTTTTTCTGCTATACGGAAAATTAAACCATCATTATCGATTGGCCCTGACGGACTTTGCGCATTTTTTGTGAAAAAACTTGCTTTTGTACTTACCCAGCCCTTAACCACTATTTTTGAAATATCTTTCAAAACCCATTGTATTCCTGCACTGTGGCGCACCGCTAATGTTGTTCCTGTGTATAAAAAGGGCGACCGGAGTGATGCTAAAAATTACAGGCCGATATCGTTATGTTGTATTACGTGTAAGATCATGGAATCTATAATTAACAGTACGATGCAAGCACATTTACGTGAGAATAATTTGATCTCCTCCGGTCAGTTTGGTTTCCAAAAGGGTAAATCGTGTGAATTGCAATTACTAAAGTGCAAAAATGAATGGACTAAATTAATTGATGAAAAAAACACTGTTGATGTTATCTACATTGATTTTTCTAAAGCTTTCGACACTGTAGTTCACCGTAAATTAATTTATAAACTGGAAACTTTTGGATTTTCTGGAGATTTATTGAGTTGGTTAACTTGTTTTTTGAGCGATAGGACTCAAAGGGTTGTTATTAACGGTCAGTTTTCGAGCGAAAAATCTGTCACTAGCGGTGTTCCTCAGGGCAGTATACTTGGCCCGATTCTTTTTGTTTTATTCATAAATGACATTAGCGACCGCTTAAATAGCAAAGTTTGCCTTTTTGCCGATGACGTCAAGCTTTATAATTTATCTAGCAATCACACCCAACTTCAAGATGATATCGCTAAACTCGTAGTCTGGTCCAAGGATTGGCAGTTAAAAATTGCTACTGAAAAATGCTACGTGTTATATCTAGGTTTTGGAAATCCCAAGCATTCTTATAGAATTTCTGACCTGACTGTAGAACAGAGTGTAAATTCTGTAAAGGATTTGGGTGTTTACGTATCAAGTAAACTTGATTTTAATTTCCACTATAATGATATAACGCGTAGAGCTTATGCTAGGGCTATGCTAATATCGAAATCATTTGCTTCTAAAAATAAACTAAATATGTCTAGGGCTTTTACTGTTTACGTCAGACCGCTTCTTGAGTATTGTAGCACTGTTTGGAATCCATACCGTAAGACCCATGTTTCAATGATCGAAAATGTTCAAAGGAAATTTACACGTAAAATTATTGGATTTCGGGGACTTTCTTATGCTGAAAGACTCAGTTCCTTAGAATTGGATAGCCTGGAGATTCGCAGATTGCGTAGTGATCTGTGTATGATGTATCAGATATTGAGTGGTAGATGCGTTTTGCAGCAAGCCGACTTTTTTACTTTTTGTGAAAACAACACGCGTGCTCAAAATTCAATGAAATGTGAATGCACTCCTTTTCGGCTTGATGTTCGTGGGTATGATTTATCCAATAGGTGGATTCACGTATGGAATTCTCTCCCTGAAGCTGTTGTAAGATCTCCTAGTGTTGCTTCCCTCCGTGAAAAGTTGAAAAAAGTTGATCTAACGGGGTATTTGCTAGGGGGCGTGTTCTAAGTGCATAATTTATTTAGCCTGCGCGCCTACCTTCGTCTTTTGCACTAATCTCGTATAAATGTACTTTAATTAATAATTTCTTGCTTTTAGAATATGTGATTTTGTATGATGATTCATGTCGAATGTTTATTTATAATTGTATTTCATTGTATATTAATGTTTCTTTTCTTATTGTGTTCTTTTTTTGTGCGACGAAAATAAAATATTTGTATTTGTACTTTTACGTCAGACGAGTATTTTCAGTTCTAGCAATGATTTAACGAGAATCTTCGGGCGCTTCGTGTCGATTTTTGCATTAATTCTGCGAGTTTTTCATTGAAAAATTCGGAAAGTTTTGGGAAATTTTGAACTTTTTAATGTATAAAAAAATTCTACATTATCAAAGGATGGCAAAGAGCCACTAATTTAAGCATAATAGTCGAATTGTTTTAGACAATTTTTGACACTTTTTACGGAAATTTGGGGTACATACCCCTGTCAAGAAATCATGGATCTGCCACTGCTTTAGGCGTCTGGTCTAGATCAGAATGGGAAAATGGAAAATTATTCGGGAAAAATAAGGCAATATGAAGGCCAAAAATGCATGAAAAGTAAAAATTTTCTGCAAAGTGCTTTAAATTAAGCGAAAGTGAGTATTGCATAGTTTTAACGCTATTAAGTGCTTCTACCTAATTGAGGTAAATTTCACCCGAAAAAGCTAAATTTCAGACCCCTTTCTCCAGATCGGCCATGCTGTGCATAAGTGGGCAGCGCCAAAGTCCTAGGGGTGCAAGATTTTTTCAAAGGTCAAAAAATGGCCTTAAAAACGGTGGTATGGCGAAACAACATCATTTTTCAACCTTTCTCATCGAGTACTATCCATTGGCATCAAAAAATTGCGAAAAAAAACAAAAAAATTCCAAAAATTAAATTCTGGGGGGTTATTTTGGTTTCTGAAAAGGTGCATACCCCAAACCCCCGACGCCCAGGTATGTGTGCATCTATGATCATAACTGACAAAAAAATAAATAATCGTGGCATAAAATACCAAGACAAGATTTTGTCTACAATTATGCCAAGAATAACGTGTTTCCCCGCGGTCTGATGCCAAATCAGAATCATCGTTAATTTGGTTGTTTTTTCCGTTTGGTAGGTAGTTACAATCACACCTGGGCGTGGGGGATTGGGGTATGCACCCCCGAGAAACCAAAATACCTCCCCCAGAAACCAAAGAACCCCTCCAGCAATCAATTCTTCGATTTTTTTGTTTTTTCCACAATTTTTTGATGTCAATGGATAGTGCTGGATGAGAAACGTTGAAAAATAGTGTTTTTTCGCAATACACACCATTTTTAAGGCCATTTTTTTATCTTTGAAAAATCTTGCACCCCCCCCTAGAATTTTGGTGCTGCCCACCTATGGTTACAATTATTCGCAAAATTGCACAAAAAATTAATTTTATCCACATTATATTTCAAGCGGAGCCGCTGTTCTCGCTTGTGGATACCCTCGCGCCTTGTGAATGACGTCGCGCTTGTGAACGCAAGTCTATTTATAGCCCGGCGTCTAAAACTACGTGTCGTTAGTTTTTTTTTAATAACAGCGAATATGAAACAAAGAACGACGAACGAACTTCGTTTCTCGTTCGTCGTTTTGCTTTTTGACAAACGAAACGAAAACCGAAAGTTCGTTCGTCGCTCGTCGTTCCGTTTTGAAATGAACAACCGTTTAGCAACAAAAATACGAATTCGTCGTTCGTCGTATCAAATACCTGAACTTTTAGATGAACAAAAGCAAAATTGAATAAAATGTTTGTATTATCTCTGATTTTTTTAGGAAAAAACAGGTTGGCGGCTTCGTGCACGGACACAACTGCATAGCACCATTTCGAAAAATTCAAAACTTTTCTTAAAGAGGAGACTTCCCCACCTTCCCCCACCCAACCCATTGGCTACGTTAGTATTGTAAACCAAATCGCTAAGAAAAACGGTGAATTGAATGTGATAAGTCTGAAGAGAACACTATTTTACAAGAACGACACATTTTTATAAGCTTTTGTCAAATGTTTGAATAAAAATTTTATGGAATTCCTTCTATGAAAAATCCTGGCTACGCCGATGGCAGCTGTCAAGAAAATTTGCACTTCACTTAACTTCACTCACTTGAATAGTCCCCCCACCCCATTCATTAACTACAGTAAAGTAAGCATTTTTCTGGATAGGTCTTAATTGATAAAGGGGTGTACTTGCTTCGTAAACGAATATTTGTTAGATTTAAAGCAGATCATAACACTACCAAATGCTTATTCTTCAGAACGTGTGTGAAAAATTGTTTTACTTTCAAAAAAATTAATAGTAAAAAAACGCTTTTGATTTAATTCGAATTTTTTTAAAAAGCCTCAAAACTTAAGAGTCAATTTCTGTAAGAATCAACCCAGCGATGTAGTAAGGGCGGACAGTTGAAAAATAACCTATCCTCATTTTGACGTATGTTGTACAGTTTTTTATTCTGAGCAACATGGTGTAAAGCGTTTTGTACAAAAACCATTTTTCGCTTGGAACATCAACCTCAAAGTTTGAAAAATCGACACTTTTTGTCAAAAAAGAGTAGATTTACTTTTATGACTATAACTTCTTAACAACGCAAGATATTAGAGTCAGTATTTTTTTAAATGAAAGAGCAAGACTTTGGCTTTGAATTATTATTTTGATAAGTCCACAAATTTGACGGGTTGAGAAATTATGTAAGACTGAATATGAAAAACTTTGACTATGTGCACTAGAAAATTTCACATTTTGTCCTATAACTCCTATACTAGATGCGGGTGATTCCCAAAATTTTAGTATGATGTGGCACTTAGATGTGAAATATATTTGGCAAAAAATAAAAAAAATTAAAGGACCACTTTTTGAGCAATGAGTCTTCACGCAAGACCATTTATTGTGACTTACACAATTGTTCTTGCCCAAAACTTTTCTTTTAGACGTTATATCTCGCAAGTAAGGTAAGACAAACTATCAAAATTTTGGTTAAATAATTTACTTAGTCTTATGATGTTATCGGCAAAAGAATATGAAAGTTGTCAAATTTCTGATTGAACAGTGGCTCTTAGCGTAAATGCAAGTCAGGTAGGAATGGCTGATTATCAGCACACAAAATTCTTCTTTTTCCAATTATAACTCCTGCATTAGACATGGGACATTATTTAAATTTTAACACATTGTTACTGTGAGCCCTTTTGTGCCATTGGTAAAAAATAAAAATATTGCTAAACCACTTCTTGAGCAACGGATCATTAAGTAAATACTACTATGACACATGACTGGATACACTCAAAAACTTTTCTATGTTCTAGGGGATCATTCATTATAGGAAATTAACACAATTTTACTGCACCTCACCATATTCAGCGCATAATAAGAGAACAAACACCTAATTTCTCGAAGCATGACTATCAAGAAGTGTCTAATTTTTAGCTTGCTCAGTTGTATATCTGAGATAATTAATTCTGATGGGATTTCACTTTGCCCCAATTACATCTGTAGTTTACCTACTCACCATGTAGGTATGGATTGATTTGTTGTGAATGTAAGCATGTGCTAATGTCAGTTTCTTTGCATAAGAAGAATTAAAATAAAATTTTTCAAAGCAAAGGAAGATAGCAAAGTAGTAACTGACGCTCCTCTGGGGGTATATGATGAAGGATGCTTGCTAAGTGCACATGCACTAGATACGAAATTATGACGTATTACGATCAAGCAAGCTAGTTGACGTCATTATACCCCCGGAGGCGAGCCGCGTTACCTACATTAATTGGCTTTGCGCCCCTTTCCCACCCCAAAATTAACATATCCAGGGGAGGGGTCTATGGATTTGCCCCCGGATCAGGATTAACGGATAAACCAGCGCTAAAATTATGTACGTACACGTTTAAAGACCACTAAGCTTCCTGGCTCCATGAATTATCGGATAAATCGATTCTACGATCACAGTGTGCTAAAATTATGTACATATATCTTAATGACCGCTAAACTATTTTGGCCCCCGGATCATGGATTAAGCAATTTAGGATCATAGCACTAAAATTATGTACATACACGTAGTTAATAGACCACTGATCGAGATTTGCATTACGCTAAAATTATGTACGTACACGGTTTATGACTATCTAAGCCCTCTGGACTCGAGATTATGGGATAAACTAATTTTGTTACGTTGTGCTAAAATTATGTACATACACCGCTAAGCTTTTATAGCCCCCGGATCGAGATTTGCAATTGTGCTAAAATTATGTACTTACACGTTTAATGACTACTAAGCTTTCTGACCCCCGGATTATCGGAGAAATAAAATTTACGGTCACAGTGCGCTAAAATTATGTACGCGTGATGCTTACGACTAATTATATGCGCAACCCCCGATTTGGATAAAAATTAAAATTATGGGCGTGGAAATCTAAACTCCCAAGAATCGGTAGACTCCCAGAACGTGCGAAAAATGTTCATAAGGTCAAAAAGCACAGATAACACAAATTTAAATTACAATGAATAGAAATGCATTAAATAACGCCTATCTAAAAGAAAATTACAGTCCGCGAATTAAATTATTTACTGTGTAGGATAACGCTAAATATGCACGCATGTAATATCTAAATATATAAATTTTTATTCTACTGATTTAAATATATATATATATATTGGTACGTTGCTCTACGTACATAAAATAAGTAAATATCAGCGAATATTAAAAATATTCTTATGATTTGCCGAGTAGTAAAAAACTATAGTAATTACTATAAAAAATTTATGATTGCGTACGATAGCAAATTTTAAGGTCCGAATTCCGTAAGAATGATAAAAATTATTTAATGCTTCAAATTCTATAATTATGCTTATATTTAATCAAATAGATTAGTTACTTTATTTATTTCCTGTTTTTTCGAAGCTAAAAGTTTTCGTTACCTCCCAGTTTTTCAATAATGGCCACCACAATTTCGCCTAATTGGTGCTGGGCATTCGAAATTTACGGCGAAGCATCCACCAAATTCTGGTACTGCCGACTCATTAGATTGACGAAGTCGTTCCAAGTAGACACCAAGCAGTAAACGTTATCCCAAATTGTAAAATCGTAGCGCTTATCCTGAGGCTCGTTCATTTTCGAATAGTACCAGAAAAAAGCGCAAAGCGGAGTAGTAATGCAAAACGGAAGTTATAGCTGAATAAAATAAAACTTTTTTCTGTTTACTCAAAAAAACTTAAACAACGGAGCTAGGGTCATAGTTTTTAATGCATGCTACATAAAATAAGATAGATAAGAAGATCGAAAGAAACTGACGTAATTGCGAAAAAATTTTAAATGGTACATGATTACTCTTTTAAGCTTGCCAAGATCAAAAAGAGAACATGTAATTTTTGTCAGAAAGGGTTTTATATGTCACGCAAAAAAACCTAAAAAACGGATCTAGGGTCATGGAATGCGCGCTACATAAAATAAGATAGATGATAAGATCGAAAGAAGCTGACATAATTGCGAAAAAAATTAAAGTGTTCATTAGTTTCTTCAAAAGCATTGATGCTTCAGGCAGTTTTCATATTTTATAAACAAGGTCATGTTGACTCAAAATCGTGAGGCAACCGTTGTAATTTTGGAAAACGAGCTAAACGTTGACACATTATTAGCTGTTTCATTGTCTCTTTATTTAGTAGATAAGAAATAATGTATCAATGCCTGCATGTGTTGCGTTCACTATAGCAGTACAAATAAGCGATGGTAGCTATATTTGCAGAAAAAATGATGAATTAAAAATTGCATGCATTTATACAAGCGATAAAATGCAGATCTAAATCAATACGAGCTATATCTAGTCTAGTACTGCATTTTTCTCGAAGGATTATCAAGGCCCGTTAAGAAAACAGTATATTCTTTGGTAAAATTCCCAATCGCCTTAAGCTAAGCGTTTTAACAACAAAATTTGAGGAAGACGAATTTTTACTAATAACTTTCTCATTGGAAGATGTAGTATGCTTCTTCAGCAGGGGGCCATCAATATAATAAAAATAAACAAAATACGAATTAAGGCAATTAATACAAAGAAATTGTGAACGTCATGCTGGGAAAGTAGTAAATAGGGCATAATTTTTATTCAAAATAGTGCCTGTTCACTAATTCATCAATTAGAGGCGTGTAAGCATACAAGGGCAGCGATCAAACTCTGGGGGTTCTGCTTAAGGCATAAGAAAATACAAAAAAATAACTGCCCGCACAGTGCACCGCCCAGCTACCCAGTGTGCGTAAGTGTGCAGTGCACTGTGCAACACAGTGCAGTTTAATAATCGCACATTGTGGCACATTAGTGCACAAAGTGGATGCAAAGTACCTATTCTCTGGAGCTGTACCGGGTCCTAGAAGCTATTATCACTTTTAGAATGTTATCTTTTTCATGTGAATAATCTTAAGTTCATTATCATGACATTGTCACTTTCTTCACCTAGTTTTTTTACTTTTCAGCTAAGTAATGGAACATTGCACAGTAAAGTGAGTGATACATACGATCGTGCAATCAGCCATACATTTCATAGACGCAGGTATAACACCTTTTGATAATTTATCCTGTTAATCGAAAATCTTTAGCTTTCAATATCTTTTTAGCATATCATTGTAGTCTTGGACTGACGTTGTTTCTCGACTGTTTGGAATTTCACTCGTATCTTCATTATCTTCTTGCCTTTCTTGTAATTCATCAGACAGGATATCGGCATTTTTACTGATAAGTTTCTTGAATAGATGCTTTCGAGAATTCCACGCCATCTTTATTGCTTCAGTACCCCCAAAGTTCAGCTTTGATTTAAAAAAGTCTGCCGTTGCAGACAGTTTTGTATCTAGATCACTTTCTTCCAACGCTTTTTGCAGGAAAACATGTTCATCATAATTTTCGTAAAGCTTTGACAAAAAAGCGTTGAAGAAGGGTGGGTTGCTCAGTTTTTCAGCAGTATCTGGAATAACTGCCATGTCTCGTACAGCATTCTCCATTATTGCCCGCCAGAATTCATTCTTCCAACCACTTTTGATATCAGGCTCATCATCACTATCCGAAATATTCTCTGATCTTTCTTCGTCCTCAGAACCCTCTTGGTCTTCCTCTTTCTCCTCTATTTCTCGTTTTTCCCGTTTGCCTTCTTCCTCACCTTCTTCTTCTGAAGTGACAGTTTTGTCATCTTCTGTATCACTGTTTGCTGTATCCATTAAGGGGTGTAATAGCTGATGATGCCTCTTTAATGTAAAATTATTTGACAATGTTTTGTTGCACAGTGTGCATAGAACAACCATGTCTAACTCGGCCAAAGACACCAAATGACTGCCATATTCAGATCCGATGTTTTTATAAATACATGTTGCACATGTGCTGCACAGTGCGCAGCACACGTGCACACTGTGAGGTAATAGTGTATATATGTCTGCTAAAGATATAATGAACCTATGCCATACACTAGGTCCCAAGCAGATATGCTAGATCCTGATTACCTCACAGTGTGCACGTGTGCTGCGCACTGTGCAGCACATGTGCAACATGTATTTATTAAAACATCGTATCTGAATATGGCAGTCATTTGGTGTCTTTGGTCCGAGTTAGACACACACCTGGGCGTGGATGGTTTTGGGGGTATGCACCCCCCAGAAACCAAAATACCCCCCCCATAAATCAAAATACCCCCCAGAATTCAATTTTTGAAAATTTTTTTCGTTTTTTTCGCAATTTTTTGATGCCAATGGATAGTGCTTGATGAGAAACGTCGAAAAATGGTGTTTTTATCGCCATACCACCATTTTTAAGGCCATTTTTCGACCTTCAAAAAAATCTTGCACCCCCCCCCCCAGAATTTTCTTGCTGCCCACGTATGGTTAGACATGGTTGTTCTATGCACACTGTGCAACAAAACATTGTCAAATAATTTTACATTAAAGAGGCATCATCAGCTATTACACCCCTTAATGGATACAGCAAACAGTGATACAGAAGATGATAAAACTGTCACTTCAGAAGAAGAAGGTGAGGAAGAGGCAAACGGGAAAAACGAGAAATAGAGGAGAAAGAGGAAGACCAAGAGGGTTCTGAGGACGAAGAAAGATCAGAGAATATTTCGGATAGTGATGATGAGCCTGATATCAAAAGTGGTTGGAAGAATGAATTCTGGCGGGCAATAATGGAGAATGCTGTACGAGACATGGCAGTTATTCCAGATACTGCTGAAAAACTGAGCAACCCACCCTTCTTCAACGCTTTTTTGTCAAAGCTTTACGAAAATTATGATGAACATGTTTTCCTGCAAAAAGCGTTGGAAGAAAGTGATCTAGATACAAAACTGTCTGCAACGGCAGACTTTTTAAATCAAAGCTGAACTTTGGGGGTACTGAAGCAATAAAGATGGCGTGGAATTCTCGAAAGCATCTATTCAAGAAACTTATCAGTAAAAATGCCGATATCCTGTCTGATGAATTACAAGAAAGGCAAGATCATAATGAAGATACGAGTGAAATTCCAAACAGTCGAGAAACAACGTCAGTCCAAGACTACAATGATATGCTAAAAAGATATTGAAAGCTAAAGATTTTCGATTAACAAGATAAATTATCAAAAGGTGTTATATCTGCGTCTATGAAATGTATGGCTGATTGCACGATCGTATGTACCACTCACTTTACTGTGCAATGTTCCATTACTTAGCTGAAAAGTAAAAAACTAGGTGAAGAAAGTGACAATGTCATGATAATGAACTTAAGATTATTCACATGAAAAAGATAACATTCTAAAAGTGATAATAGCTTCTAGGACCCGGTACAGCTCCAGAGAATAGGTACTTTGCATCCACTTTGTGCACTAATGTGCCACAATGTGCGATTATTAAACTGCACTGTGTTGCACAGTGCACTGCACACTTACGCACACTGGGTAGCTGGGCGGTGCACTGTGCGGGCAGTTATTTTTTTGTATTTTCTTATGCCTTAAGCAGAACCCCCAGAGTTTGATCGCTGCCCTTGTATGCTTACACGCCTCTAATTGATGAATTAGTGAACAGGCACTATTTTGAATAAAAATTATGCCCTATTTACTACTTTCCCAGCATGACGTTCACAATTTCTTTGTATTAATTGCCTTAATTCGTATTTTGTTTATTTTTATTATATTGATGGCCCCCTGCTGAAGAAGCATACTACATCTTCCAATGAGAAAGTTATTAGTAAAAATTCGTCTTCCTCAAATTTTGTTGTTAAAACGCTTAGCTTAAGGCGATTGGGAATTTTACCAAAGAATATACTGTTTTCTTAACGGGCCTTGATAATCCTTCGAGAAAAATGCAGTACTAGACTAGATATAGCTCGTATTGATTTAGATCTGCATTTTATCGCTTGTATAAATGCATGCAATTTTTAATTCATCATTTTTTCTGCAAATATAGCTACCATCGCTTATTTGTACTGCTATAGTGAACGCAACACATGCAGGCATTGATACATTATTTCTTATCTACTAAATAAAGAGACAATGAAACAGCTAATAATGTGTCAACGTTTAGCTCGTTTTCCAAAATTACAACGGTTGCCTCACGATTTTGAGTCAACATGACCTTGTTTATAAAATATGAAAACTGCCTGAAGCATCAATGCTTTTGAAGAAACTAATGAACACTTTAATTTTTTTCGCAATTATGTCAGCTTCTTTCGATCTTATCATCTATCTTATTTTATGTAGCGCGCATTCCATGACCCTAGATCCGTTTTTTAGGTTTTTTGCGTGACATATAAAACCCTTTCTGACAAAAATTACATGTTCTCTTTTTGATCTTGGCAAGCTTAAAAGAGTAATCATGTACCATTTAAATTTTTTTCGCAATTACGTCAGTTTCTTTCGATCTTCTTATCTATCTTATTTTATGTAGCATGCATTAAAAACTATGACCCTAGCTCCGTTGTTTAAGTTTTTTTGAGTAAACAGAAAAAAGTTTTATTTTATTCAGCTATAACTTCCGTTTTGCATTACTACTCCGCTTTGCGCTTTTTTCTGGTACTATTCGAAAATGAACGAGCCTCAGGATAAGCGCTACGATTTTACAATTTGGGATAACGTTTACTGCTTGGTGTCTACTTGGAACGACTTCGTCAATCTAATGAGTCGGCAGTACCAGAATTTGGTGGATGCTTCGCCGTAAATTTCGAATGCCCAGCACCAATTAGGCGAAATTGTGGTGGCCATTATTGAAAAACTGGGAGGTAACGAAAACTTTTAGCTTCGAAAAAACAGGAAATAAATAAAGTAACTAATCTATTTGATTAAATATAAGCATAATTATAGAATTTGAAGCATTAAATAATTTTTATCATTCTTACGGAATTCGGACCTTAAAATTTGCTGTCGTACGCAATCATAAATTTTTTATAGTAATTACTATAGTTTTTTACTACTCGGCAAATCATAAGAATATTTTTAATTATTCGCTGATTTTTACTTATTTTATGTACGTAGAGCAACGAAATTAATATATATATTTAAATCAATAGACTAAAAATTTATATATTTAGATATTACATGCGTGCATATTTAGCGTTATCCTACACAGTAAATAATTTAATTCGCGGACTGTAATTTTCTTTTAGATATCAGGCGTTATTTAATGCATTTCTATTCAATGTAATTGCCGATTTTACTTGATTCAATTTTTCTCGAACGTTTTTATTATTTCAATAATTTATACAACTTGTATGCAAAATACCTATCTTTTCTTGAATGTAATATAAAATTTTTAGATTTCGTATCATCTGAGCTTTCTGACCTTATGAACGTTTTTCGCACGTTCTGGGAGTCTACCGATTCTTGGGAGTTTAGATTTCCACGCCCATAATTTTAATTTTTATCCGAATCGGGGGTTGCGCATATAATTAGTCGCAAGCATCACGCGTACATAATTTTAGCGCACTGTGACCGTAAATTTTGTTTCTCCGATAATCCGGGGGTCAGAAAGCTTAGTAGTCATTAAACGTGTAAGTACATAATTTTAGCACCATTGCAAATCTCGATCCGGGGCTATAAAAGCTTAGCGGTGTATGTACATAATTTTAGCACAACATAACAAAATTGCTTTATCCCATAATCTCGGGGCCAGAGGGCTAGATTCATGAACGCCGTCCCACTAATTTTTGGCGTAATGAAGCGCGATGCGTATAGCTATAGTGGTCTTTAAGCGTGTATGTACATAATTTTAGCGCACTGTAATCATAAATTAATTTATCCTGATAATCCTGGGGCCAAAAAGCTTAGCGGTCATTTAAGATATATGTACATAATTTTAGCACACTGTGATCGTAAGAATCGATTTATCCGATAATTCATGGGCCAGGAAGCTTAGTGGTCTTTAAACGTGTACGTACATAATTTTAGCGCGGTTTATCCCATAATCCTGATCCGGGGGCAAATCCATAGACCCCTCCCCCTGGATATGTTAATTTTGGGGTGGGAAAGGGGCGCAAAGCCAATTAATGTAGGTAACGCGGCTCGCCTCCGGGGGTATAATGACGTCAACTAGCTTGCTTGATCGTAATACGTCATAATTTCGTATCTAGTGCATGTGCACTTAGCAAGCATCCTTCATCATTATACCCCCAGAGGAGCCGTCAGTTACTACTTAGCAAGTTGATTAAGTTCAAGCTTTTAGAAGGGCCATACTGTAAGTAAACATTTTTGGAGCAATATCTACTTTGTATTGGAGAAAAGCAAAAGACGCAAGCTTGGCTGTAGAGAACTCAGCTTATGGACTCATATGAAAGATTACTCAAACAGTGACAAATGTACATATATAATCTTGCTTTGGATTATTGCACATAGATGCTATCATTCAAAGCTATTCCATAAAAAGTTGAGTTAGGATCAGGAATGGACTATGAGGACTTAATATCATGCGACAAATTGTTACAACAAATTCAAACATCAAAACAGTCACTGCAGCAGAACATCATCAATTTCTTCAGACTCTAATTCAAGGTTTGGGTCAGCCATAAATTCATCCTCTGGGCATTCACTATCAGTCACATCTTGCGCTGCTCCCTGATTCTCGTTTTCTGGCTTCACGCGACCAAAAATTTGCTATTTGTAGCCATGTAAGATATTCTGATGAGCTAAACTGTGGCAAGCTTTGCATTTCTTTCGCCACATCTTTGTAGGTCATATTTCTGGCGATTCTGCACACCATAGTCAAATTTCTGATAAGGAATTGGCGCTGCTTTTCAGAAAGCTTTGCATATTCTGCGCTGCCGTAAGGCCCACCCCGCTTCTAAATGATCAATATTATTGTCGGTGGAATATGTTTGCCATAGATTTTGCAGAACTTCATTTAAGCTAGCTAGCCTAGGTGGCAAGTGCCGTTGCTCATTGTATTAACATATGTTGTTACTGCTGCATCACGTAAAGTTTGCCTCTCGGGTTGATATTGATGGAATCCTAGATCTAGATGATCATCCAGTTCTTGCAAGCTTGGATAAGACTTCAAGCATCCGCTTACAGGGCACAAGAAAGATTCGCACCTGTATCATGGGCATTGTCAGAAGTACAATTGGCTCTTGTTGAAAGTTCGACTTCTCTTGTCTTGTATAGGTATCCACAGATTGACAATGAAAATCTGACTCGGCAATCTACCCTGGTGGTAAACTAAAATTGGGGTAAATGCACATTTTCCATGCTTGCCTTTCCAGGAATTTTCAGGAATTAGCATTCCTGAGCCAATGCTATAAGCCTTCCAGGCTATGATTTGACCATCCTCAAATTTGAAATTATTTAGAAAGTTAATGCCCTGTATAAGTGCCAAATTTGACTTAGATTTTGCTAGTGATCCACATAAGACTGATGTTCCTTTTATACCATCACAGCAGCTAGCCGTGCCTAGGGGTGCGAACTGTGCGGCCGCACAGGGCCGCTAAAATTATGGGCCGCTAAAAAAGTTGTAGTGCATGCCGTATAGAATTCATTTTGGCGGCCCTTTTACACATTGATACATTCGTTCGAAAGGATCGATTTTTCGACGTTCTAATGCAAACACAGTCAGTAAAAATCTTTACTCGCATTTCTAAGAGAACGCTGACTGAGCTATACTTGTTCTCATTTTTCAGACATATTGTTGATTTTTCTGTTGCAATAATGTATGTCCAGAAAATTGAGTTCGAAAAGGGCTAAAATATCAAAATTTTCTGGCGCTTGGCACCGAGCCATAGATCAAATGAATTTAAAAGCTCGAATCAGCTGAAATAATCTAGCACTTCACATCACAAGTAATTTAATGCACTATTTGTTCATTGAATGAAAGTGCGCATGCTTGTTGAGCATAAAACTAAAAGTGCGAAAATGATTGCGTACCAGTTTGTCTATTCTTTGCTTTTTGTCTTTCTTTACAAGGACACAATCCTATTTTAAATGGAAGATATGGCCAAATTTTCTTATGTTTATGTGCATTTCCTCTTTTCTGCATCTTCTTTTTAAGAAGGCCACAAATGGGCCTGAAAAGGGGTAAGAACAAAAACTTCAATTTATACATTTTTCTATATCTTATTGGCAGCGACCCGTTGCTGCGCTATGTAATTAGCAGGGGTCGAAAAACGCATTTCAGCTCAGGAGTTTTGTGAGATGTAAGAGTTCATCAATTTTGAGTGTTTTGGGCTCGATTCAGGACCGAAATTCGGCCGTTTTTGCGAAAATTTTGAACGTTATTATTTGACACTAAAATGCTTTTTTACAAAATTTGTAGGGACTCCGTCCCGACCCCGCAGGGAACGCTTGACCGCGCCACCTAAGACCCCCGAGCATATGAAGGCAGCAACAAAATCCCGGAGGGGGTAGGTGTAAGGTTTTTCGAGAGGTCGAAAAATGGTCTTAAAAATGATGGTGTGGCTAAGATATACCGTTTTCAAGGTTTCCTCATCGAGCACTACCCACGAATACCAGCTTTAAAAACATGGGAAGATGATGAATCGCTCAAGTCATGCACATGGACCAGACATGTACACTGAGCTAAAATTTCTTGCTCGATCAAGTCCAAATGAATTAACTTCGCCACTAGCTACTCTTAAATATCTATCAAATGACTTCCAGGATGTTTTCCCGAACCTTATAATTGATTTCAGAATTTTACTTACAATACCTATTGCTGTGGCCTCCCCAGAGGAACGTTCCTTCTCGAACTGAAATTAATAAAGACATATTTGCGTTCAACTATGACTGATTCTCGTCTAAGTGCACTAGCGATTATTTCAATTGAAAAGGATTTATCATCTTCGTTAGATGTTTTTACAATTGATTGACCAATTTGCCGCTCAGAAAGCTAGGAAAGTTATTTTGTAATAAAGCACGTCATCATTCACGAAATAGGTAAATTATTTGAGAAAAAACATACGATACCTTTTAAAAATAATGTAGCACAATATTTTGTTAGTAAATTTACAGTAGGATGCTAACTGCGATCATATAGGTACATATGTAAAGATATACATAAGTGATAATTATGATGCCTATAATACCAGTTTTAAAAATTATGGGGGCCGCCAAAATAAGTTTCGCCCAGGGCCGCTAAACGTCTAAGCATGGCCCTGCATCACAGGCAGAGATACAGTGGACAAATTCAGCTGGAGTAGAACATTTGTGATTCTCATCAATATAAAGCTTCACTTTTCGCTTTATTGCACCAGCCATTCTACGTCACAATCGCCTTTTCCTGACTGTGGATCGCTGAAATCCCACTGTTTTATATTGATGTGCAGGTTTTGAAGCAATTTCATTCATGGATTATAAATGGACTTGCGTGAAGACTCATTACTCAAAAAGTGGTCCTTTAATTTTTTTTATTTTTTGCCAAATACATGTCGCATCTAAATGCCACATTATATCAAAATTATGAGAATCACCCGCATCTAGTATAGGAGTTATAGTAAAAAATGTGAAATTTTTTAGTGCACGAAGTCGAACTTTTTCATATTTAGTCTTACATAATCCCTGAACCCGTCAATCTTGTGGACTTATCAAAGCAGCGGCTCATAGAGAAAATCTCGCTCTTTCATTTAGAAAAATTTGACCCTGATATCTTGCGTTGTTAAGAAATTATAGTCATAAAAGTAAATCTACTCTTTTTCGACAAAAAGTGTCGATTTTTCAAACTTTGAGGTTGATGTTCCAAGTGGAAAATGGTTTTTGTACAAAACGCTTTGCACCATGTTGCTTAGAATTAAAAACTGTGCAACATACGTTAAAATGAGGATAGGTTATTTTTTGACTGTCCGCCGCCGGGGTGAACGTTACAGAAATTGACTCTTAACTTAGCCAATCAGCGTGCGGCAGCTTTGAGACCCAGCCCTGACGTCAGCTGATTTGCTCATCTTCAAATGGATTATGTAAGATTTTTAAAGCGCTACTGCTTCGCTTCAGATCCTAGCGGTAAGACGTTCGAATTGCGTCGAGACTGACTTCGGGTCCAAGTCGCGAGGCTTTTTTTCTGTGCGGCGCGTGCAACATAAGCTCACCATGGTTGTCGAAAACCAAAACAGCCAACCAGATAACAAGAAGAGGTGAGATGGGTAGAAAGAACAGTCCGTACCTACGCTGATTGGCTGAATTTTTAATTTTTGCGAATCAAGTCGATTTTTATCTATTGTTGTAAACCAACAGTCGAAAAATTTTTGATAAAAATTTCAAAGTTTTCCGTTTTTATGTAGGGAACGTCGAAAATTGACTTGGGAAAACTCATAATTGACTAAAATTTTCAGCGGAGCTCATGCTAAATTTGTGATTTGTGCTCCAACCACATACCACCTACTAGCCTTTGTAAAGTCCAAAAGAGAATAGTCTGTTTCACATAACTTTGTGCATAACCTTTAAGAATTTTCATCGGTAAGCCGAGGGTAATGATGTTATGTACATATCAGATCAATGTGTAGATGGTGTATCTACACGCGTTTCGCGTTGCGAAGCGAAACGGTTTTCACCGCTTCGAAATTGGCCCAATATTCGCCGAGTTGCGAATTCGGCGCTCTAGCCGAAAAGAGGCGAATTGTTCGCTGTCGGACCGTGATTCCGACCGTACGAAGCGCGGTAGCGATTTAGCCACGCTGCGCTGATTGGTCTCACTAGCAAGTCACGCACATACGTACCGCGAGAGGTATGCAGCGTGAGCTATCCTGTGGATTTAATATAGTACCTACGCCCCCTTTCTTATCATATAAAACATAGGCGACATGACCGCTAATCCGGTTAAGCCTGTGTTGAGATCGGAAAAATCAATACTGTATATAGACGCCGTCTATCCAATTCTCATTGGTTAAAATTATTGTCATAAGCATAATTTCGTTTTCTGTGACACATCCCCTTAATTCGTATTATTCTCTTTGGCCGTGACTTTCCGGTGTAGCTGCGTTTATCTTGTACAGCTGTTTTATTATTCGTCTATTTGAACGACATGTTTCTTTTACTTATTTTTCGTGTATATAAACTTGGCGAGTTAGCTCCTATAGCCTGTTTCATTAAGCTTTGAGATCTTTGGAAAAATTTAATGTGACTACAAAAGTGTTTTACGCTAATACAATTGATATATTCTACAGTATGTATGTCGAGTCACTTGGACACGCATGCCAGTGTTAAGCCGCATTACTGTATCAAAAGTTTAAACCGCTTTTGTAGCCTGATTCTTGTGGAAACATTTGAAAGAAAACCGCAAAGTTAAATGAAACAGACTTTAGAAGTGCATTATATTGCAGGTAGGCTTGGTGTTGGTGGCCGGCTCCGATTGAATTATTCGTCGTGAAATTCAGGTGACTTACCTTTTAATTTTTTACTTTATCGAAAATTCATCTTCCCAATTTTCGATCTAAAAATCATAAAAATTATTTCATAATTTTTATGTACGATAACCCGGTCTAGAGCTCTGTGTTGTTGAATTTATTGTTCATTGTGCTTATTGGAACCAAAAAACGAATAGTTTTCGCCATAGGTATTTTGCGAAAACAAGCTCTTTAATAATTATTATTTTGGTCAAAAATTGGTCAACTGACCTAGGGATAATTCCGGGGTTGCTTAATTACTGCTGCATTAGGTATCTACATAGGGCGTAGCCGCCTAAATCTCCCTAGGTATGGACAAATCTAGATCCGAGGAGATTTTAGGTCGTAAGTAAATTGAGGGTCAAGCGGTTGAATAAAGGCGAATCGCCGTAGCAACCTGACCAGCGCTAAGGTTAGCCAGGTACTTAAGTAAGCCCCTTAGGTACCTAAAGTCTGTTGTTGTTTAGGTACTTGTAGGTGTGTTACATATGTAGGTATCTCCTCGGGTGGCATGCTGTCCGTTTAGATATCTGTAAATACCACAATTACCCACTCAGCTTCAGCCTATATTTACAAATGCTATAAAAGCAATCTATCAGCTTATTGTCATAGATGGTTTTAAAATTTACGACCGAATTTGTGTGAAACAGACTATAGTCCTAGTCTGACCCTCCTTTTAAAAGATTAAGTCCTAGTCAGACAAGCGACAATATCTCAAAAGACTAAGTCTTTTAGTGCCACATTAAGCTCAAAATACTTTTTAACGCATTACTGAGTAACGCAATAATGCAGGGGAGATGTATTCATTCCACATTCAAAATTTTCCAATTTTTTCACATTTTTTAAGTTACTATTTTATGTACATACAATGTACATATTCTGCAGTAACAATGATGGTTGAAAATCAGGGCGAGTAAAAACCGGAAATGGTAACGGAAATGATGGATAAAACCCTAAAAACGAAAATGAAAACGTTCAAATTTTAGAATCGGGTTCCACAAGTAGGGCGTATGAGGGTGGACGGACACCATGGGCAAAATTCTGGGAGTCTGGGTGGTGTGAACTGGAAAAAATTTAAAAAAACATATCGAAAATTCAATTCGGGTGGTCAATCGGTTTTGGGGTGTCTACCAGATTCTGGGGGGAATAAAACTCGACATTCCCTACGTCCATGTGTGGTGGACACCCCAAACCCGTTTCCGGTAAAATTTGTCCCATTTGAGGGCAGTTTCAGGGTTCGTAAACGGGTACCCCATTCTGACATGTTACGCTACTCCCCTTATCCGTTGTAGGTTTTTCCACCTGCGGGTGGTTCAGAGTACCGCAACCATGCTTCTCCCAGTACAGCCTGTCAGGGTGAACACCACACATGGGCATGGGGGTTTGGGGGTATGCACCCCCAGAAGTTGAAATACCCCCCCAACAGAAAAATTTTTTTGCTTTTTTAGCAATTTTTTGATGCCATTGGATAGTGCTCGATGAGAAACGTCAAAAAATGGTGTTTTTTCGCCATACGACCACTTTTAAGACCATTTTTTGTCCTTTAAAAATTTTATCACCCCCCAGAATTTTGGTGCTGCCCACCTATGGTGAACACCCCCAGCCCCGTTGTACGACAACATTTCTTTTATTTTATGATAATTTTAGGGCCCAGAGACAGAGTACCCCATTATTACATGTTACACTACAACCCCTTTCTGTAGGGAGTTCTCCACCCTAGGGTGGCTCAAAGTGCCGGTAACGGGATTGAGGTGTTCACCCTGACGATAGAGGAAAAAAGATTACTAAAATTTATGGAGGAAAGATGCAGGAAACCCGACGGAAATGCAATATACCATTATGTAGATGTTATAATTGGGTACCCCGTTCCAGGACCCTGAAACTACCCTCAAGTTGGAAAAATTTTGCCGGAGATGGGGTCGGGTATTTAACCTGACTGATCTTGTAGCTTGCTTGGCCAAACCCGGTTCCGGCACTTTGAACCAAATCAATGGTACCACCGACGGAAACGGGGTGTAGCAATATGTATATGAGTTTACCGGAGTACACCGTTTCCGAGCCCTCTCCTCATTGGAAGAAATTTTACCGGTAACGGGGTTGGGATCACACATGGGCGTGGGGGGTTTGGGGTATGCAGCCCCCCAGAAGTTGAAATACCCCCACCCCAGAAATCAAAATAACCCCCCCCCCAGAATTCAAATTTTGAAATTTTTTGTTCTTAGCGAGTTTTTGATGCCATTGGACAGTGCTCGATGAGAAACGTCGAAAAATGGTGTTTTTCCACCATACGGCTACTTTTAAGACCATTTTTTGACCTTTGAAAATTTTTTCACCCCCCCCCCTAGAATTTCGGTGCTGCCCACCTATGGTTGGGATGGATCACCCGGGCGAGCCTTTGGTGTAGAACATAGTTTCGATGTGGAAGATGGTTTAGCTATTTTAGTAATCTTTCTGATCGCGTGTTAAATTATGTGCATTTTCTACACTTCTACACCCCTCAGCTCTGCTTTAGATTTACCACATTAGACACATTTATCACATTAAAAATGATTTTAGGTAGGAGGTAACTACCCTGGAAACGACTAAAACCATTTTTGGTGCTGAATCTCCAGACCGTTTTATGGTGTTTTTGCTAACGCCTCGAACCGAAAACTTCGATTCACCACTGCTCAACTTTTAATAAGAAAATTTATTCAATCCAGATACTCAATGAATACAAGAACATATTTAAAAGGGATGGATAATGAATAACAACGCACGAAGCCAGAATGACCAACAGAACAAAGTGTATTTCTTAAATTCTAAGCAGAGCTTCAATCGAATTCTCAATTTTTTTAAATTGTAGTTTAGGAAATCATCTTACATTATATAAGCTGAGTGCTTCACAAAAATACCACTTAAAGCATAAATAACCTAATTTTTAAAATATGTTCTGATTTCTAAGAGAAAAATTCGGATATAAAGCAAGTGAGGTATATACTTACCTACGTATATATATTTTTCCAATGTAGTAGGTATCTATCTTACACATTTATTAACATAAAAATGCAATATTTTATTTAATCAAAGCTAATGCCGAGTTTTTCCCATACAATCGCCTAATGAAGGACACGTCCTCCGACGACTTCCTGAATGCATATCGATTTTACTGCACGACCAGCGGTCAAACAAAAGTTTCGCTAGATTTGAACAAGGAACTTCAAAACCCAAATGAAGGACTGCTGCGCAGACAAATGAAATGACTAGGTTGCCAAAGTACCACGTAATCTGTTAAAAAAGCAAGTGAGTAGATATCATTCTTTGATCTTTATTGATTACTTACTATTTAAGTTCACAATTTTAGGCAAGTGGGGGTTTGGGGTATGCACCACCCAGAAGGCCGAATACCCAAAAAAACCAAAATTATCCCTCAGGAATTCAATTTTTTTAAGTTTTTTTGTTTTTTTTTTCGCGATTTTTGATGCCAATGGATAGAGCTCGATGAGAAACATTCAAAAATGATGCTTTTTCGCCATACTACCATTTTAAGAACCATTTTTGACCTTTTTAAAATCTTGCACAACCCCTTCCCCCAGAATTTTGGTGCTGCCCACCTATGAAGTTCAGGCATAAGCCAGGCTAAAACCCGTGTGTGATAAACTTAGGCAGCATAAAATTTCATTGTCGTATGTTTCAGCACTGGCGTTAGGTTTGAGCCTGGTTTAAGCCTAAACATATTGGGACCGGCTTAAGCCAGGCTTAAACCTGGCCACATATGTCTAACCGTTGAAGTCAGGTTTAGGCCTGGCTTAAGCCTGAACTTGCCGAAACCGGGTCCAGAATATCCAAAACAACTCAATACTATAGTATATCTCGAAACCTAGTACACAAATTGCTATTGTAGAATAAGCATAGCAAATGTTTATCAATTATGAAAAGGTTTACACTGAAGCAGCAAGCATGATACTGTATAAGGCATTCAATAGGCATGCCTGTATAGTTTTATTGTGCAACTTTTGTAAATTCTTCCTTAAAAGCAGATTTTGAGTGAATTGATTTACCAATGTAAATGTATGTATAGGTCCTTAGACTTGAAATGTAATAATAGTTTATAAATATTTCAATATTTGATTTATTTTATATATTTTATTAATATTATAATATTTATTTAATACTTTGCTAGTTTAGTAAGATATATGTATTCTATCTCATATTTTAATATTTGTTATATTATTATAATATTTAATATCAATATTCTAATTTTATTTTAATAGTTTATTAGTAAGTAATATTGTATTATTTTAATATTTTAAGATTTTAATATTATATTTCTATTATTTTAACATTTTGATATTTAATTTATAATATTTTATGTAATATAAATATATTGATATTTTTTATATTTATTGTTTTACATAATATTTTATGATCAATATTTTTTAATGTTTCATTTTATTTTTACTCAATATTGTATTCAAAATATTGAAATCTTATTACCGAACGCATTTATCCGTGACTAACTCGACCTGATTCATTTGATCGCATAACAATTATTATCACATCTATTAAATTAAAGTCATTTCTCGTTGCATAAATCTGTTTGTCCATACCGAACATTATAATCCTCCTATCATTAACATCTCTCAAAAAACTATAAAATGTTATAGAGTTCAAAATTTTAAAAATACAATGTGATAGTCAAAAACAAATTTATATGTTCTCTGGTTTATGTATCGTACTAGGCCATAATGTGGGTCGTAGTGAATTGGTCGCATCTGACTGGAGTAGAATGACAATAACACGATTGGATGTACGAGGTAAGCGCAATAAACCAACCGACTTATGGGAAACCAAACACGCGCCGAAAGGAATTTGTCAACGACACCTGAAGTATAATATTTACAAAAAATAAATAAGTAAAGAATAAACAGAAATTTGAGAGAATATATTTGAAGAGCGCGTGCAGATTCAAAATTTTGGTTCTGAGACGGGACTGATCATTTCTAAAAATAGTCAGCTTAAAACTTCTCTGTACGTGTAAAGATGTAATAAAACATTACTCGAGCAACTTTTACCCATTTGGATAATCAAAATATGCTAGAGGTTTTGACTGTACAGGCATAGGTGGGCGGCACCAAAATTCTGGGGGTGTAAGATTGTTCAAAGGTCAAAAAATGGCCTTAAAAATTGTGGTATGGCGAAAAAACATCATTTTAAACGTTTCTCATCGAGCACTATCCATTGGCATCAAAAAATTGCGGAAAAAACAACAACAAAAATTCAAAAATTGAATTCTGAGGGGTTATTTCGGTTTCTGGGGGTATTTTGGTTTCTCAGGGGTGCATACCCCCCAAACTCAGGTGTGTGTACAGGTATTTCAACTTTCGATCGTTAGCATCATCTGAAAGTGCTGCAACACAACGTTCAAATATTTTGATTAAGATGTATGACATCCCATTTTTTATCTCCCCATCTGTTTCGGGCTGCTGGGGACGACAGCTCCTTTGAAAATCAAATCATATTCGTATGACTGAGAATAAGCTTATAAGAATTACGAGTACAACACAACAGCAGTAGTAGTTACCCAGATATATAAGTACCCATACATGTAACGGCTCGAAATTTGGGGATACCGGCCGATTTTAGGGGGGGTTAAATGACCACTAATTTTTGGCCAAAAAAACGCCTAAAAACGAGGGGGACTTCCGACTTTGAGTAAGGGGGATCCCCCATCCCCGTCTTACAAATATGTGTGTACCTATCCATCCTTCAGCCAAATTAAACAAATTTATCGACCGTTTCTTGACACCACTAGTTGTTTTTAACAAAGTTTCCAAAAAAGTTTAACTTTACCCTAAAAAAAGCGCTTCACGAGAACTGATTCTGAGTAAAATCAGGCGCCAAAAAATAACGAAAGAACACTATTTTATGCAGATAACGATACTAACGATTATTTCCGAATAAAAAAGCTGAGTGCCGCTCATTGGTTTGAAAAACATCATTTTCTGCCTTAGTCTTCTTAGCCCGGTGTACAAACAGTCATAATCGGACGTGCACGTGGGGGAGGTTATGGGGTCTAAAGACTTCCAAAGGATAGGAGGATAATTTTTTAAAGACAAAATGAGGCTCGCAAATATAAAAAAAATCACAATTTTCTTGTAAAGGTGCTTAAAATCGAGCAGAAAGTATCAAATGAAACAATATTTACGCTATTTTAACGTAAATATGTTATAAATTTTTAAGGCATTTTGAGAAAGCTCTTCAATTGACCCCGTCAGACTGGCATAAAAGGGATGGGGATCCCTCTACCAAAGTTGGTCGTCCTCCAACCCCCAAAGTCAGAAAGTTTTTGACTCCCTCACGACAAAAACTCACATTTTGTGGCCATTTTTAGATGTTTTTTTTCCATTTTTGGTCGAAAATTGGAAAATATAACCCCCTTCCCAATAGCCGGAGACCCTCCACTCAAATTTCGGACCGTTCAATGTATGTATATGGTCATAGTCATTGTGTACAGCACGGCCGGTCTGCGGGTGTCTGTCAGTCCGGAAAGCTAGGTCTGGGAAGTTGATCAGCCTGGAAGCTTTTTTGAGCTAAATAAGCTTAAGATTGGCATAAACTTGGAAGTAGCGTCGAGCAGAAAGTAATTTGAAAAAATACTGAACTTTTTAAATAATGATAGCCGTGAACTTCACTGGGGCTCCGGTTGGCTGAGAAACATTGAATTTGACAGGCTATTCATTTTTTGTGAAAATAACATCCCGTTTTGCGTAATTATCTGCAAATTGTCACTTCTTTTAAAGAATGTAGATTGTAGACATTTATCGCAAAAATCCTAGAAAAAGTCATGGCCTAAATATCAGAAAACAATGAATGTAAAGTTTCAGTACCAAAAGTATGAAAAGTTTAGGCATTTATGGGCGAATGAATAAAATAATTTTTCTGATGCATTTATCACGTATTTTTTATGAATGTCTGAAAATTCTTGCCTCCGCACCCAGTGGAACATGTTAGGATGATCCAGGATATTGCTAAAGCCCACAGAGGACGCGCTGATGCTGAGTAAATCGCCTTGCCAATCAAGCTTATTTGTCCAGTTTTCGAAAATTCCTGTAGACCGAAAAGGATTCCGCCCAAAATGGCCGTTGTGCATATCCAACCAACCGTCAAAGCCCACTTAAGTAAGTGTTGCATAGTCGATAGAAAAATATTCAGCACATAATAGAACGAATCAAATCTTCAAAAGAGACACATAATTCGGTTAAATTAGCGATAAGTGCTAAGGTATAAGTTTATAAACGCAATTCGCCAGTGTGCAACGATCATAGGTGCAGTGGGCGACAGACAGCACCGAAAGATCGAACAGACACATATACGGAGAGACTTGGAGGTATAGGCCCTTTGAATAAGCAAAAAAATGTAGAAAACAAGGCAAAACTAAGATTGAAACGAACAGTAAAATCAAATTTTTGGCAAGAGTGCTTGCCAACTTCGACAAATTGTGTATCAAGCCAGTTTTTGAGTGAACTCTGAAATCTGAATATTTTAGGTTCTCTGGTCCCCTAAACCGGTCAAGCTGTATATATGCTTGTGTTCATTGCTGACCAGTACTTCTGGGCGACCTCAAGTTTGATGAAACCGCTGGCCGATTGTCCTGATTGGAAGACAGTATTGAAGGTCTAACAATACGTGCTACTGGTAGGCCCTCCAAACAGTACCGCGTGGCGGACTGATTCTGAGTAGCAGATTTTAATCCATTTATAGAATTTGCATAATGTCATGATTTTGCGAGTAACTGACACTGCTGTGTAATCGCCTGATTAAACGATGTCGATCGACCGGAAAGTTTAGAATAGCTTCAAAGACAGATTTTCACGGTGATTCCGAATTATTTCTAGTTCTCATTATTTATTTAAAATACTCTGTGAAAAACTATTGACTGGAAATGACTGTTTCATTGTCTTTTATTATTTTTTAAAATGTGAGGAGACAAAAACTGGAGTATAATGAAAATTCCGAGCTATCGTAGCTCTAAATTTCTGTTCATTGGTTGATATTTTAACCTTTATATTTTTTCTTTAGAGAATGTTGAGATGTTAAGAAATCTCTGAAGCACTTTTAGGAAAAGATCTTAAACTTAGTGCTCTTACAGAAAAAGCGCTCCAGCCCTGTGCTACATAGAATGATTTGTAATTTTTAGAATTTGTACATAAAGGACATAAATGTGATCATGAAATATAAGGCAATACTTATTTAAATGCACATGAAACAACTAACCACATCAAAGTCGCAAAAACAAAAAATTTTGGCGCAATTGTGGAGCACAAAGTCCACGTCCTAATAGCAGTTGGCTTATCATTAATACTAAACCAACTGGGATAGCCCTCCACCAGGTGCTCTCGGTGACTCAGACGGGATCATATGTGGACAGCAGCCGGATTTTGTGAAGGGAACCTGAGTGTGGTTAAATTGTCAGAAATCGAAAAAATATGTCAAAAATGTAATTCTGGGTCTACCGCAATCTGTGGGGCATTTTGGATTCTCGAGGGGATTCAAACCTCCACTCCCCACCAACCCCCATGCCCACGTTTGGGCGAGACTATCGAACACTCGGTAATTTTTCTATCAAATTTTAACATTTTTCGCTCAGGTCTCTCGGCGCCCAGAAACGCTGATATTTTCTGTATAACTTATGCGAATACGTAACATCATTTTTGCTTGGTATGTGAAAATTCATGTGATGCTCCGCAAATTTTATTTACTTTTGGCAGTCGAAGCTTTAAATTGGTCCTGTATAATAAATAGCCCAGTAACAACCCTACAATGTAAGGTCCGCATCGGCAGTACGGTTTGATATAAACGTCGGCCCAAAAGTCTTCGACAATCGATACTCTATAAAACAAGAATACGCCTGTTGCAGAAAGTCCTTGTAAGCTGTATCTACGGATAGCCTAAAAAAGGAGCCTTACCCTGGATTTGAGGATCATGCCTCATCGCCTGACAAGATCTTTATCTCTCCCTACTAAGTCCTTTCAGAAATTTTTGAAGTGTAGCTCAGTTGACAATTATTATTTAACGTATTATTACGTATTAATATACCATTTAATACAACATAGCACACACATTACTATAAATTTTCATTTGAGTTTAAAGAACCTGATTAGGGTATAAATTTTTCATCATGGCTACTGAGCATCTGAATGTGAATAAACTGTTTATCATTATACTCGTATCATGTACAAAAATAATTAATTGTCTCGCTTAATCATTATGATGATTAATCAATGTGCGATGATTCATTAATATATCGTATGATTATGGATAGATCTAACTATCTCACCATCGTGCTATACATAATTTTTCAATAAAATCAAAATAGCTTCTTAATTTGGTACATCGCGCGTTAAAAAAATGAAATGCTTTTATATTATGCAAATTCTAGAAATTCTCAACAAAAATGATAATATTCTTTTTCCTTCTTCAGCGAAAAACCGGGAATATAGAAGATCATAGTTCTTTTCTTTGGCTACGGGACAAAATAAAATTGAGTTGAATAATAGAGCTCGAAAACTGCAGCCTCCAATTAACTATCAGAGGTACTCGATAAATTTTAATAAAACGTTAGGAATATGATGATCACCGACTTTAACAAAAGCGTGAAGTATTTTTGTAGGAAACAAGTCATAACTATTCACCTTGGTATCATATACCGTCTACCTAACCAGTTTCAATACACATGTTTTGTCATGTGCCTTAAGTTTAATTTAGTCGATCTTTATTTTTTGAAATTTAAACCTTTAAGATTTTACTGAAACTTACCTGAGACCAAGAAGTCGATGCGTATCTGTCAAAAAACGAAATTATTGCATGTAAACAATCAGGCTAAAAGTCAGATTACAATCTTATGTGGTGCTAGCTTTGATTAAGCTGTAACCTAAGACATGACCAGCCGGACAATGAGTGCGCTTTTACACTCACTTCGATAGGTCATTTACGAGTATCGAAATAGGTGGGTAATCAAACGGAGCCCACAAAATAATAAAGGTTCGAACTAATGAGGTGGTAAGGAGCAAAAGCCCTATTACCAGTAATCCGATCAATGGGAAGCTGAATAAAAATTTATCATGAACAGTCCTCGTAATAATAACACATAAAAAGAAGCAAGGTTTACCTCCAAAGCAGAATTAAAATTGGAGGAGTAAGTGCATAGAACTGCATGTCGTTTGCTAGATACCAAGTCCATGTCATGCACTAAATAAAACATTTGTCTTGTATTTCGTGATGATCAACGCTGACGTTAGGATAGGAAAGAATACACATGCATACTTAATGTGTAGGAACATACATATGCAAATTCCTGGATGCTAATTAGAAATCTATTTTGAATTCTTCGAGATTGCGAAAAAATTAACTTCATTTATGTGAAACATCAATTGCTGCTTCAATTTGAATTCAACGTAGCAGTTAAGCAGAAAGGTGATCACCTGTTCTTTCAGCGAAAAGAAGTTATTCATGTACAACATATTTATCCACCAGCTGTTTTCGCAAAAGTTTGGCTCTAAGCCCTTCTGATTCCATAACGGACCATCACTCAGGTAGCGAACCAAAAAAATATCGATAGCCATTATAAAGGCGTAAACAGGTGTCAGTCTGTAAAAATTAGTCAGTCATTTAATTATAATTCGATAAAGTTAGATAGTTTTATTAAACGTATACGTACCTGACATATCTATGAAAATAAAACAGAGCCCAACGTTTCCCATTCAAAAGTCCTTTTCCTTTCGTCTTCTTCGTATGACGCAACCAAAGAAAAACGAGCAACGTTGCACTAAAATGATGCTCTACATTTAAAAGTCGAATGAAAAGTAAAACAAACATGCAGTGAAATAAGGAGAAACATAACAGGAAAATATTTTTGTTATCTTTGAAACCGATGTGTTTCTGTCGCTCAAAGATCGTGAATTAACCAATTAATGAAAAGCAAAAAGTATAGACTATGACATTCAGAGTTTTCCTTTTAACAATAATTCTGATCAAAGATTTCTCTTGGAAACAACTTGAAATACTGTCAAGCATTGGTGGGCAGCACGGAAATTCTGGGAGGGGGGTGAAAAATTTTTCAAAGGTCAAAAAATGGTCTTAGAAATGGTCGTATGGTGAAAAAACCATTTTTCGACGTTTCTCATCGAGCGCTATCCAATGGCATCAAAAAATCGCTAAAAAAGCAAAACAAAATTTCAAAAATTGAATTCTGGGGGTATTCCAACTTCTGGGGGTGCATACCCCCAACCCCTCCACGCCCACGTGTGCTGTCAAGTCAGCATGATATTTTCAAGATACTTTTTAAAAAATTGACGTTTAATGAAAAATACGAACCTGAGCGTGTAGAATGCGTCCACTGAAATCGACGAATTTATAATGATTTGATTCCACGCTTTGTTCGCCAAGGTGAATAGCGAAAAAGGGTTATCTGTGCAGGTTGAAAATTAGGAGATAAATCCCTCAAAAAATACGATCAGATTTGACTAAATCTTGAAATAATAAATATAAAAAATTTGATTCATTTATAGAACAGCGATTCTTAAGACGTCATCAGCAATAATGATAATAAAAGTAGGGGTAGCAGTGCTATTTCTTCGAACTTAATAGTCTTTCTTTGCCATCGAGCTATCGATAATGTATGAATAGCTAATGCCAATAAAGTAAGCCTAAGCCTAAGCCTAAGCATTATTTAGGGAGGCGGTCATTTTACAACAGACATTATTACAATTCTGCAGAAGTACCAAAGCTGATTCTGATGACAAGCCATCTTGATAAATAATTTTGGAAAAAATTAGAAAGCGGTCGTCGTTACTGTTGCTATCTTATGAAAATTAGAGCTAATAGTCCTTATAGACAGCCTAAATCAGCTGAAATAAAAGACGTACCGATATACTTTACCGGCCAATAATACGTGTGTCCCAGTATGATCCAAAACATACTCAAAGCACGAATGCCGTGCAAACAATCAATTTGGCCCGGTATTCGTTTCGTTGAAAATAATTGTTTTCCATTGGAGTACAGCGAGAAGGCCAAAATTATCTTTATTAAACCGGCTAAAAACCAATAAATAGCTTAACAATCATTGAAATTACTTGGAACAGCAGCTAAGAGATTCTCACACTTTTGAACGTGTTTTTGAGCTATGCTTGGAAACGTCTTCTATAAAAATACAATAATTACGACATCGTATTGTACAGCGATAGATAACGGAAATATTACCGCTTCTCGTGAATTCACATCATTTTGCAGTAGCTCCTTCTCTGCTCTTTTTTCGGCGTGGAGAACGTAATAGTCGTATAGCGTGCCAAACAGCAAAAGAATCACAATTATTAGTATAAATATCCTAAAAAGAACTTTTGCTATTTTAAAATACTCCAAAAGCAATTTGCTTCATAGATCTATTAAGTCAGTAGTTGAAAACTAAAACAGAAACAAAGATGTGAATAATTATCGGAAGAAAATTTGAAATTAAGAAAAAACATAAATCACGAGAAAAAGCACTCATATTTCAAAAATCCCTGTTTAAAATTTTATTATTGGAGAAATAGCTCGAATGGAATACTTACGCGACCAACATTGCACCCAGGTCACGCCTAATGTCCAAATCTTCATGACATATGACGCTGGAACTACATATAATTTGCTTGCCAATTGCTTTTTGAGGTAGATTAGTAACTGAAACAGAATAAACCACTTCTGAAGTCTTCAATCAGGACACGTTTATTTCGCTAAGCGAGCAGAAGGCTGCTTAGTGTGGCATACATGTAGTAACGGCTCGAAATTTTGGGTGGAGGGTCCCCGGCCAGCTATTTTTAGTTAATGGGGTCAATGACCTTCAATTTTCGGCCAACTAACACCTAAAAATGGTTAAAAAAAGCTAATTTTTCCTCTAAAAAATCGGGGGGTCAATAATTTTCTCACTTCGAGGAAATTTGGATGACACCCAACTTTGAGTGGGGATCCCGAACCCCCTGTTACATGTATGCTCTGTGATATTGAATAGGAAAACATGAATTACTTCACACATTCCAGGATATCTACAGAATCAGTAGATATTACATGGTAAAAATCAATCACGATGAAAGATAAAATTGGATGAAATATTAGGGCACGACTTGCAAAAAAGGAGTCTAAACATTTTTCAATTTAGAAGAATCTCTATTGATAGTTGTTCGTTAGACATGATCAGACGTTTTTAATAATTATTTTAGAATCATTGTTAAAGTAACGAGATAGCAAAAATCGTATTCTTGTAGACAGAAAAAGCGTGCGGAATAGAAAGACACAATGATTCCTAATTTTCTATTTGTCTGCCCTTTTCAAAAATTTTTTTCCAAAACACCCAGTTTGTAATAGATATTAGGTCTAAATGTATCTGTTTTTTAATTCGTTTTATCATTTTTTATTATTTATTATTGGTAAAGGAAAGATCATTCGCTTATTGATATTATATTCATCTGTAGAATTGAAGAAACTACGCAACTGTTCTGACAATAAAATACGTTATTTTTAAACTTGTACCGAATCCAACCAGGGCCCGAACATCGGCTTTTGAACAAGTGCGAGGGAAACACGTGCCAACTTTGATCAAACGAGAAACGCTGCAACCGTTCTGAAAGAAACAAAGCTTTGATAAAGCCAATGAGTCAAAATTAAAAAAATTTATACTCCATTGTTGTTAGAAACCGTGTTCAATATGAATGCCTCTCCACTGTCGAGGTTAGTCATGAAGTCCTAGAAAGATTGGGCCTTAAAACTTCGTTAAGCTAGATAAATGTGCTTAGCTTTCACTAATGACAGGAATAAAAATGATCTAACTTCGTTGATAGTATCGAATAATGACGATACATTCGCATACAGCTGATCTTCGTAGAAGCTGAAGTCTAAGCGACAATATTGTCCCTCTATTTTTACACCTTTGCTGAAATGGAGCAAGTTTGATTCGCTCGGTAGAACATAAATAAATTACGTCCAGTTTAGGAATACAAAATTCTGAGTGATAAGAATCCAGTTACTAAAATATGGACGGAAAATATGACTCACCATTAGCTAAGCTCGTTTTAGCTTACTCGTTTCCACCGCTTGAAAGCATTATAAATCATTTAATTTCATAAAACTTGATCGGTCGGACAATTAGACCTCATGAATTACTGACATCCAGGCCCGTATTCAGCATTCGGCCAAGGGGGTGGACCCAACATGAATCGGTCTATATCTCGGAAAATTCGTCAAGATAGCTCGCAAAAGCCACATTTTTCCACATTTTTTGACATGCTCTATCCATTGAGATGATAAAATTTTGACTAATCACGAAAAATTTTTTTACTTAAAAGCCTATAAAAAGTATTGAAAATTTAAAGATCTTACGTCAAAGACGTGCAATTTTTCCATCTTTTCGTGCATTGTCTTATTTTTCAAAATATTTTGTCGACCAAGGAGGGGAGGCGGCCGCCCCCTCTCTCCTCCCCAAATACGGCCCTGCGTACATATATTTTATATTTCCAATCCTCAGAGAATTCCGCACGAAGAAGGAGAAGCTTATTACGACTTAATTTTTGCGCGGCAAAATTGCAATTCTATCGCACATCGAGTGATAGAAAAAAACTTATGTTTGAAAATCAGAGCATAAAAGCAGCATAAATTGGCCGTTCGTATTCCATTCCAAGCAGTTTTGTGAGAAAGTTGTGATTTTCGTCTGTTATTGATCTTGATTTCGTCTTATGTTCGCTAAATTTCTTTTTTTTCGTCAGAGGGCTTCCAAACTTGCATGCAGGAGGTTGATTGAGGGTCTATATTCTGGCATGTAAAAATGGGAAATCTTCTAGGAAATTTAAGGCAAAGTGAAGGTAAAGAATGAATTAGAATCGAAAATTCACTGCGAATGTGCTTTAAATTGAACAGAAACTGCAGATTCTTACTATACATGTACAGCATGGGAATTCTGGGAGCGAGAGTCAGGCCCAAACAATTTTTAAAAAGTGCCCTTTTGGGCTAAAAAACGATGGATAAGCGTCAAAAACACTGTTTATAACGTATCGGAGAATGCTCCTTCTTTCTAGAACATAAAAGCATAAGAAATTCTGAAATAATTGAAAAAATCGAGTAAATTGAACAAAATATAGTCAAAAAATGTGTATATGGTGCGAAGCGCCGGAAATGTGAGACTTTTGGGCCAAAAATTAGCTAAAAACGCTTAATAAGGCGCACTTTTTACAATTTTTACGGAAAATTTATCATTTTGGGGGAGGGGGTCGCAGCTACTTCGCAGGCATCGGTTGCCATTCTAGAAGTCAAAACTCCCAAAAAACGTATGATTCTTACATTATTTTACCATTTATACCAGTTTTTATAATTTTGGCTTAAAACCTCACTGACTGACATCGGTTCGTTACAAATAATATTTGGATATGCTGTACACAAATTTCGAAAAACTCACTTCACAGGTCCTCTGCTGACTGAGATTTCCGTGCATTGTTCAAAATCGCCAAGCAAAAGGAGATTTGCCTGTACAAATCCAGCTGATATTTTGCCGTAAGAATCCAGAGCTGCAAAGCAAAATTTTGCATATCTATCAATAGTTTAACTTAATTCGACACACATTTTCGAGATTCTTATGCAATTCGTCTCTCAATACGTCCGCAACTCACATCTGCTTTGATTCTCTCGTAGATCAACCTTCTTTACAGAAAAGATTAAAGAATAATTGTTTTGAGAATTTTTGGGCGAAAAGTGCAACCAAATATAACCATTTTATGTAAATTGATATTTCAAGCGGCGGAAGCAACATACATAACAGAAAATTTTTTCCCCGATTTTTTTTGTAATTTTGATCACTCTTCTTCTTCCGAAATTTTGAATCTCTCACTCTGCGCTCTACGTGTTCCTGAGTTTGTCATTCCAAAATGGCTGCTGCCCTGAACCCCACACAACGATGCTTATCCCTTGCAGAAATTTTAGATTTTCCGAAAAATCCTATTAAAATGAAATATGATAAGCATTTTAGCAATCCTTTTGGCTCATAAATGTTTCAATTTTTTCGGTATCGCGCCAAATAGCTATTTCAAACCTCATTTTGTTCAATTAAATTAAGTTTTGTAATGTGTTACATGTCTTTATATTCTACATAGAAAGAAACAGCATCGTCAGAAACGTCAAAAAAGTATTTTTGACGCGTAAACATCGTTTTTAAGTAGAAAAAGCATTTCGGAAAAAAGTTAAGTTGGAAAAAATTATCTGAAAAAAGCGTTGACTCCTCTAGAATTTTGCTTTACATATATGCTTGCTGCACTAACTTAATTACCATTCAGTGCCCATTGACTCTCTTGAAATGCTTTTTCGGTCTTGTCCGTGCAACCGCAGTCAACGATTGTTGAATTAGCAAGGAAGCCTTGCGACAAGCATTTTAAGCTTGAGTCGAATTGAGCTAAAGCATAATCGATCAGAGTATCGACGAAAAATAGCAAATCGCCTATGCAGCCGGGCGAAACGATGGAACCCAAGGAACGACGTACGAAAGAACGCAGCCTCCTCAGCTTGACAACATCTCCAGTCTTGCTCATCTTAAATTCGAAAAGTGTGCTTCTTATAGATTTAATTAATACTTTTTGCCATTGTCTTCCTATTAGAATGTCCTTTTTTAAACTTTATGCGGCCCAGAAAAATCGAGTAAAAATTCAGATTTAAGAATACTATTCATTTCAAAGTTTTCTATAGAATTCATCAGAAACATTTCATTCGCCTCAAGTTTTATTCTTTCAGTATAATGCATGCTTATGCTTTTAAGCGACGACCTTGGTCTTTTGTGAAGCGATACACAGACGTCATACTTCAAAAGGGTTATAGCATACTTGATAATATGCGAATCAGTAGACAAGAATGCCACTTTACGTGGAAATCCATCCACTAGCAATAAAAAATGCTCCGATGGAGCAAAAAAGTGATTATACTTGAATTTCTTCATTGTTAAGGATGCAAAAGGAGGGGACTAGGGAAAATTTCCCTATATGCGCAGAAGCCATAGGAATATGCTCTTCCTCTAAACAACGCAAAAATCGAAGTATATTCTGCGGCCTATACGCGCTTCTGCAGATTTCCTAATTCTGATTACGATGGCGAGCATTTTGATTAATTTATTTTGAAAAATTCAAAAAAATTTTGTGGTTTTTCATGCAAACTATTGAGTTGGTCTTGGAGGTGTAAAGTTTGAACTATTATCTTTTACGCCAGAGCATTGTGGATGGTCAAGATTTCATGAAATAAATAATACATTGAGTATTTAATGAAAGTGTCTTCAATACTCTTTTGCGAAACAGTTGAAAACGTTTTGTGACTATAGCCTGATTTTTCACAGGCCGCAAAATAAACTTCGATTTTTGCCTTGTTTAAAGGAAGTATAACTGTTTAGCACATTCCTATGGCTTCTGCGCATATAGGGAAATTTTTCCTAGTCCCCTCCTTTTACATCCTTAACAATGAAGAAATTGAAGTATATTCACCTTTTTTTGCTCCATCGGAGCATTTTTTCTTGCTAGTATTCTACTTTTTCTCATCATGATTTTGTTCTTAAACACTGCATTCTCATTACAAAAAAAGACAATCTAACTAACCTTAATCAGAGGAAAAAAGGTACGTAAAAGTCTCCGTTGGATCGATTTAAAAATTAGCGCAAATATTTTCTCAATGTATTTCAAACCAGAAATGCTCGAGTAAAGTTAAATCCAGAGCTTGCATAAGCAAAGATGAAGGCAACCGTTTTAACTTTTTCTTCGACAATTTATAGCTTCAATATCAAGTGTTGACATTGAAAGAAAGATGAGAACGTTAGTCAGAAAATTTATTGAATTAAAATTTACGTAAATGACGTTACTAACCTAATTAAAATAAAATCCTGCATCGACAGAAACAGAAAGGGGAAATCAGGCATGGGGCAACAAACACATCAGTGTGTAAACCAACGCAATGATGTGTCGGTCGCTAAAAATCGCATATAATTGAACAATGCACTAGAAAGCAACGAAAATTAGTCGTCGAGCAAGAGACAACATGAACGATCCCGGCGATAAAAAAACAATCCGATCGACGCATCAGCAAATGCAAAGAATTCAAGAGAATTTATGAGCCTCATACATTCCAAAAATGGACAGACATAAATTTGCATGGATTTTAACGTGAAAAAATATTGGAATCGGTTTGACAAAGACAGCGCATAAGAATTATTATTATTACGAAGTGATTTGCAGGTAGTTTTTAATAATGTTTCTCATTCCAGGTAACCTTCAAAACAGTGCATGTTTGCGAATAAAAATGATTAAAGATGAGTCAAAAATGTTTGAAATAAAAAACTGATCAAAAAATATGCAATACGGAGTTAAATATTAGCATTAGCAAACATGTGCATAATTTAAACTTCATCTCTTCACTGCTCAACAACCTCCGGCTGTATAAAAGTCTAAAGGTCAGAGTCGTTATTCTGACTTAACGGAGATCATTTTTAAAAGAGAATGACCATACATAATGCTCTGGGCGGAAAAGTGCTTCTCAGTGTAAACTTTACACTTGCGCTAATAACGCAATATTGAGAGTAGAGAAAAAAATAAACTAGGGTGTGTAATGCTCAGGTCAGGGCACATTTTAAGCATAATCAGCATGTCCCACCTACTTAGCAGAGTATCTGAAGAAATTTCTCTTTTTCGTCTCGAATCCTTTACACTAACACGATCACAGATCAAGAAATACTACGTTAAAAAAGAAACAATTTCGGGTTTTGTGATATTGTAACCCTTTACATTATAAAACTAATTTGACTGCATAGAAACCAAAATTGAGTTAGGTAAGCTTTAGGAAAAGCAAAGAGTAAAAACACAAATACTTTACACTTTTGTGCAGCAACCATTGAGTGTAAAGAAATTTTAAGGTCAGATTCGTAATCTACAACTCGGGCAAAATTATAATAAGGGAATTGGTTCCCTGCAAATTATTTGATTTTTCGGTTTACACTTTACGCACTCATTGCTAACTCAGTATTGAGTGTAAACAAATAAAAAAATCAACATCGAGTATCGATCAAAAAACTGCACCTCCCAGATGTGTGCCTTTGTTGCTGTGAGGGGACACAAAATTCGCATTCACTGTGATAAAAAAATCAGAGAGGAAAAGGTGGCCAAGTAAATTATAGGAAGCGCTATCGTACCACCTATGATTTGTTCAGACTGAGTCAATGATGTGAAGGATGACAAATTACTCGTAATCATAGATGCACTGCATGGCCGATCTGGGGGTCAGCCGCTCTGGGGGTTCAGAAATTGAGCTTTTAGGGCCAAGATGACCTTAAAAACTGGTATAAGCGCTAGAATAGCGTAAAAACTACGTTATTATGCAGTTTCTGGTACATTTAAAGCACTTTAGAAAAAATTTTCAATTTTTTACTTTTAGTCTTCATTTTGTATCATTTTCCCAGGAAAATTTTTTTTAGTTTTTCATTCTGAGGGGTCTAGACCACAGGTGCACAGCACGGCTGATCTGGGGAAGAGGGTCAGCCGGTCTGGGGGGTCAAAAATTGAGCTTTTTTGGGCCAAAATGACCTCAAAAATTGGTATAAGCGCTAGAAGTAGCATTAAAACTTTGCTATTACACAGTTTTTGGTTAATTTGAAGCACTTTTAGAGAAAATTTTCAGTTTTCATCCATTTTCGGCCTTCATTTTGCCCTATCTTCCCCCAAAAATTTTTCATTTGTTTATTCTGAGGGGTCAGGACCCCCTAACCCACGTGCATGTCTGCTCGTCTTTACACTGAATAAAATTTACCCTACCACGTTAAACATTGTATTTTTACACATTTTTTAATGAATCGATTATACATTAGTCTTGATGAAAATATGACTTACCTTTATAAGTGCTTCTGGGTCATAACCTAATGATTTAAACAAATCTCCGAGATTCAGCGATTTTGTCAGGCTAAACTCATTCCAGGCAGAGTTGTCAGATGACGAATTTGTTTGTTCAATTATTTCGCTTGTTTCGTTTTCTATATCGGTAAACTCGAATTTTGAGACTTTAAATACGGAGTTGAATGCCCTTGACGATAAATCGCAACTGACCAATGAAATATTTAGCAACATTGTAATCAATATGGAGCCCAGGTACAATGTAAAGTTCATTATTTTCTAAAGGATCGATTTTGAGCTAAATAGAAAGTAGCAAATACATAATTTTTACAACTTAGGCGAAAGAGCTTAAATGAATAAGGAGCTTCTCATTGACAATGAAACGAATGACGTTCTTGTTATCAGTAATACGACTGATTAACCTAGGCGAAAGAATTATGCTGATTTGCAAGTCGGTGCCTTACACGTTTTATACATGTAAGTAAATGTACACAATTATAACATTTAATGCTAAGTGCACTATATAGGGACCGATATTAAATGCCAAAGACATATGAAACAAAAATTAAGACACGTTTATTCGTAAGAATATATAACGATTTAGGAATGGAAACAACGGATATAGTACGTTTATTAGTAACAGGACACACGAGTCAATAGAATGACGAATTTCACGCATTTAAAATTTTATACAAAATTTACAATTTTGCGAATTTTTGATTGGGAAGGACAGAATAAATTATTAGTTTTTTTAAAATGTTTTACACATGAAGCATGCACAGCACAATTGGCCTTTGACCTACGTGCAGAGATCATTATCACTCTTTCCATCACTGTGTAATTCAGCATTTAGCTATTTCCTTGGTTTAAAGACCAAGGTGCGCTGCGTGATCGAATTGATTGGGCTGGAATGTTCTGAGGATATGATAATTAGTCTTAATCGTTGCTAAGTTTTCGGCCCATAATGCCCGAGAAAGAGTAAAACATTCAAATAGTATGGAAACTACCATTGTGAATCGGGTAGGCGATTACATATTTTTTTGTCCCTCTTTGAAGAGAAAAACGGTCACACTTCTGTCACACAAAACGGTCTATGCTCAGTAACTAGACCTAGAGTAGGTACATAACATCAGAACACTAAATATTTCATGAGTTTCATTCGAATTGCTGATTATCTTCAAAACATTATTTATTTTTATTCCAGGCACAGATTTATTTATCGTTATCAGCGAATACAAAAAATCATGCTGAAAAAAATACGAATTCGTTACGTAACACTTTTCCTAAGTTGTGATTTTAGTTTTAATAATATTTTCGCCTAAATCGTAATTTTTATATTCATTTTATAAATCATATCACAATGGGAAGCGAGCAATGCTCTGGAGCCTTTGAAATAAAATGTTTTTGTCACATTTATTCGTTGTTCACTATAACTTGCACAACTATGATAAACTGTAACTTAGTACAATGATGCTCTAGAATGAGCTAGAGACATGCGACTGCATAAAGAACATGAGAGCATGTGTGCATCAAAGATAAAGTGTTCAAAATTCAAAAACGTTGCAACTTTTAGCTTCAATGTGTACACTGATAACACACACCATCTTACCGTTTACTTAAGAAACTGATATCATTAAATTGTCACAGAGAATAAACGAGTACGAATGTGATTTCTGCTAGATGTGTCACTATAGGTGCATAACATGACAGGTTTAGTAGGACAACTTTTTTTAGCCATGATGACCTTAAAAATCGGTATGCTGGTGTTTCTTAGTCTAGTTTCATCATCTTTGATTTGGTCAATTACTCATTGACTCCTATGTGCTCGTATTTACTGCAATGACAAAACACTATCGAGGTATAAATTACCACTTGTTAGATTGATACATCACTAAGTTAATTTTATGAAATTCGAAGACCATTTTCACAATTCAAAGTGCAAAAATGCAAAAAAGTATGTTCAGAATTAAAGAAAAACGATGGGCATAAATTATAGAAAGTTTACAATTTTGCCGATGCAGATAGATTAGATTTTAACGCATCGCAAATCGGTATAGTTACGTGCACCCATATACAGCAAGGGCATCGGGCCCGAAAAATGTTTAGAAAGTGCCTTTTCGGGACTAAAAATGATGGGGTACACGTCAAAAATACCGTTTTTTGACGAACGCTTGTCCTTTCTATAACATAAAAACATGCAGAATTATGAAAAAAATTTAAAAAAATCGTGTAATGGACAAGATATAGTCAAACAATGTGTATAAGGCGCAAACGCCGAAAATTTGAGGCTTTTCAGCCGAAAGTGATCTACCGCTCAAAAAAGCACACCTTTTATAATTTTTAAGAAAAATCGATAATTCTGGGGTACGCAGCTATTTTGCGCGGGTTCTCCCCTAAGAGCACGTGGTTACGTGTAAGAAATAAGATGCTGATTTTCAAAAAATAAATTATCCATAATTACGTCTGCATTGCACTTGTAAAAAATTGAGAAGTCGAAAAAAATTTCAAAATAGGAAGCATAATTATTTATCAGTGACACGACGTGATTGACAACAAAAACAACAATCGCGCTTATTACATATGGAATAATGCGTTTAAGAAGCATGTAATAAGCAAATAAACTAGTTAGGTATATTATGCGTCGTAAAAGCAGACTGTGGAGAGCAGCGTTTGTATCGCACATGCGCAATGGAATAACGAGTTAAGCATAAAAGAAGTTATATCATTAGCCTGGATAAGCAAATACATATATACTATACCTACATATTACTCGTATATTTACGACACCAAATTTTTAAAAAGTTGTCAAGCCAGAGGGTAAATAAAAACTTTTGACTGCGTGCCTGTGAGGCGTAGGATAGGCCAAAAATCGAACGCTTGTTCGTATTTATTTGTACATGATCGTTTTAAGTGGGCGAAAGCGTAGAAACAATAATTTTGATGAGTGAGAAACAGAGCAGTTGTGCCAACAGAGGTGAGAAGATGGCAGAAAACCTAGTCTGGTGATGACTAATCATAATCAATCAATGCCGATTTCATGAAAACGTCCAGCTCCTCTTCGCGCTTGAATAACAATGACCAAGTGAAGAAAGTATTCTGACTTGGTCTGTTCGCCATTTTAGGAACAATATGCTAATTTTTTGTTTAGTAAAAGTGTTGACAGTTTTAATAAAACAGCTTTTTTTATATTAAAAAAGTAATTTCATGAAATCCAATATGTGATCTTTAGCGAGCAAATCAGCATTGCTAAAACTGCTGCGTTTTACCCGTTTGAACCTATTGTATCGTGAGCATCCGTTAATAAATTCGGAATTTTGAATGAAAGATAGTTGAACGATGATAGTGCACGTTTTGTATTCAGTATAATACACCTAGCTCGATTTATATGAGCTTGACAGGCAAGCTGAATAATTATGAAGAATTAATAGGCTTAATTAGATCTAATATAGCGTAAATGGCATTAACATGATCACTGCAATTTGAGTAACAATCGAGAGAGAGAGTTAGTCGTCAATCCATTGCGGCAGTAGGCCGTGTTTTGAACCAGCAAGGTGCTAGGTTAATTTTAATAAGCGTCAAAAATATTTCATTCAAAGCAAGCTTCATGTAGAAATTTCGTTGAAGATAATTCAAAAATTCCGTTTCAAACGACATGAACACGTTCACTAAATGTAAAGAATAATCTAATGCAAATTAAGCTTAGCATTTTGAAACAGAAGACTACAAAAACCATTCCCAATTCAGTCTCAAGACGTTTATCACTCGACAGTTTAGGAATTAAGCCGCTAAGAAAGGGAAAAATGAAAATTTGCCCGGTAAAATAAATATAAAAATGAAATGTAAAATATGTAAAATACCGTTTCAGCAAAAGAGCTGGAAATTGATCAAAAACTGTCAATTAAGGCAAGTTTAACGTTTTATTTAGACGAATTTTCAAGGCCGTTAGCCCAAGAAAAGATCTTCAGTTGATCTTCGCCAGACCGGGTTCGATTTTCCGGACCAATCACACGTAATTCAATGTCAATGAAAGTTGCAGACATTTTTCTGTACACTCCCGTGTTTTGATCTAATGCAAATACATAGGTAAATATACTAGCAAAAAGTAAATTGAGTAGCAAGAGGAATTGATCATGAACTGTAATTTCATTTACGGAAATCATTTCAGCCACTCTGGAGGCTGACTTTTAACAAAAAAATGGACTTTTACAATTTTTAAGAAGCCAGGGCTGTAGCTTCCCAACCAAAACACAATTGATTTGCAAAAATAGAACAGATATTAAATCGCACTAATGCGCAATTTTTCTCGCTTGAGTTGACTGCAAGGAATTGAAAATACATAACGGTTGTATAAATTTAGAAACAATCCGAATAATTTTGTGCTTCCATACACATACATACATAGATACATGCATATTCAATAAACTAGAACTATTTTTGATAAGTTGTGCACGTTTTTGAGACTAGTTTTTACATTGAACTGCTTGCCCTGAATACAAAAAGATGCAAAGGCACGCATATAAAGAAAACGACTTAAATTTGGTAAGTAGTCAGTTTTGTCATTTTTTGGGTAGGAGGTAGTTCTTTAGAAAGCAAAAAATGACAAGGAGGCAATGAATGAGATGTTGCGTTCTAACTTAGTCCTTTCTTAATTAAATCAAGCCTCAAAACCATACAAGTTCTTGAAAAGCACTTACGTTTCCAAAAAATAACAATGTCTTCCTGTCTGTATAGGCATATAATTTTGTGTTCACATGATTTTTTTCCGTATTTCGCGCATGACAAGTAAAAAAATGAATAAACATAATCATGCTTCTTACGTATTCCACTAGAAGCTGAATCACAGATGCGCTGCTTATACATCAAACATTGTTTTATGATGTACAGAAAAACGTTGGATTAGCATGAATTATAGAAGGTTTGTATCGCTTCAACTAGCAATACAGAATGTTGAATAATAAGAGTTCTAACCCAAAGCTGGTATGACTTTCTCAGGGTACGGAAACCATATAAACTGTTTTCAGAAGTAGCTGCAGATGAAGTGGCTGAATCAGTTTTTCGGTCGAAGGTCGGATAATTCATGGATGCGATTCAGTATAACAGACATCATAGGTAGCGCGTTAGCGCGTACCTATAATATACTTGGGTACCCCCAACACCTTTGCACCCCTACAGCTATAACGGGACATATCTGGAAGGTGCATTTCTTTTTAAAAGATAGACAATAAAAAAATTATGTGCACCTTTTTTGTTTACACTCAATACCGGGTTTGTAATGAGCGTGTAAAGTGTTGGCGTAACGTTAAACCATTTACAAACTTTTGACGCATTTTTCAGTCAGCGTGTACGCAACTCAGTTTAAATGCCCCATACAATTTGATGATACGGACTTGTAGAGAATGGAATTATCTAAAACAAAGTTTTTTGTTTTTTGAATTTTGCTTCAGTCCTTGAGGGGGTGTAAAGAGTGCAGAAAAATGCGCTTGTAAAGACAGATTTTAGATGCGTTTTTTTCTTCTTGATGTCTGCCAACAACTCCAGTTATGAGTCCCAAAAAATTTTCTCTGATGGAAATGTGCTACGGCTTAAGGCTACTTTGAGCTTACCAGCAAACTTGTTTACACTCAATACGGAGTAAGATCTAGGGGTTTAAACTTTACACACTAGTGGATAGTGAAAAAAAATTTGTCTAAGATTTTCTCCGCCAACTTCTCCACTTATAAGTTGGGATGAATTGTGTATAATAAAAATTAAGTACGTTTTAAGGGCTACACGTCACGGCAAATTGCGTTTAAAAACGCAATATTGAGTTATTCATGGGGGTGTAAAGTTCGAAATCAGGGGTGTAAAATGGGCGAAAAAACACGTTTTTCCTATTTTGACTGGTAAATATCTCAAATATTTTGCAGAACAGAAATTTCCGCATGCAATCTTACTACAATTTAAAGGCTACAAACTAGTTCAACTCGAATTTCTTTACACTCAATGGGGACTTGGACTCAGATTTTTAAAGTTTACAATGTGGTGGATGATGAAAAATACGTTTTTGTCAAAAAATTTTTTTCCGTTTTTTTGTTCGTTACTTTCTCCGTTTAGAAGGCGGGATAGATTGAATAGAATAAAAATAAAGTGCTTTCTAAGAGGTACACGTCACTGCAAATTGCGTGTATTTACATCAGTATTTAGCTTCTTCGGGAGGTATAAAGTCAAAAACTTGGATGTGTTTAACATGTTTCTATCTTGTTTTTTCTGCCAACTTTTCTAATTATGAGTCTGGACATGATCTCAAGTCTAAAAAGGTACCAGGAATCAAACGTGATACGTCAGTTGGGCGCGTTTGTTTACACTCGACAGTGGTGTAAATTACTTTATATCTGATATATATTTGTCTTCAGGCCATTGTAGAGACTTATTTTTTACACAAATGTTGATCATAATATCAAAGTAATATTGAAATTACGAATCCGACTAAAATCTTCTTTATACTCTGTAGTTGTGTATGATTTACACTGCAAATTGAGTTTAGTTCTAGAGCCTTGCGGTAGCTTAATTTTTTTCAAAATGTTCTACGTAACGTCAGAATAACGAATCTGACTATTAGTTTTCTATACACTTAGTAGTTGTGTAAAGTTTGCACTATTCACTTATTGTTAATATGTAATTTACAATACAAATTTAATTTACTTCCACAGCGTCGTAAAAAGTTTATTTTTTTCAAAATATGTTCCGTAAGGTCAGGATTGCGAATCTAACTGTATGTTTTCTTCACACCAGTATCTACGTAAAGTTTACACTGAAAATTAAATTAAGTTTCGAGGCGTTGCAGAAGCTAACTTTTTTAAATGTTCCATGCAACGTCAGGATTAAGAATCTGAGCGTAAGTGTTGTTTACACGCAATATTTGCGTAAAGTTTGTGCTGAAAACCGTTGATCTCTTAAAGAAGGTAAGGCTGTCTTGTTTAAAAAAGATAATGCTGATGTTCAGAACAAATCAATATTGTTTTCCGCGTTCTTGGACGGCTGTCATTATTGTGGCATGTTATCGTTTGTGTTTACTGACTGATTTACTCAAATCATGCTACTTAAAAGTAGAGTAGTAGCAAAGTAAAATGCTCCGATGGAACAAAAAAGACGAATATACTTGGGATTGTGGATTATTAAGGATTTAAAAGATGGGGACTGGGAAAAAGCTACCTATGTATGTGCCTAAAGTCACAAAATCTGTTAAAAATCAGACTTTCTCTGAGCAACGCGAAAAATCGAAGTATATTCTGCAGCCTCTAAAAAAAGTGTAAGCTTCTTGCCTTTTCCTAGTCCCCTCCTTTTACATCCTTAATAATCAACAATCTCTAGTATATTCGTCTTTTTTGTTCCATCGGAGCATTTTTCTTTGCTACCCAAATAAAAGTATAGCGTCATTTATTATTTACCCATCTCGTACGGAAACAGCTGATCTATATCTTTGTTAAATTTTCTAGCTACTACCGACAGATAAAGGTACACTTGGGAATTAAGGGGGAAATCGTGCTAAGATTTTTAATTTGTAATATTGGACGTCACTTGAAGTGAAGTTTTGGATGTTCAGTTCGCAGCATAAGAATAATTTTATCAAAGTTATGTTGTGTTTGATTAGAAGACTAGAAGACTAGAGAAGAAGACTAGAAAAGCATAAAGTTGATTTGTCCAAAATCTGAACTTTTAAGCACCACTGAAATGCAAGCGGGCTAAGCTAAACTTCGGCATGGCCAAGCAGTGGCGGATCCAGGATTTTCTCAAGGGGGGCAGTACCACTAAGGGGGGGGCGGAACCCTGACTTGGGCGGAAAAATTAGCCGCTTTGACCCGAATATCGCTAAAAATCGCTCAAAAATTCTTAATTTTGCGCACTATTTTGGGCCAATGGGGGGCGACCGCCCTCCGCCCTTCCCTAAATCCGCCCCTGCGGCCAAGCGATCCGCTTTCCGTTTTTATAGTCAACCCCCCATACCACAGATACGTTTGTCTGATCATTGCGAAAGTAGTCGAGATCGATGATTGAATGGATTGGAAAAAATTCAAAATTATTACATACTCGTACATTCGAAAAATGTTATTTAATCATTCCATTCAATGTTCTCATTCTGCACGTGACTGACTGCTAAGTAATAGTCTCATTAGCTAATAATCTCTATGGAATTATAATGCACAATTTAAATGACTTATCATCGTTGCAGGATGCTAACTGGATCTCATCAAGGATTCTTGGAGTAAGCTTAAAGTAAACCGGTGTACACATACACACTGACTCCTGGAAACAAATCTATGTCAGAATATTATCTTGACGAAATACAGATCATTTTCTCGTGTTTCTCGAGATCTTGTTAAATTATTTACTTAAGATCTTGATTATTGCCATTTTTCTAGGAACTTTTCTGTCGATTGAGGTGGCGGCATAAGCGAAACGCTCGAAAACTGCAGATCTGCATGCTGCAAGTTGCAATAGGATTGTTTTTTTAAATTTTTTTTAATGGGTTTTCCAATTTTTCAATTTTTTCTAAATGTATGTACATTTGAAATGAATTTTCTAAAAAAAAACATTATCATAAATGGGCAAGTTACTGAAAAATAAGTATCAATTAATTAATTACTTTATTACTGTTTAAAGATCTATTCGGAATATTTGAGTATCACGAAGTGGAATCTACCTGTGTGAAAAAATCGTTGGCCGGTCATCAACTCAAGTGAGTTATTTTAAGTTTTTAAACAACGGTCCAATGCATAAACGATTCTATGCACTGCTTTACTGTTTTCCCACCGTCTTTGCGCTTTCTCCTAGTCGAAAATGAGAAAGCCTTGCGAATTCAAATAGTTAGTACTACAGTTTAACGAGTGTTTTATGGGAAATGACGGAGGCTTATAGCAGCCAGGAAGGATAGAGATGAAATTTCAGGTCCTACATTCTTTTCAAGAGGTTCCTTCAAAGATGCGTATCGTAAGTTGGCAATGGAAAATCTTCTTTTTGCGCATGAAAAATGCTCAGATGAAATGTTTTTTATTGACTGTACTCACGACACGAAGCGTTGTGCACTTATTGTTATAATTATATATTCTGAAATAATTAAGCAATCATAAGCGCGCTGCAATCAATTTTCGCTACACGTGGAAAAATCGCAAGCTAACAGCGCGATCAAAACATAACATCGTTCAGGAAGTGGCAAAAACAATGCTAGTGCTTTTCCGGCGTTTTTCGACTTGATTGCTTTGTCAAATTGATGCACTAGACTGAAAAACATGAAAAACATTATCCTTCGTGACGAAGATGAACTATTTTCTAAGGATGCTCGAGATTCATTCTTTTTCTGTATTCGAACATCTGTTTTAAAGTCTGATGGCGACTGATCAAACTGATCATACGTGTTCTTGAGGGGTTCGGGGGTTTGACCTTCAAAAATGGCAACTGACTCCCCGAAAATCGGCTGCGAACCCCCCTCCGAATTGTCGATTTTTCAAAAAAAATATTGAAAAAGTGCTTTTTAAGTGTTTTAAGCTCATTCTTAGCTCAAAAATCTAAACTTTTCGGCGCTTCGCGCCATACACACATTTTTTGACTTTATTTTGTTCAATTTACTCCGTTTTTTTTTCAAATTTTTTTTCTAAATTTTTATGTTTTTATGCTCTATAAAGAACGAGCATTGTCCAAAACATAAAAAACAACGTTTTTGAAGTATGCCCATCGTTTTTAGCCCAAAAAGGCACTTTTTTAAAAATTTTTGTGCCTGATTCCCTGAATTGCCAAGCTGTAAACGTGTGAGACCCTAATTCGAAAGAATTGTATACTCCTTGCCCTTCTAGTCCATGCGTCGTAAATGAAGCAGGTTCGGCATCAAATGCGAATGTTTCCTGTTAAATCAGTCGAATAATTAGCGATCCATCAAATTTCTACTTCAGAACAAAATCACACAGAGAATTAGTAAGAACGGCTTTTTTATTTCTTGAATTTAAAACTGTGCGGAAAATAAGCCCGAATACGTTTTCTTTTGTATTCTTACAAGATTGGATGTGCATTGCTTGACTACAAGTGAAGATAAGACACCTAAATTCTAGATTTATTCAACTCCGCGACAAAATGCTCATGAACGCTCAAACGGCACACAAACCTACATATTTTGTTTTCTCTGCTCTGGCAGTTGGGCATTGAAACCTTTAATAACGGAAGCTTGACCTATAGAAAAATAGATAAAAAACAATAAAACTATTTGGCCATTAACGCTCACATATTATATATTAAGTATATAAAATATAAAATATAAAAGAATATACTAAAGTGCACCTATCCTGTAGATACACGTACTGCTCGTGATTTAATCTGATACTCTTTAGATAAAAATATGTCGATTGGGACCTTTACATGTTTCATCTATTCAAACTTTATAATTAAATACTCTAGAAAATTTGGGTGGTGCCAGCCAATAATTTTGGAGTGTATCTAGTGCCATCCATAGGTAGGCGGCACCAAAGTTCTGGGGGTGTGCAAGATTTTTTCAAAGGTCAAAAAATGGCCTTAAAAGTGGTGGTATGGCAAAAAACACCATTTTTCAACGTTTCTCATCGAGCACTATCCATTGGCATCAAAAAAATTGCGGAAAAAACGAAAAAAATTCTCAAGAATTGAAATCTGGGGGGGGGGTATTTTGATTTCTGGGGGGGGTATTTTGGTTTTTCGCGGGGGGGTGCATACCCCCTACAAATCCCCCGACGCCCAGGTGTGGTGCCATCCTTAACAAGTTGAATCAAATTCCTTAGAATTCTGCTACGTTATGTTTTATTCTTTAATTCAGCCTATTTTTACTTACTAATTTTTTCAAATAGTTTTTATTCGTCTTATGTTTTATTCTATTATTGTTAGCATGATAAGGCTTATTATCTTCCTACATGCTCCAGAATAGCTAGCTTCAAACACAAGACGTTAGCGAAGAAGTCTGAGTGACAGCGTTATGTTTGGTTGTCATTAACTCGAATCTTGGGGTGCATATTTAAATGTCGTGTCATTGCTGATCACAACTTAAATAGCGAGCTGCCATCTTGCGAATTTTTTTTCATATTGTTTGAATCGAGTTAATGTTTCATTTACCTACTGGAGCTGTGAAACACAAAAACAATTCTGTAAGTTAGCCTATAACGGTGTCAAAATTCTTGAATTTTTAAAAAATTGGCAACTGTTGTAAGTTCACAAACCAAGTGATATGTTATCTAGATTCACGATAAATACGAATGTCGGGGAAAATGAGGCAAGATGAAGGCTGGAAATTTACGAAAATAAAAAATTTTCCTCAAGAGTACTTGAATTTGACCAGAAACTGTAGAACAACGTAGGTTTAAGGCTATTCTAGCATTAATGCCAGTTTTCGAGATCATTTTGGTATAAAAATTCACTACCCTATTCCCAGACCGGCTGAAATCCCGGATCGTCCATGCTGTGTATAAGTTACTTACATACTATAATTGACAAATATTAAACCCTTACCTTATTTATTTTGATATGCGGAAAGAAACCGAAAAGAGAATAATGAAACAAAGCGATAAAAATCGAGCGAATTCAATTTACCTTTTGTTCATGATTTTATCTCTTATCTTTATACGGACAGTTAAAGACTCCTCGTAAAAAATAAAATATGATAATTTTGCTACGACCATTTCGCGAGGAGTCGAAAAGAAAACGGAATATGCGCGCTTAACAGAAATCATGCATGTCGTTTGCATCGATAACGCATCACAAGCAGCTTTTTCCCTAATTAATTATGGCGTCTTATTTTACGTAGACAAAAAGATTTTTTATATCCACGGATCAATGTAAATGCGCCGGAATATAGCGTTTGTTCGAAACCGCGATGCGTTATCATTCGCGTCATTTAAGCGCCGCAAATTGTATTAATGACGGTCGAAAGAGTCGTTCTACCAATCCATATTCCTTGACGCTTTTGAATCATGCTATTTTCAATTATTGAAATTGATTTGTATTATTATTGAATGACTGTTTTGTTTGCTTAGTTTTAAATCTCGTAGGTAATGCTCAGACATATTCGACTACATTGAGCTGACGACCATAGATGCACAGCATGACCGATCAGGGGGATCAGCCGGTCTGGGCGTCAAGAATAGAGTTTTTTGGGCCAAAATGACCTCAAAAACTGGTATAAGCACTGAAATAGTGTTAAAACTACGTTATCACACAGTTCCTGGTCAATTTAAGACACTTTAAAAGAAAGTTTTCCATTTTCATTTATTTTCGGCCTTCATTTTGCTCACTTTCCCCTTATTTTTCCATTCTGGGGCTTTTAACCCCCCAAATCCTATCCCCCGTGCATGTCTGCTGACGACTGTACAGACGAAATGGGAGACTGGAAAACTTTTTCAACAGCAAAATAAAAATTGAAAAACTAATACTAAAAATAATAATAAATAAGATTGGTATACGTTCATTCTACGCGGCACCATCACGTCCTTCGCTTCGATGCTCTATAAATAAACCGTAAATTGCGATTTGATGCGGCCGTATCATTTTAGGGCGTCCTGGAAAGTTTCTTTCCGTTACGAAACGTGAAAAAACGGCGAACCAACCGCAATAAATAGAATTGGCTCTGCCAGCCATCTTCCAACCGAGCATTTTTTAGAAATTTTTCCAAACGCGACTATGTCACTCTCAGCCTTATTCCCAAAATTTGTAGACAATTTTTTACATCCTCATCTGGTATTGAGTCACACGCGCTAAGAGTATCATTATTGAAATAATATTTCTGTAGGCCCAACTTATCGGTCATGTGTATGTGTGTTTGCGTATATATAGATTCAATATACAATGCGAAATTCGTGCTTTGCTCAGCGAGCTTTTTAGAAGTCTGCTTAATTACGTATAGCGAGCGCATGATGTCCTCTAGAAATTGGGTGGGACACTACTAAGTTTAGCTATTAGCCTGATGAGGCGAGCGAATACGAGAAACAGCTGTTGTTGCCAACTCAGCTTCGAACACCCGAATAATCCACCAGTTCGATAACAAAAGTTCACTTCTAAGAGCGCCGGCAGTTTTCCGGCCTTTGTTTTCCGGATAACCCATTTTAGCTTCAGCTTTTCGTAGCGCGTGGCCCTAGGGCGAAAATCGTACGTAGCATACGTTTCCCGATGATTATCTATTTTCAGCTAGGTACGTACGATAAAAAATCGAACTAGAAATGGAGAGAATTTACCCCGATTCGCTTTGTTTTCTGCCTGGCCAAATTTTTTCTCACGAAATTTAAAACGCTCTCCACATTTCTTGAGACGATAATTAGTCGGCTTTTGCCTAAAGAAATGTCAACCGCAATGCGACCTTTCGTGTACAAAATTAAATAAGCTTAATATGCGCATTCTGCAGTGGAGAATATTCTCATTGTAATGATTAATTGTGGAATCTTTAAGTTGAAATCTGATGCACCGCTAACACATTTCAAACGTCTTATTTTTTAACGTAAGGGCGCGCATTGTTTGTTAGCTTTAAGGTTTAATGGCATTAGATGTTAAAATTTGAATACCTACTTTACTTTTTTTTGTTTTTGCAGTACTTTATTTTTTCTGACTTTTGCTTTTTTTAACTTGCAAATTGTGCATGTCTTATTGTCAGCGTCATTTTCGTATTTTGAAGTTTAATTCGAATTCTAGATGAAGAATCACAAAAATGTTTAGGCTATGAATCTTTTCGGACAAATTTTGGTTATATTTGCCCTTGCTGTGATCGTACGCGCAGGATTGCAATGCGACTTTGAATCCGACTGCCCGTGGACTTTTGAACCTTCGGCGAAAGATGGTGGATTTAGGATCGTTTCAGGGAAAGACCACCAAGATTCTACGGGTAATTAACGTATTATTCTTGGGATGACCTTAACTCACGGAGGATCTTATGCCATGCAAGCTAGCAAAAAAATTATCACATGGAACCAGATGGTAAGAAATTTAAATAATCTGCGAATGGTCTGCAGCAAAGGCCCCGCTCTCCGGGTTATTCATTGACCTTGAAGGCAGAGGTTATAAACAGACATGCACGTAGGGTGTTGGGGGTCTAGACCCCAAAATGAGAAACGGAAAATTTTTTGAGGAAAATCAGGTGACTCAGGTAAAATGAAGGCCAAAAAATAGATGAAAATTGAAAAGTTTATTTAAAAGTACTTGAAATTGGCCAGAAACTGTGGAATGACGTAGTTTTAACACTACTTTAGCGTTATATCACTTTTTGAGATCATTATGGCTTAGAAAGCTCAATTTTTGAACCTCCCCTCAGGCTGACTTACCCCCCCAGATCAGCCATGCTGTGCATCTATGGGCATAACAATCGAGGTTCCTTTTAATTTCTGCGTCATCAGTGTAAAACGTTTTGAAATTTAGCGAGTCCAAGACTGCTTTGAGCGTGTCTTACACAATCAGATTTATTAAAAAAAGAGGAATGACCAAATTCATTCAGTTGGCTGATAAAAGATTGCAACTTTCGATTTTGAAATAGAACGCCAATTTTTGTATGCTTCGACTGTAAAAACTGGTTTTCCGGCTGTTTTCAAATGAATTTCTACTTGAATAGAGGGGTTTCAGAAGATGACGGATTTGAGACGGATTTTACTCCTTTAATACATGGTTTAAGCCCAGGATGTATGTTTTTAAAAAAGGGCATTATAGTCTAATTTTCCAGTTTTGCTAGAATTAAGATACAAGCAAAACTATATTTAAAGGCAGATAAATTAATCCAATACAAAGTTTGGCCATTTGACTACAAGACTCATTTTTTGTCTAGTGTTGAAAGGGTTAAAAGCTATCTCATAGAAATTATTGTATGCAAATAAGAAATGTCGAGCCATGACGGAATTCATGAGAGAAGGCAAAATTAAGAAATAAAAAAGAATAAATCAGAAAATAAGACATTCACTGGTGAGCCCTAAGGCGCTCAATGAAAAATAGGAGATAAATGAACAGAGCAAAAGATAGTTTTTAAATATTTTTTATTGATTTGTTACTTTTATATTACCTTTAATTATTCACAAGTTTATTTGATTGTCCTAAAGCTGCAAAAGAGATCATTCGTTGAACGGGCCTTTCGCCAAATTCTTTTTTGTCCTATGTAATAGCTTTTACTTTTACTAAATCGCGATCGCCATGACAAGCAACCTACAGACAAAAGAATCATTTTCGGAATTTCAATATGTTTATTGAAAGAAAAGGCTATCAGCATTTTGGCAAGTGACTTTACGAAAGAAATTCTGAGTCTTTCGAAATATTATCTCATTGTTGGGATTGTTCGTGAAAATTATAATTGCACACGGCAGTATGAACTGCTTCCGTTTGATTAAATATTCGTGAAGCGTGAGTTCGGCATGCAATTTTCAGCAATTAAGGAAGTAGCTACAAAAAGCGTTGAGAGCATAAAATAATCCGATTTTGAATATTAAATTTGTATATACTTACTGATTGCTTATCATGACCGTTGCTCCAGTGTTAACTATTTTTCATCAATTCCCTTCAATTAAACTTTGTCATTCATGCAATAGGCTTTGTGCTATTTGCGCGGCTTAGATCCTTAGTTGAGAAAGACGAAATCATACTGCCATACATTATCTTGGGAGTTTCTTCTTTCTCGACCCCCAGAATTTGTGATTTCTTAATTTTCTTAGAAGCTTCCGAAAAATTCGTAAGATGGCGCCGATACAAGCGTTTTAAGCTAGCTTATTGCTCAAAAAATTCAAGTTTTTGATTTTTTCGAATTTTTCAAAATGTTACGATGCTCTAGAAAAATAGCGCATCGTCAAAACCGCCAAAAACTATGTTTTTAGCGTGTATCCAAAATTTTTGAGCCTAAAAAAGGCACTTTAAATTTTCATCCCCCATTACCATCCTGTGCATGCCTGATAGCTGCCCGCGAATAGCATACTGATCTAATATTTCTGCTAAAAAATGCTAATAAACTTTGTACTGGCATAATGTGCAAAGCATGACCGGTCTGGGGTCAGCCCGGTCTGGACGAGTCGGCCGGGAAGTTATAAATGGCCTTAAAATTATTTTTAATGCTAAAATAGGGTGAAAATTACCGTTATTGGCAGCTGTCGATCATTTTGAGCACTTTACCATAAAAATTTTGATTTTCATTTATGTATAGTTGGCCTGGATTTGCCTTTTCATACAGCAATTTTTCCCTTTTTGCCTTCTGGGAGTCTAGTCGGACCTCAAAACCCCAACTTGCACGTTTAGGTTCAGGCGATAACAAACGCTGCTAAAAGTATAATATAAGACAAATTTCAAGAAATTTGGCTAGTTGTTGGCAAGACTAATTAATATTTCGGTAAGAAACCGGTATAAGTTCGCGATTACGACAGAACAGAAGACTTTTCTTCAGAAAAATAGTCGAAGTTGTAATACCGTTTTTGTTTCTAAACCCTTGCTTCAAAAGCCAGAATATTTACTGCCTAATTTTTCAATACCCTTTACGTCCTTATCCATTTCGAAAGAAGGAGAGATTTTAGAGTTTCATTTATCATTTATTAGGTAAGAAATTCGGAATTTCGCGATAAGTTTTTCGCCCTAGGAAATGATCTTGGATGTTTTCATATGCTATTTTGATCGTCGTGAAATACGAGTATTTTATTTAATTTCTTACTGCTCTTAGAAATAATGCTGTATCACGTCTTCATATTTTGAAATACGTGATTCAATTTGACACGGATTCTTGATTTCATTTTGTGAAGTGTTTCACATTTTTTGCAGTCAAATGAAAATTTTTATAGCAACATTTGTGGTACGGGCTTGTAATATATTTACAGACAAATTTCCATTAAATTATTTGCAAAATTGAATGATTTGCATTAGTTCTGTCAAAAAAATTATCAATTTATATGTTAGTAGCGAGTAATTTCACTTCTTTAAATAGAACTAAATGCGTGAGAATCTACGGAACTCAAGTTTTATTGCAAAAAATAAAATTTGCAAGGACTGAAAGCGTTTCAATTCGAATGGCTAGCAGCAAAAATCAAAAAATGATTTATCAAAGGATGCATTGACATAATCAAACCCATTCACTTGTAAAGGTTTTTGATACGATCTTTGATTATGTAAGGCTACTTTATTATTATTTTTATTTATTATTAGTAAATATCGGTCAGTGGGAGTAAGATTTAATGTTAATGATTTAACAATGACTTCCATTAAATTTATATCTGATTTTTACTTAAATTAAATCGATCTGAAAGTCAAGATTTTCAAATTTATCTTCAATCTAAAATCTTACTAGAAGGTGTGAATAATATTCAGGTCATTTTGCCTACCTCGGAACGGACAAAAACGAAGAAATTATGGCCAGAATTGTCAGTCCTTATTTTCAATACACTGGCGAGCACTGCAAAGTAAAATTTCAATATCGCTTGCACGGTATGCCTAAGACGGAGTTAATAATTTTGCTGGAAAATTTACCTGACAAAGTCTCAAACGCAACTTCAGCACCGGCGCAAATTAAAACTTTCATGCCAGAGCATCGAGCTATGGGAAAGTAAGTTCGAATAATGACTAATCTCTTATTTTCATTATTTTTGATATTTTTACGAAGATTTTTTTTAAATTTCGTTTTAATAAAGAATGCGATTACATGTGCATGCCTAAATTTTCGTCTAACCTTTGTTGGAAGAAGAGTTTGAGCCGCCGAAAATTTAGTATCACTTTATTAATCTGGACAAGTCAAAAAAGTTACAAATTTCAAAATACTTGCCCTATATCGCTTAAAAGGAGAGTTGTTACTTATGAGAACAGTTCAATTCATGTTTTTATGCCTGCAGAATTATAAGCAGGCTTGGTATCTGGAATTCAGAATAGATGTGCACGGCCGCTAGGGTTAGTGATATTGGCGTCCAGAAGGAAAAGAATGAAAATTATTCAGGACAGTAATGCAAAATTGAGGCCTAAAATGAAAAAAATTGAACGCATTGCGCAAAATGCTAGGAATCGCCTACAAATTGTGATTTAGTTAATTTTTGCGTTATTTCAATATCTGAACCAATTCTTGAAGTATTTATAGGTTAGCAAAGCTCTCTGGTTGACCCGCAATCAATATTTTATCATTTATGGTTAAATATAGGGTTTGGACCCTTCTCCATAGTTCGAAAACCCCCGAGGGCCCCTAAAATTCAAATTTTAAAATCTTTCAGTTTTTCCTGTTTTTTTTACACGAATAGATAGGGCTTAATGAGGAACGTCGAATAAACTGTGTTGCCAACCAATAATTGTTGGTGCTTTGTTCACCGAAAATGTTTCGACCCTTCCCTGAACCTCTCCCTCGTTTCTTCCCAAGTGGCAAGCGGACTCTCCCAGTATATGGACCAGACATGCATGTGAGGGATTTAGAAGTGTGGACCTCCTAGAATGGAAAAATGAAAAAGTTTGTGGGAATAATAAGGTCAAATTAAAGTCAAAATGGATGGAAATCTAAATTTTTCTGCAAAATGTTTGAAATCGATCAGAACCTGTGGATTAATGTTTAGCTTAATATCAGTCTTTGAGGCCATTTTACCTCAAAAAAGTTCTCTGACTGATCACCAGACCGGACATGCTCTGTATTTTGCTATGGATATGATTAAGAATCTTGAAAGTCACGACGTGCGTATGGTGATTGAGCTTTTGTCCGCACGCATACCAAACACGAAAAATTTGCGTCAAAATGAATCGGACTTCATTTTTTAAAGTTTTATTTATTGTCAGAGCGTAGTTCATTGCATTACATATAAAGAATTCGAAGCGACTTGCAGTACTATCACATTTGTCTTATTTTTGTTTCAATTTTGATCACTTGTTTTTAACACGTTTTTGCAATAAAAGCTTTGCAAATGTTTCAACTGAAACATGTAAATCAACGTCTATTCCAATGTTTATGTATTTAAAACTACACTTTATGAAATAATTGATCAAAATATCAAAACAAGAACGATTTATGCCAAAAAACCACTCTCTGCAACATAAGCAAGTTTTCCCCAAATTAAAGAAAAATTGTGCAATGTCAGATTGATTTAATAGTTTAGCTTTATTTGGCTGCAAATAAAATAATTATTGCTTAGTTTAGCATTAGAATTCACAACTTTCGAAATCCGTATTTATTTTCGTAAATGAATTATAAGCTTGAAATGAATGATCGTGATTTAAAGGATTCACATTCAGTTTGGTACCTACTTCGTTTTCTACTTTTTTCTCATGCGAATCATTCTTGGCTTTATAAATCGATTTTGAGCATTTATCTTTTCGCAAGTGAATATTACGATAGAACTTGCGTCAATTTTTTCAACTTTGCAAGTAACACGTGCACTTTTTCTTTGACTGGACTAGATAAAAAATCATTACGTAATATTTCATTTTTATCGTAGTATGCTTTTTTACAGGATTTATTTATCATCCTGCGAAGTGTAACGCGCAGTCATTGTCAGCATGTAGCCATTCACGAAAACTTATAATAAGCTCCTTACTCTCAAACTTCTCTGTAGTCAGATTCTTGCGCACCAAAATGATAAAACGCTCTCTTTAAAAACAGGCTTCTCGCTTGTAAACCAAACTTTTAACAACGTACCTATGCTGCTAATGAAAAAATTTTCCGAACTCTTTCAAAGTTCTTACACGAAATGATGTATGTCGCTGCTGTTTGACAAGTATTAAGGAACTACAAATGGTGTCGCTTTTTGAATAAAAGTTCGAAACCATTTGCTTCCTAAATTTTCGGCGATGTAAGCAAAGTGCAATAAACGGATCTTTGTTCCGCCGGATCACTTCGGCTTCTATATAGGCTTAACACGCTGCGCAAAACAATGCAATTACGGGTTAAGCGATCGTAAGTTGAATAAACGAAAAATTGTCTCGTCGCATAATTGTCTCGCGAATCGCATGAAACAAGCCGCAGAACGATGAAACGCCTCGATAAAACGGAAGAGTCTTTCTGAGATTTGCTTGTTAATCTTGTCTTATCGAAACAATTATTGCCATACGTGTTATTGGTGGTTGGGTCATTGGGTTATTGGGTTCTGACCACCCCCCCTCAGAATGGCAACTGGACCCCACAAAATGCCTGCGACCATACCTAGGCGTGGGGGTTTGAGGGTATGCACCCCCCAGAAACCAAAATACCCACCAGGATTCAATTTTTGAAATTTTTTGTTTTTTTTTCGCAATTTTTTGATGCCAATAGATAGTGCTCGATGAGAATCGTTGAAAACTGGTGTTTTTTTCGCCATACCAATATTTTTAAAGCCATTTTTTGACCTTTAAGAAAATCTTGCACCCCCATAAATTTGGTGCCGCCCACCTATGCCTGCGACCCCTCCACCAGAATTGTCGATTTTTCAAAAAATTGCAAAACTTGTGCCTCTTCGAGCGTTTTTGGCTCCTTTTTGACTCAAAGTCTCAAATTTTCGGTGCTTCGCGCCATATTAACATTTTTGACTACATTTTGTTACATTTACTCGTTTTTTTAAATTTTTTTCGAAATTTTCCGTTTTTATGTTAACGAGCATAAATGTCAAAAAACAGTGTATTTCTGACGTCTACCCTTCGTTTTTAGCCCAAAAAAACTTTTTAAAATTTTGTTGGGCCTGACCCCCAGAATTTTCATGCTGTATATGTATGATTATTACTACCTAGCAAAGACGGGGACAAACCTGAAGCAATAAAAAAGTTGACGGCGATTATGGACGAAAATTATTTAAAAGCTATAAATTTTTGATAATGGAAATGTGACTAAACACTAAAGCAGCGTTAATTTTAGTTGCCTAGTGGTCTCATTCTCCTTTCATTCTTCAATTTGATATCTTTTTGCCTAAATTTCCGCATTTGCAACAGATGGCGCGAGACAACAGTTAATCTTGGGCAAATACGCAAACCAGCCAGAATCAGGCTTGAAGTATGGCTAAACAATTTGAAAGGAACCAACGCGTCTCTGGTGGACTACACAGCTGATTCTTCAATCGATGATATTCGACTCACTGATTGCGAAGGTACGCAAGATGTGAAAGTTTCGGCGTTGCGTTGCGTCTAATAGCATAGCTAATAATACTTGTGCATGAACAGTTTCCGGCTTAAGAAGCTCAAGATAAGCTCGATCCGAAGTTTTCAGCAATTTTTTCATATTTTCTTTGGTAAGATAAACGATTTGAAACGAAACTTCCCAAAAAGTTAAGAAGATCTGAATTAGCCTAATTCTTACTTATCTCGAAAAGCTGAAAATATTTCATTTAGCCATAACTACATTTAGATATGATGCTATTGTTTCCAAATCAAGCGAAAGCAGTAATTTTGAAATTATAACTGAATGTTGGATCGGCTAATTTTATTCAAAAGTAAAATTGAAACGATTTGTGCATTAAAAATGTGCCACAGTAAAAACGATCATTTATGATACTAACAGTATAAGTTTATAATGGCCTACTTAGAATTTCTTTCATGATAACGTAGCGAGTAATTTGGATAGCTAATTCTTTTTCTTTGGTTTGAGTTGTTTTGCAGCGACTGTGCTTAATTGTATTTTTAGAGCGAAACTGCCTCAAAAATCCTTTTATTTACCACTCGATTATCCGTGCTTGTTCTCTGCACCACTAAATCAAGAATAGTCAAAAACAAACTTTTCTTTTACCGTCCATCGTCATGTCAAAATTTGCCCGAAAGTATACTGGAAAAAAGCTCGCCTAAATGACTAATACTGGGAAGGATCAATTAAATTTTGTCTCGAATTTAGCACGTCTGTGAAGTCGATTCTGACGAGACAGACCTGGGTTTTTCTAGTCTGAATAAGCATTTATCTTCCTCTTTAGAGCCTAATTTTTAATTTGTAGAAGAACGTTATCATCCGGACTTTTGTCAAAGTAATAGAACGGAAAAGTACAAATGCAGCCTGAGCAAATTATGCATTGAATGGGATCAGTTATGTGACATGAAGCCAGATTGTTACGGCGGAGAAGACGAAGATTCTTCACTGCACAACTGCAGTAAGGTTTCGTCCAAATATGAATTTTTATCAACTATTACTAGCTTTGTTGCTGCTAAGATTAGGAATACCATATTATTTTATGCGGAGCAGTGTGAAAATTTGACTTTGCCATCAAATCTTACATGATCTTTTCGATCAGCTAGGTATGCAGAAAGAATAAGCGAAATTGAATATCATGATCGGAATAGTTTCTTGAATTTTTTACATTAGATCTTCGAATATCTCACCTTTCTTTACATGCGAATGATTTCGAATTTTAGTTATAATTGTTATTTTCCATTTTAATAATTTATTGCAATGCCAATAATCAGTTGCTTCTAGCCCAAGTTCCACCGGGAGCTAGGTGCAACTTTGAAGACGGAACTTGCGGTTGGCGCAATGCGTCGGACTACAAAACATTCCGTTGGATTAGAATTAGTGGCTATGAGCGGCAAGCTATGGAAAAAGTCGATCACTTCGATCTTGCGAAGGATCATACATTTCAAAACGTGTCAGGTGTTTTTTATTCCTTTAGAAGACTAATGAGCTAGTTTGATTTTATGTCTTATAAATTAAAAATTATCAGTAATTACTCGTAATCTCGATAATAAAACTTACAGAACGAACTTTTTGCTCAGTCGTCGAACGTGTATCTACTTTTTAAGCTTGAATTTAAGCCAATTATTTTGAACATTATAATTTCAGGTGCTTCTGGCCACCATACATGTTTATGGAGGTTTGGGGGTTTTCACCCCCCCTAAGTTTTCAAACGTTTTCGAATAATTCTTTGAAAAGTTGCTTTTGCGTTTTTAGCTATCTATTTGCTCGGAAGTGTATGTTAAATTTGTCCGAATTTTCAAAATTTTTTTCGAAAGCTCTTATGTTTTTATGCTCTAGAAAGATAGTGCAAACGCCAAAAACGATGTTTTTTTACGCATATCTGTTTCTTGGACTCTAAAGAAAGCACTTCAAGTTTTACAACCTCCCCCTCTCCCCCCAGAATTCCCATGCTGTGCATGTCCGCTGGCCACCCTACAGAAGCCCAATTTGATCGTGAAATATGTTGACACGACAGAATATACTTTGTATGAGCTCTATTTGTTTAGGACATTTCATGTACGTTGAGCGAGAAAGGGACGGACTTTTGAAACGAGCTCATTTAAATAGTCCCAGCTTTCCTGCCATGGCCAGAATATTAAATAATGAAAGTTCTATTCTTTACAAGCAATGTAAGGTGAGCTCCACTTGATGTATATTTTGCTTGCATGTGTATTTTTTGTATAATCTTTTATGTAATGATTATCCAACTGCACTGTGCTTATTTCACTATACTCGTATATAATTTTGTCTACGATGTAATCCGTTGGTATTCAACGAAAAGTGTGATTTTAGGTTTGAATTATTCATAAATTCTGAACAAAGAAAGTAAAAAAACTAATTAAGTAATTTATTCATTAATTTATTAGTATAATTTTCATTACTGCGTCGAAATGCATGTGGAACACCATATTCCAGAATTTTAGCACGAAAATTTTTTCTAGATCCGTTTTTTCTACCACCGATTCGGCAATGAATTTCACAGCGTCAGTCTCTATGTCCTACCGGTTGATGGTCGACCGAAACAGTTGATTTGGGCAGAGAGCAAAAATACGCTCAGTCAAGTTGAAGATTTGCAGCAATATTGGCATCGAGTGTCAGTGCATTTGCCTTATCAGGACTCTGAGTAAAATTTTTCTTTCCTCTTGTGAACCTGATTATTTACTGTTACTTATTAAATATGTCGCCTTTGCGTTGGAATTTTATAAATGCTACATAAAATTTAAATAATTAAAAGGTTTCCAGAATTTCGATGTTATCACAGCAATGTAACAACAAATCTCATGCTCGGAATAAGAAAAATAGGGCGGTATTAGCGAATTATTATAATCGTTCGTTTCTCTTGCAGTTCCTACTGCTGTTAAAACTACATTGCCTCAATAAATTATAAGCTATGCCTTGATTTGATCTTTCCGATTGAATTGTTCAAAAAATAATAAAATGCATTGTAATAATCCGTATTCAAATTATTTTTTATAATTTTTTTTTAATTTTAAACTCAAACTAAGTTCCTTTAAACTATCACTATGTTTTAGAATCATAGGTAGCGCGTTAGCGCGTACCTATAATATACTTGGGTACCCCCAACACCTGGGCACCCCCCTACAGCTATAACGGGACACTTCTGGAAGGTGCGGTTTTTTTTAAAAGAAAGATAATAAAAAAATTCGCTGCCCGTGTTTTTTTGTTTTTCTTGAAACTCAAAATTGACTGTGTAAAGAAGGTGTAAAGTTTTTGTGTAACGTTATAACATAGGACCAATTTTGGGACCTTTTTACTGCGGCATGTGGACAACTGAGTATTGATGACTCGAAGGATTGAACAGAATAGGATAATAGAGGGATGAATTCTACAGATGATACTTTTTTTGTTTTTTGAAATTCGCATTATTTATCGAACGGCAGTGTAAAGAGTGCGAAAATCTGGGGGTGAAAAAGCACTTTTTGGTCGAGTTTTCAACCTTCCTATGTCCGATACTAACTCCGGTTATGAGGTTTTCAAAATGTTTTCTGACAGAAATGTAGAGCGGATCAAGGGCTACATTCTGCATATAAGCAAATTTTGTATGCTCTATGGTGAGTTAGATCCTGGGGTTTAAAGTTTACACTCTAGTGGATGGTGTAAAAAAAACGGATTTTAATTAAGATTTCTCTGCCAAATTTTTCCGCTTATGAGTCAGTGCAAATCGAAGACAGCATTAATAAAGTGCCTCACAGGGGCTAAACATCTCAGCAAACCGCATTTAAAAAAACGCAATATTGAGTTATTTATGGGGGTGTAAAGTTCGAAATCAGAGGTAAAAAATGGGCTAAAAAACACGTTTTTTCCGAAGTTTGATTGATAAATCATGCCAAATAATTTTTGCAACAGAATTTTGGCACACAGGAATGTACTACGATTTAAAAGCTACAAATTGTACCAAACCGAATTTCTTTAAACTCAATGCGGAGTTCGGTACGGAATTTTAAAGTTTACAGTGTTCTAAATGATGGAAAATACGTTTTTGTTGCGTTTTTTGTTCGCCACTTTCTCCGTCCAGAAGTCGGGATAAGTCTAATAGAATAAAAATAAAGTGCTTTATATCGGGTGCATGTCAAAGCAAATTGTCTATACATTAATATTTAGCGAGTGTAAAGTCAAAAATTTGGAGTTTTAAATGCGTTTCTGTCTTGTTTTTTCTGCCTGCTTCTCCGGTTACGAGTCAGGGACACGTTTATCAAGTCTAGAAATGGACCAGGAATCAAATTTGATATGCCAGTCTGGCGCATATGTTTACACTCTACGGTGTTGTAAAGTAGTTTACACCAATTGTTAGTTTGCCCATAGAACATTATGTAGACTTAATTTTTTCATAAATATTAATCGTAATATCGGAACAATATCAAAATTACGAATCTGACTAAAATCTTCTTTACACTAGGTGTTTACATGAAGTTTACACTACATATATATTTATCTTCGTTTTGGAGCATTCCTGAAACCTAATTTTTTCTTGGAGCCTAGAAGTTTTCAAAGGATCAAATGTGAGACGTCACGTAGGCGCGTTTGTTTACATCCAACAGTGATGTAAAGTAGTTTACATTCATTGTTTATATGTCCTCAGACCATTGTAGAGACATAATTTTTTCATGAATGTTGATCATAATATCCGAGTAATTTTTTACACTGCATGTTAGCCTTTGTTCTAGAGCATTGCAAAAATCGAAATTTTTTCCTGAGATATAAAAATTTACAGGGAATGAAATATATACGTCAATTGGGCGCGCTTGCTTACACTCAGCAGTATTGCAAAGTGGTTTAAACCTAATGTTTATTGTCTTTAAAACATTATGGAGACTCATTTTTCAATAAATGTTGAAAGAAATATCGGAGCAATATCAAAATTACGAATCCGACTAAAATATTCTTTACGCTATGTGTTTGTGTAAAGTTTACGTTACGTGTTAACCCTAATTCGATAGACTTGCAGAGACTTTGTAACTGAAGTCAAGAAATTTTCAAGGATTCATATGTGAGACATCAATTAAGTGAGTTTGTTTACCCTCAAAAGTAATCTAAAGTGATTTAAAAATTATGTTCAAGTGTCCTTAGATCATTGAAGAGATGTAATTTTGTCTTAAATGGGTTGCATTAAAGTTAAATCTTTCTTAGCCGTGTTTATAATATGTTTCACAAAATCTTGCACATGGAGAGCTATCGTTTAATTGATGTAAATTGCCTGCAAAAGTGGTTTAAAATGAACCAGCAATCACACTACTGTGCACAGAAGTCGACAAAGATATGCAGCTTTATTGTAATCATGTACATTAATAAGCCGTAAACTGTTAGTATTCTCTACAACTAGTAGTTGTGTTAAGTTTGCACTATTCATTTGTTGTTAATATGTAGTCTATACTACAAATTTATTTTACTACCAAATCAAAGCGTTAGTGTTCCTTACATTCGATATTTGCGTGAAGTTTTTGAATTTTTGCCGAAAAACTTTGCCTTCTAATTTACCAACATCACGCCTTTTCCATTTTCTTAAAGTTTAAAATCTTTTATAAGTCTCTTAATAATTTAATGGTAGGTTTTAACTTTAAGTTTCTCTTGGTTTACAACTCTCGCTTAGCAAGCTCATTTTTCAAAACTTTTTCATAGTGATCAGATTAGTCGCGTTTAGTTTGGAATTGGTGGACGGTCGTTATTTTATTATTCGGCTTAAATAAACCAAGTGACTATCTTTTGATTATTTTCTTTATCGCAAATTCAAACACCCAATTTTCAATTTGAAAATTGACCCAATTTTCAATTTGAAAATTGATCCAATTTCAATTTGATAATTGAAAATTGGGTGTTTTCAATTTCAAAAGTCACAACACATTGTGCTTGTGTATTGATTGAGTGAGGATTTGCAATGTGAATTCGTTGGTTAAATATTTGTGCTTGATTATAAGTGAACTGCACATTAAGAAGAAATAACTTAATGCAGTTTTAATTTGAAAATGGATGGTGTCAATAAGGTTGTCTTGTTTAAAAAGGATAATGCTGATGTTAAGAACAATATTGCTTTCCGCGTTCTTGGACTGTTGTCATTATTGTGGCATATTACTGATTGTGTTTACTGACTGATGTACTGAAATCACGCTAATTAAAAGTAGTGTACTAGCAAAGAAAAATGCTCCGATGGAACAAAAAAGATGAATATACTTGGAATTGTGGATTATTATGGATGTAAAAGGAGGGGACTAGGAAAAATCTACCTAAAGTCGGAAAATCTGCTAAAAATCACACTTTCTCTAAGCAACGCAAAAAATCGATGTATATTCTGCGGCCTCTAAAAAAGTGTCTTTTTTAAATAATGTTCGAAGTTTCAGATAAGAGAGTATAAACGTAATCTATCAAGGTTACTTTTTTAAATTGCTGGCACCTGATTGATAGAAAACTAAGAGGTATTGTATTTAAAGTTGTTTTGCTTTATGAGCATTATAGCAAGCAAAGCAGGAGCCGATTGATTAGTGCACACAATCGTTTCGGGCATGCTAGTGTATCTACATTAAGTCTGTTTCAAGTCAACTTACGTGTTTCCTACTGTTTTTAACCAACCATGTCTTCAATTGTCTTCGATGTTTGCTATTTCATTCAATTGGCTTGGAAGACTGTTAGTTTACTTAATATCATTTCCCATAGCTACTGCATAGCTAACGTGCTGCTGTTTCAATCATTGTTATGGTTGAATATTTATTTTAATCTGTTGGCCGCAGAATATACATCGATTTTTTGCGTTGCTTAGAGAAAGTGTGATTTTTAGCAGATTTTCCGACTTTAGGTAGATTTTTCCTAGTCCCCTCCTTTTACATCCATAATAATCCACAATTCCAAGTATATTCATCTTTTTTGTTCCATCGGAGCATTTTTCTTTGCTAGTTAAATATTAACCCACCACACCACACCAGCAGTAAGCAAGAATGGGTAGGCTGACAAGAGCAAGAAGAAATAGTATTGTGCAAAATTATGATGTAAGCAGTCGAAATTTTTAAAGATTCCGGTAAGTTAGGCTATTATGAGTATTAGTTCATGATTGTATCATGGCCATACATGATCTTGAGGGGGGTTGGGGTTCTACTCCCTCCCCTTCCCCTAGAATTGGCGATTTTTTGAAAGTTGCCGAAAAAATTTTCGAGAAAATTTGTCGGAAAGATGCTTTTTTAAGCGTTTTTAGCCATCTATTTGCTCAAAAGTGTGTAATTTTCGGCGCCGCTTCGCACCATTATACTCGTGTTTTGACTATGTATTGTTCAACTTGTTCCGACTTTTTTTATTTTTTTTCGAAATTTTTTTCAATGTATTTATGCTCTAGAAAGATAGAGCATCGTCAGGAACGCTGAAAAACTATGTTTTTGTCGCGTACCTACCATTTTTGGACGCAAAAAAGGCACATTATAATTTCACTCCCCAACCCCCTCCAGAATTCTCATGCTGTGAATGTAGGATCATGACCCTGTTTATAATTATTTTTGGAGCCTAGATATGTGTACGTGTACATAGTGAAAGTTATTTCAATGTTGTCGTATCAAGGGTAATGTTTTATTCCAGCGATGCAGCATACATATAAATGGAAAAAGAGACGGACTTCCTTCTAAGAACTCAAACATGAATTGAAACTAAAACTTAAAAACTCAAAAAGTTAAAAATTGCGCAGCGGTACCATGTGAGCAGCAGGAACATTCTGGGGGGTGCAAGATTTTTCAAAGGCCAAAAAATTGCCTTAAAAATGGTGGTATAGCGAAAAACACCATTTTTCGACGTTTCTCATCGAGCACTATCCATTGGCATCAAAAAATTGCGAAAAAAACGAAAAAAATTTTAAAAATTGAATTCTTGGGGGATTCTGATTTCTGGGGGTATTTTGGTTTCTCGGGGGGATGCATACCCCCAAACCCCCCACGCCCAGGTGTGAGCGGTACTCACTTTTCGCTAAATAGATTAAATTTCCGATATTTTGTCTAACAATTGTCATTCAGATAAAAGCTTTTTGACCTTGTAGCAAAAGCATGATTTTTGCTTTTCTCTTGACTTTTCTCTGATAGCTGACAATCTATCGAAGAATATGGCGGCTGAATATGGATAAGTATTAATTCAAAGTATTGTTTGGGACGATACGGAACTCTTGCAATTAATAATTAAATGAATAACATGATGTTATGTCTCATACAAAGTCATGCTCGTTAAGATAATACATTTACTTCAATAAACCTCGTATTATTTATTTGTTATTTCAAGTTGATTTTTCAGTTATACTCTGCAATTTTTCGCTATAACGCTTGCTATTTATAACGGCAACATGGGAATCGACGACTTTTCTATGACTCCACAATGTTTCATTCAAGGTAAGCTATGATTCTGAACGCGAAACCAAAAGCAGGGAAGTAGCAAGGAAACAGATTTTCCTTCTTTATCTATTTTTTAGCTTCTAATCTTTACTGTACACTGATAAGATATTTGAATGTTGTTATTCAGGGATCGCATTAGTTTTTCGATTTTTTGCAGTTCATTCATGCAAACTATAAATAAATCATGTCAAAGAATCTGTTCCTTGCTATGGATGATTAATTAAATAAGCAAAGAGATTAAATAATAGTTCTTTTGTTTATAAAAATCATTTTGAAAATGTTCGGCGTAGGTATATCACTGTTTGAAATTTTATAAACAGACGATAGCCTCGAATCTCGCGTGCCTTACATGTACAATTTTACAAACTGCGGTGCCGAAGGATCGGCTGGACCAAGTCAAGCTAAATGCAATCTAGCTTACAACAGCACAGCATTGAAAGTTAAGCTGATTCCGACTAGTCACATCGATCCAGCGATAAAAAGCTCTAAAACTTTGTTGCAAGAGTGGATTGTTCCTAGAACCGGACAATACAGGTTAGTTTAACAATCGATGGTCGGCGAAGTATCAGAAAAGTCGTAAAGATACATGAAATGGAGGTCTTACACGGGTAATAGCTGAATTCTGGTGGATTCTGAATGGTGTAAAACTGGCAATGTGCCAAAAATTAAATTTTGGGGGCCTATTGTTATCATTGAGGGTATTTTGCATTCTCGCGGAGTCTAACCCCCAACGCCCGCGTGTAGTGATGGTTCGATAGTTTACTGAGGATTTATATTTTTTATTTCCTTCCTCATGGCCTCTGCAGGGATGAGGAAGGCCATAATCGCCTTTTAGACCTTTACGCACATTATAATATAAAAAGTCAAAATATGTTGACGATAACAACATTTTCTTATTCGTTCCTTAACCAATAAAATGACACATGTAATAAAAAAGCAGAGAATAATAAAAGTAATAGATCTTATTGTTACTATTTTGATTTCATTATTGTCATTATTTTTTCTCAAGATTATTAACGGAATCGTTGAATACAAATCCACTACAATATGTCTAATTTTTGCATTTTTGCAGGATTTTAGCGAACGGCGCCGCTGGAGGCCGAATTAAAACGGCTTACAGCAAGACTGTAAAAAATTTTGGTGCCGAAGCTGAAATGGTAATCGAATTGATTGAAAACGATAAATTGTTCATCGTTGTCGGCCAACGAGGTCAAAGTCCCTGCACCACATACGAACAAGATATTTACGCTGGTCGATACAACGGACCTGTAAGGAAAACGTCGCAGTGTTGACGATGTTAGACTTTACAAAATATTCGCATAAATCCTTTACTTGCAGCAAATTCGTATCTTGTCTTCGTTGTGCAAAAAGCAAGACGTTGAAAGCATAGATGCAAATATTACGGATTTTCCAGGCTCGGGAGGAGGAGGCGCTACATATGTTTTCAAGGTATGCACAACAAATGTTCTTTCTAGCTGTGTAAAAAAGATCTAGGCCGCAAAAGGGCGTGGGGTTTTGGGGGTGGGAATTTTGGATCCCTGGCATCTTAAAGACCCCTGAAAATCTATCTATAGACCCCCAGAAGTGAAATTTCAATGCTATTTTTGGCGATTTCCCCATTAAAAACCCCAAAATCAGTTTGCTACCCATTTATGATCTAGGCCTGGTTTCTGCATGCTCAGGCTTAAGCCAGGCTTAAATACGACTTAATTGTTTAGAAAAACGACATCAGTTTTAAGCCTGACTTGGTATGGATTCAGTATGTGCCGGTTTAAGTCAACTTTAAATTTAAGGACAGTGCTAAAACATACGGCAACAAAATGTTACACTGCTATTAAACGAGAAAATTAAAACCGGACCCAGAGCCTCACGATTATCAGTATTTTCTTTTCATTCCTTGAATGTTATCACGAAGTAAGCTTTAGATTAAAATTGAATCAGTTATCAGAGGCTTTAAAAAGTTCTTGAAGCATCTATATTATTAGAACTGTTGTACGGTCGAAACATTCGAGGCATAATTTTCCGGTCAAGTTACCAGTAATCTAATAAGCGCAATAAGCTACATTCTGTTTCATTTATGCTTTTCTATTTAAACGTTATCTTATTGAAATAACAATTTCTACAGTCTCTTCCATTCCAGTTTACCCATTGACTCCGATTATCGAGAAATTCCCGCCGGCCACAAAAATGCATTAAAAATCACTTTAGTGATATTATGTATAAAAACAGATTGTCTTTATTGCCTTTCAATTTGCAGAAACTACTGAATTACTGTGTTTAAAATTTCTGCTTAAACTGATTTAGATGATCTATACAATAAGGGCCACTGTTAATACCTGTTACAAATGTGTGATAAACAACAAATCGCCTCTAATTCGACTTAATGGTTCAATAATTAGGAACTTTTGCCTTATTTTTTCTTTTAAGAGTTTTATTTTTTCTCTTCTTCCAAACTGAGATTTTATAAAGGTTTAAGTTTAATGAGTTAAATGAAAGTAGGAACGTTCAGCAATGAACTTGAAACTCGTTTAAGGAACGGTAAGACGGTCATTTAAGCAGAAATAATCAATTAAAGAAAATCTCTGCAAACATGCCCGAAGTAAAAAATAAATGTATGGGTACAGAATTTTATGATGTAAAATTTGATTTTGTTAGAAACTACAAAAATTAGATCATTCGTAGGCAGAATGCAAACAAAAAGTAACCAAAATCCAATCTGCTTGAATGTTTTGCCTATTCAGAAGACAATTCTATACTTTTAATAAAAAGAATGCTACCCTGAAGGTATTTCATCTACCCCAAAAAATATGGGAAAAGTAAAACAGAAAAAATGGAAATCGAAACCTTCCTCGAAAAGTTTTTTTCAAATATTGATGATCTCTATACCATTTTGATAATCTTCCCAGTCGATTATTGATGAAAAAAGCTAAATGAATTGGTAGCTGACATCTCATTTTCAATGGTTACATTCAGGTATACATGTGGGGGTTTAGAGGGTCCCCAGAATGGAAAAATGGGGAAGTTTCTCGGGAACATGAGGCAAAATGAAGGCAAAAATTGATGAAAATTGAAAAATTTCTTTAAAAAAGTGGTTTAAATTTACTAGAAACTGTGGAATAAGGTAGTTTAAGCCTTTTTAGAACTTATACCAGTTTTTAAGATCATTTTGGCCTAAGCTCAATTCTTGACCCCATACCGGCTAACACCTCGGATTGGCCATACTCTGCATCTGTGGTTACGTCTTCTGCGGAAATATGTTTCTTTCATTAATCTTGACAATAGACGGTTTCGTTCTAAAAATGATGCAACGTCGTTAAATATCACAGCTACTTAAGGCTTCAAAAAACAAGCTCGATTACGGCTTTAAACTGTTACTAGTCGCAGCTGGCGGTGGTGGGCTCTTTACAAACAGTACTGAGATTGGTAAAACTGGTGGAAATGGCCCTCGAACTTTCCTGGGGCACGTTCACGACAAGAAGAACGATAGCTTTGGTGAGAAAATTACGATAGGCAAACTTTGACAAAAAATGAAAAGTAAAAATAATTTACTTGTTTTTTATACGAGGTAATCATGTAATATTGATTCTGCTATAGTTTATTTCACGAAATCTTGTGCGTTAATCACAATTTTGGAGTCGTCATAAATCGAATACAGAAACGGTGTAAACTGAAGCAACAATCATGCTACTGAGCATAACAATCGATACGCATATGAAGCTTTACTGTGCAAAATTTCATTACTGTGCTGCTTAAAAACAACTTTTGTAGACTCGTTTGAGCGTTGAAAATTAATTTCCATGCATAGGTTAGTGACAAGACATGCGCGTAGGGGGCTTTAAAGATCGAGATCCCCAGAATAAGGAAATATGAGATTTTGTAATGAAATTAAGGCAAATTGATCGCCAAAAATTGATGAAAATTAAAAATTTTTCTGCAAAAGTGCTTTAAATTTACCCGAAACTACGTAATAACGTCGTTTTTAACGCTATTTTAGCGCTTATGCCAGCTTCTGTGCTCATTTTGGCCCAAAAAGCTTAATTTTCGACCTCCCCAGGCCGTCTGACCCTCCCCCAGATCGGACATGCTGTGTATCTATGTCCGTGACGTATGCTATATTTAAAGCCATCTTTCGTTGTGTCAAACCATCTCTGCTTGTTTCATGTCTTGCAGTGTACAAAAAGGTTGTTTTGAAGGTTGGCCCCAGCAAGAGGATCCAAGAATTGCTCCTTATAACCTTACTTCTGTGCTTGAAAGCTTGAATGGTGCGCAATGTGAGACGAATAAAGTGTGGAGATTCGAAGGAGGCTTCGGTGGAGGCTTGGCTTCCTGTTCTTCGCAAGGAGGGGGCGGTGGAGGCTTCCTAGGTAATGGGTAAAGATAGGCGGTCCTCATCTAATTGCTCCTTTATTTTAAGATGAAAAATTTGATTGAACAATAAACATATCACAGGATAATGGACAATAAAAAGAACATAAGTAAAAATTTATACTTACGTATGCTGCTACATGAATATATTTCAAAATTTAAATCTACTATTCTTCCGAAAAATTTCAACATTACCTACTTTTATCTTGCTGTAAGTATAAAAAACCATTAATTCTTATCTATGTGCTCTGTGAATTAACTTATTAGATCAGTCTTATTTTTTATTGATATTATTAATGTTAATATTTGTAATGTTTTCATTTTTTATTTACCTGTAAATCTACGGTAGCACGTGCTGATATTCTAAGCATTGCTGATGGATTAAACTAAATTAGTCAATAAAACTAGCATGTTTTGGTTGTTATTCAGTCAGTCTTCGATAAAAAAACTAGTCAGTTCTGGAAAATTGCCAGGAAATTTTACACTTAAGCATTTTAAATAGAAACTACTTCAAAGCATTGTACTACAAATCAGCTGAATTAAGACGATTTGTTTTTTGTTCCCTGCTACTTGTTTAACAAAAAACAATAAAAAACGGACGTTTAAAATCGCAAAGCAATAAAGAGCTTTGTTATAAGGCGATCTTTCTGCTTTAATACTGTTACCACTTATTTCTATATGAAAATTCAACAAAGCTGTGAATTCATGGCAAAAACAAAGGTAAATTTATGTTCAGTTAAGTATAAAAACTGCTAGGATCAAATTTATACTATTAATTTTTCGAATTTGCTCCGATAGAGTTGGTGCGAACGGGCACCCAGAATTCTGACAAAAGTCGAAAAAGTGACTGTATCATTTTGTATTATTATTATTATTATTATTATTATTATTATTATTATTATTATTATTATTATTATTATTATTATTATTATTATTATTATTATTATTATAATAATAATAATCATATTAATAATATATTATTATTATTATTATTATTATTATTATTATTATTGTTATTAGTACCATTATTATTATTATTATTATTATTATTATTATTATTATTATTATTATTATTATTATTATTATTATTATTATTTTTATTATTATCATTATTATTATTATTATTATTAGTATTATTATTATTATTATTATTATTATTATTATTATTATTATTATTATTATTATTATTATTATTATTATTATTATTATTATTATTATTATTATTATTATTATTATTATGATCTGAATTTTGACGTAGTAAGTTTTTATCTGTGAATACTAACTTTTGAGCTGCTGTTACGATGCTATACTTTTTTCAGCTGGTGACACGGCTCCTACGACACATGGATTAGGCGGATGGTCATACGCTTTAGATGACGATGTGCAGTTCAGGTCAAACGTGAACAAAGGAGATGGCAATGTTATTATTTATCCCTGCATCAAAAATTGTCCATTCAACAGCTCGTGTCGTTTTGAAAAATCATCTAAAATTTGCATGTGCCGAGATGGTTCGATCATTACTGAAACAAATACGAAATGCGAGGGTGAGACAACAGATACAATTAGCAGAACTTCTTATGATTTTTATCTCCAAATTATAATAACTATTGAGACATTTTTAATCAGAATGACTGCAGAATAGATTCTTAACTATTGAGTTGGATTGTCAGCAATATAAAATTATGGAGCAAAATATTTTGCAGCTTTCATTTGCCGTAACCTATTCTTGATTAATGTTAATTTATATTATCGTTCTTTAGTTGCAACAGGACAATCGAGTACACTGGAGCCTCATGTCGTTGACCGTTTGCCTACCGAATGGTCGAACATGTTGTTTAGCGATAGTCGCTTCGTAGCTTTAGCCGCATGCATCGGCTTCCTTATCACGTGCCTTTTCTTTACGGTTGTTTGCGTCGGTAATGCAAAACTTTTTCCTCATACTACTGCTCCAATAAATTAACTTTATACTCTACATTTCTTGTCATATTTGAATCTGTTTATGTACAATATTTCCGAGTTGTCCCAGAAAATTGTAGCTCGCTCGATCAGAACGCCAACTGAACTAAGAATGCAATATGTTGAAAACATTCTGTTTACTACCGATGTTTATAATTTAATTTATCTTAAAATTAAATTATCGCAGTTCATGAAGACTGTTTTCTTTGCGGCTCCATGTGACGAACTTATGCAACTTAATACTTCCATTTACATAGTGCGCATGATTATTTGAAATTCGCATTCTCGTAAAATATTTCTGTTTGAATTTCGTCAATCAACTTTGAGTGATTATATCATCCATTGGGCATATGCCTAGAAGGTGTAGAGACAAAGAGCGGTTTGATTTTTTCTAAATTGAGAAATTGATCAGATTCAATAGTTCCCAAAAAAGCGTAAGGACGGCTTGAATATAAAGTTGAATAAATAAGATGTAATTTACCTAAAATAGAACGTTTGAAGTAGGTGATCTGGTTAGTGAAAATTTTTAAGCTTATCGCTATAAAAGAGCGAAAAAAAGGACCGATGGCATTTACAAAAGCGGATATCCGAATGGAAATTCCATAATGATGCGGCATTTGACAGGCCAGCATTTTCGTACCGAACTCAATCCTAACTACGAACTTTTTAATGGAATAGACTGCCCGACGTCGTCAGATCTGCGCGAAATTCCTCGCACTTGCGTTACGCTTATCAAGTAATGCAATCCTTCGACGAAGTTAATGTTAAATCTTTGTTGTTGGTAATTTTTAGTTTTTTTGTTACATCCGCCATTCTGGAAAACCTTATTTTTTACGATGGTCAAGTGAACTTCGGCCCTAAATTATCTGTTTTTGTCGTTTCTTTAAAGTCTCATATTTCCGCCGTAGTTCAAATCAGGGTGTAGTACTTCTTGGCCTGTCTAACTAAAACGAAGTCTTTGATGAATAAGTACTTTTTACGAGCTCATATAACTTTATTTCATGGGATGTTATTTTAAATTATTAATAATTAATTTGTTGCTTTCAATCAAAATTTATTTATTTTGCCCTCAATTTTTAGTGAGCATATGTGTAGCAGGATTAACGATTTTTAAGGCATTAGGTCAAGGCGCATTTGGCGAAGTTTATGAAGGTATCCTGTACAACTATTCCGAAGAATCAAACGGTCTACCAATTGCAGTCAAGGTAAGTAAGATCCACTTGATAACAAGTCAATCGAAACGAAGATATAGCTCCGAATCTTTTAAGGTTTCTCACTGTAGAAAAATGAGCAATTAGCATAAGATAGCTGGCTCAAAATCATATTGCATTGAACACTTGGGTTTATCTCAAAATTTTAGCATGATTCTATTAACAATACTTCATTTTCTCATATTGTGGACAAACTTCAAATAGAGGTACTAAAATATAAAGCAACAAGCAAGTGATAATCAGATCATTGTCTTGATGCATAAACAGGAATTTCTTGGATTTAATACCAAAATCATTTATCGTTTAGAACTCAATTGTTCGTTTATTTCTCCAGACGCTGCCTGAATATGCGACAGATCAAGCTCAATTAGATTTCCACATGGAAGCACTAATAATGAGCAAATTCAATCATCCCAACATTGTACGATTTATCGGCGTTTGCTTCGAAAAGATGCCTCGATTTATAGTGCTGGAACTTTTAGCCGGAGGCGACTTGAAAAGCTTTCTGAGAGAAAATCGGTCTCGCGCAGTACGCTTATGTTTCACATTATTTTAGAAATATTTTAAAAAATCTTTACTCTTAATGTAAGTATATGATTTGTTCAATAATTCGTTTTTCACGTCATTTTATTTTATTTTTATTACTTTTATATTTTATTATCTGTTTTAGTATATCTTGCAATAACGAGTTTTTATCTTAAACCGTCTCAAGAAAAATTCCGTGTTGATCATCAAGGCAAAACGTTATGTATTTTCGACAGGGAGTTAATAGCAGCCTTATAATGTACGACTTGTTGCACATGGCACTCGATATAGCACAGGGTTGTCAGTATCTGGAAGAAAACCACTTTATACATCGAGATATCGCCGCTCGCAACTGTTTGCTGACAATGAAAAGTGAAGGAAGGATAGTAAAAATAGGTAATGAAAAATTGAAAGCAAACTGTAAAGGCATGAATTTTTCTAATGATCATTCGTTTCAGCCGATTTCGGAATGGCCAGAGACATATACAGGTTAGCCATTTGACCATAGATTTTAATCAATGTTGAAAAATCAAAGATTTAAGTCTTTAATGAAATTTTACATACTCAGAATTTAATGAAATTAATAGTTTACTTTTACTTATTCGCAGCATAAATGTACAGCTTAAGAATTCTGGGGTGTCACCCGAAATTTTTTCTTAAATGCTTTTTCGGGCTTAAAAGCGGCGGTCGCCTCGCAACACATAGGCCTGCGGGGTTGGACCCCCAGAATTCGATGAACTTCAAAAATCGAAAGACCCCCAGAATTGAATTTGTGTGCTATTTTTGGCAATTTTGCCCCATATGCACAACTTTTGACGTTCCTGGCGATGCTCTTTCTTTCTCAAACATGAAAGTATAACAATTTTTAAGGGAAGTTCAGTCATTTTGAACAAAATACGGTAAAAATATATATTGGGCACACACAAAAATTGATATTTTGAGGCAAAACATCGCTAAAAACGCCTAAAACAGCTTCGCAGCATAGTATAAGATAAAAATGCTATTTTTGCATATTCCGTTATGCTCCGGACATCAGATGAGCTATATTATATCGCAGAGCCGATTACTATCGTAAGGGAGGAAAGGCAATGCTACCTGTCAAATGGATGCCTCCGGAAGCATTTTTGGACGGTATTTTTACGACAAAAACTGACGTTTGGTCATACGGTGTTCTACTATGGGAAATATTTTCCATGGGCTACATGCCTTACCCTGGCAGAGGAAATCAGGAGGTAATGCAACTAGTGACCGCCGGTGGACGCCTGGAACAGCCGATCGGTTGTCCTTCGCAGATGTGAGTGCGAATATTCATAAACAAAAAATTTAGGATTCTTTATTGCTTTTACGCAGGACAGTGGGTTTCTACATTCAGTTATTAATTTTAGAAGCATCATTCATAACTTATGTTTTGGTGAGACGTGAAGAGAGAGCGATTCTGACGTAAATTTATTTAGGGAAATGTTTGTTACACACGAATTTTTGGTTTTTGTTGTTAAAGAGAAATTCTGCCTCTTCCAATACTCGTAAGTGTATAACAGCGATTGACTTCCTAAAATTAACTTGGATCCGCATCTACTTGCATGTCTAGTGCGGAATTAACTTAAATTTGATCGCGCTAGATTTCGTAACTTAACGAGTTTGAAGTTTCATAACGTTTGTAAAGTATGCTTTTCATGCCAGTCAATAAAGATAAAATCTGGAGGATTTTTTAAAATTTAAATACAGTCTGTTTTTTCGAATATTGTAAACATTTTATAAGATGTTTTCGTCTAAACGGTGGACTGGCGAGCAATACAATCGGCTTCCTCAATAAGTTAATATTATTGTTTGCTTCTAATCAAATTTTCCAGCTTTATTTTGATGGCTAGATAAAAGCGATAAATTTTGCAAAATATATGCTTTAGTGCTGAAATCAAATTAACAAGCGATCAACTTTTTAGCTATCAAATAATGACCGAGTGCTGGCACACAGTGGCTGATGACCGTCCCAAATTTGTTGCTATCATTGAACGATTAGGACAATGTATGCAGGACCCAGATATTATTCATATGGGAGTGCCGAATGGTCAACGATCTAATTTGAATAATTCAATTATGGTCTCAAGCTTTACCGGCTCAATTGATGCAAGCCGATCTCAAATTACGTCAGTTGCTCACGCCCCCGAACCAATGCCGACAGAAGGTAATTATTGAAAATATTAAGGCTCCTGTGCTTTTTCAGCTTAACTGGGCGGCTAGAAACCTTAAAATTTACCTCCACTCACATTTCTCGAAGACGTAAAAGTGAACGTTGTTACTGATAACTTCAACACTTTCAATTTTTCGAAAGGAAATTTCCAAAATTGCATTTCGCAGCTTGGGCCAGCTAAAGTGATTTCAATGTCAAAATAGCACATAATTAGTATAATTCGCATATGTCTATTGTCTTTCATATAAGTTTAGGCATAAGTTGTAAAAATTATCTCGGACAATAAGCTAAGAGATTGTCATTATACCATTGATCTGATAAATATAGTAAATCTGTCGGCTAATGTCGATAAGCATTCGTCGAACTTATTCATAAAGTTATGTGAAACAGACTATAGTTTATTCTTTCTCGATTTTAACCGGTTTCAAGTTTCATTTGCCTCAGCGTGTTATCAAAATTACTTCGTTCAAAACTTCGAAGAGATGCATCGTAGACTGCATTTTTTTAAATTTATTCATTTTTTGCTTTTTTCGAATTTTTCAGTTTCTATGCAGCACGTTAATCTCCGAGTCAAAAATGCTATTTCCAGAAAGACGTGCTTCACATTATTTTGTTTTTCTTCTTTTTTGTGAGACTATAAATCGAAAAATGCTAATGCAAGCGGGAAGCAGTTGTGCCTGCTTGCGAACTTTGTTACTCTAAATCAAAACAAATTTGTGAATTAAATAAAGATTAAGCTTTTCATATCATGTATTATAAAGCCTTATGTTAACTTTATTTTCTCAGAAAAATTCCAATATTCAGTTTAATTTTGCGTTTTCTGGACTATACTATCAACCCTCTGTGGGCGTAAGGGTTTGTGGGGTTCAGACCCCTCCCCAATCCGGTAGTGCCCCAAATTGATAAAACCCCAGAATAAAATTTTTGGTGTGCTTTTTTGGGGATTTTGCCAGTTTTACTCCATCGAGTCGAGACCAGACATGCACGTGCGGGGGAAATTTTCTTCAAAAGTGCTTCAAATCGATGAGAAACTGTGAAATAACGTTGTTTTAACGTCATTTAAGCATTTATACCAGTATTTCAGGTCAGTTTGGCTCAAAAAAGCTTTATTTTTTGACTTTTTGCAGACTGGTTGACCCCCCGCAGATCGGTCACGCTGTGCATCTATGGTCGAGACCCCTCAGAATCCGGCTGCTGCTCGTGTATGCTATCTACACCACCTGACCAGGCGGATAACTGCTTATTTTACTCACTGTCACTAGAACAAAAATGTTGAAGGCTTAAGGGAGCGACTGAGAATTTTATGTTATCAGTATGCATGAGCAGCGTCGAAAGTAGGAGGAAGTATGGAGGTCAAACAATTCTCAAAGAACAAAAAGGCCAAAATGCAAAAACGACGACATTTCTGACGCTTCTCATCGAAGTCCATCAGTTGGCATAAAAAATTGTGAAAAAATTTTAATATGGTATCTGCAAGGTTGTTTTATTCCGGGGTCCATACCGCCAAATATCCCACGCGCATGTAAATCTATCAGCGTTTATAAAACGAAATACAAAGAGTCAAAAGTGTATTTTGTTGTATGAAAGTTTTGGTTTTCCCAAAATTTAAGCTATTTCAAGCCAATGGCTGATAATTTACCATAAGAACTTTCTTATTGCAGGAACGGGTGTCCTAACGCACGCCTTCCCTCCCTATCGACCTCAGAACTCTGAATTTTTCACGCCTTCCGAATCCACATCGGCGAGACCATCGGCTACTTCGAGTTCCGATTGCGCCAGCGAATCGCTCTTGTCGCCGAACAGTCGCAACGGTTCGGATTTGTTGGAGGGCAAAAGTGTAAAAAGGAATCAAAGCAAGACGTTTTTTCAGTCGAATTTGCCGGAATTATGCGTAGATGAAGAGGACGTTTTCACGCCTAGTTCTAGTCACACTAGCAACACGGTTTTGCCGTTTTGCGACAGTCCAAGAGATTCAATGTGATCTTTTCTTATGTAATCTCTGTTTTAAAGTCTAATTTTTAAATTATATCTTGTTCGGTGCGGACAGCTTGAAAGAATGCGCTCTGATAAGGTCGGGTGCAGAAAGAAATCCTCCGCAGAAGGCAAACTTTAAATGACATTTTCTTGAGGTTTTCAATATTACACTATCGATTCATTGGTCTTTGTTTTTCATCTTGCTCGCTTTATTGTCAAAACTGGAAAATCGTAATGCCGATCGTTCCTGTCGAAACAGTCCTTCATTATAAACCGTGGAAATGTCTGACATAAAAAGAAAATTAAAAATGCTTAAGTTTATTTTCCTTTTTCAAAAAGCGCTTTTTACATGCCTAAGATATACTATTTAATAAGTTTTTGCCAGTAGTATGCGTTTTTTACTATGCAAAGTCTTGTTGTATATTTAAATTTTAGTGCTATTTTGTTGCATCATAATCTTATTAAGGTTCTGAAATTATTCGACAAAGTTCTTCATGTTACATCAGGTAAACGCATGAAAATTACACTCACTCATATATGCAGTTTTAAGCTCGTTAGTATAGAATACTTTTGCTGACCATGAAGCTTCAGCCTGAATAATCTCAAAATAAATGCCATTAGTACCAACTGACAATTAAGGTAAAGACTTTAGCAGAACAGTAGTTTCAAAATTATTTTCTATGCATCATATCACATTTTTAAATCGATTAGTACATTTCTTAACAATAAATTTGCAATCTCTCAAATTGTACCCTGCAGTTGCCCCAATAATACTGGTATTGTTTTTTGAGTAGTTGTCTTTTCTAGTTCTGTCTGATTATGATTATTCTAAATATTAATACCACCGCGCATTCCTTCAGGTTCTGTTTTTTGGCATCAAAAGTCTGCTCATATTTATTATTTGTATAAATGTCGTTGATAGTATTAATTGAGTATTGATTCTCGTTAATCGTACTTTTATCTGCCTTTATTTGTAGCTTTAATAATCACTTTTGATGATTAACATTTTCATCCTTAGCATAATGTTTCATTATATTTGTTGTATTTCATTACAGTTCGCCAGTGTCTAACTTAAATTTAAATTCTAGCATTATAACCCAAGAATTTTAAACTTTGACGATCCGAAAATTTTCAACTTAGCGCACTATGCTCTGCATGTGATAAGACCTTTCAAGCATGGTTGGTATGCAATAGTGTACGTACGCACGAAAAAATCGAGAAGAAATATGCAAAAACTATTCTTTCTTCTGAGCTGATTTGTCATTGAATTTTGTAAAACAGAATGCCTTATTTTCCAAAGTTTTGCTATATAATTCATAAGCTCAAATGGACCACTCCGGGAGTTGCTTCTCTGAGTCTGCTAAAGGAATCAACTTTGCGATAAAGAGTGGGGCTGAATTAGCTCGAATTTTGAGCTGGGCCGGAATAAATCAGCTTGTTGGCATATTTGTTACCGTCATGCTACTTTGGTGAAGTCGAAAATACTATTTCAACAAAATATCTGCAAATAAAGCCAAGGATTAGGAAATGAAAGAACAAGGCATTCCACGCACGACAAAACTAGATTTCGCGTAATAGATATGGGTAAGTACCTGCCTATCCGGAATGCTATTTCTAGTACTACGGGCTGCTTTACCTCTTTGTAGACCGCAGAATATACATATCTACTTGAATTTTTTCGTTGTTCAGTGGAGTCTACCTTTTGCTAATTTTCCCGGCATTTGCGTGCTTAGGTCTGGTCTTTTCTTGCGTCCATTGCGTAGCAGAGAATTAAAATCCATTTAAAAAGTAACTTTGCTTTGCATTCGCTTCAATTTTAGAGTCTAAGGATTTGAGCATTTTCTTTTACTTTCATTTGAACGCCCGGCAGATGATATATACCTATACGGTCACGTAATGCGGGAATATCTTAACAAAACCTGTCGATCGTTGTCTCATTTTTGCTTTCTAACAATTCGAATTAGTGTCTGCCATATTTACCCATTTGCAGCACTTCTTTTCATTTTGTTTTAAGTCCACCATACAATAATTTACTAACATTATCTTCGAACTACGAATTAAATAATGTCAAGGGCTCTGATGATTGATGAGCCGTAGTAAAGCTATTTCCATTAGGATCTACATGCATACACTGTATATGGATTTTGTGTATGAGCAGTTCAAAGCAGATGTTCAAACAGTAAGCTTCAAAATTACACGTGGCGCTATTGCTGCTTTTGACATGTCTTGTGCGTTCAACACTGATTGTGTACCTCCACCTTCGAAATACCCATATTATTTTAAAAAATTGTAAAGTCATGCTTATTTCTTACTTTATTTTAAGTATTATAGCCTCCCAGTGGCTGGAGACAACCCTTTCTCAACGAGTTAACAGGAAAATCAACAAGCCAGAACACCAAAAGTAAGTTGTAGTCTTACAAAACAAGTGCATAACGAAAAGTAACCACGGTGTCTGCGCGCTATTAGTCAGTTTCGCATAACTTCGTGCATAAATGTTTAAAATTTTCATTGATTGTAAGCCGAGGGTTGCGATAATTATATATCAGATAGATGCTATAATCGCAATCTGTCAGCTTGTTGCCGGAGATGCTTTTAAAATTTTTTACTGAACTTGTGTGGAACAGACTATAGGTACCTATAATATACAGAATGGGACGTTTTGGCGCAGCCGCTTTGGCGCAAGGACATTTTGGCGCAGGAACACTTTGGCGCGGCTGTTTTGGCGCAACAGTATGCTTCTTATAAAGGGATGTTTTGGCGCAAGAGGACCAGACGCGTACATTACATACACACGACGTGCATGCACAGTACAAAATCATTTCGGTATAGGTATGTACATACTAGCAAAGAAAAATGCTCCGATGGAACAAAAAAGGTAAATATACATGAATTTCCTCATTGTTAAGGATGTAAAAGGAGGGGACTAGTGAAAATTTCCCTATATGCGCAGAGGAATGTGCTAAACAGTTAGACTTCCCCTAAACAACGCAAAAATCGAAGTATATTCTGCGGCCTGTGAAAAATGAGGGTGTAGTCACAAAGTCACAAAACGTTCTCAAGTGTTTCGCAAAAGTGCATTGAAGACACTTAATCAATGTATCATTTATTTAATGAAATCTTGACCTTCCACAATGCTCTGGCGTAAAAGATAATAGTGTAAACTTTCCACTTACATGGCCAACTCAAAAGTCTGCATGAGAAACCACAAAAAATTTCTTCAAATCTTCCAAAATAAAATGATCAAAATACTCGCCATCGTAATCGAAATTACTATGGAAAATCTGTAAAACGCGCATAGGCCGCAGAATATACTTCGATTTTTGCGTTGTTTAGGGAAGTCTAACTGTTTAGCACATTCCTATGGCTTCTGCGCATATAGGTAAATGTTCCCTAGTCCCCTCCTTTTACATCCTTAACAATGAAGAAATTCAAGTATATTTATCTTTTTTCCATTGGAGCATTTTTCTTTGCTAGTTCCCTTCTTTTATTTAATATTTTAGGCCATATATCCATAGGTGGGCAGCGCCGAAATTCTGGGGATGCAAGTAGCTGAAGAAATTTCTTTTTCGTTTCGAACCCTTTACACTAAAATGATCACAGATCAAGAAATATTGCATTGAAAGAGAAAAAATTTTACCTTCTGAGATATTATAGCCCTCTACATTATAAAACCGATTGGACTGCACAGAAACCAAAATTGAGTTAGATAAGCTTCAGGACACACTAACAGTACAAAACCCGTATACTTTACACTTTTGTGCAAGAACCATTAGGTGTAAAGAAATTTTAAGCTCACATTCGTAATCTACAGCTCAGGAGCAACATTTTTGAAAAAAGATGGCCCTCCTGCAAATTGTTTGATACCCAATGCTCTGGGCGGAAAAGTGCTTCTCAGTGTAAACTTTACACTTGTGCTAATAACGCAATATTGGGTGTATAGGAACAAAATAAACTAGGATCTGTAACACTAAGGTCAGGGCACATTTTAAGCATAATTAGCATGTTCCGCCTACTTAGCGAAGTAGCTGAAGAAATTTCGTTTTTCGTCTCGAACCCTTTACACTAAAACGATCACAGATCGAGAAATATTGCGTTAAAAGAGAAAAAATTGATTTTTGAGATATTGTAATCCTCTACATTATAAAACCAATTGGACTGCAACAGAAACCAAAATTGAGAGTAGATAATGAAAATCATTCATAACCATTGGATGCTGGCGATTTCCGAAGTGTACTAGTCTGTTCTAAAAAGTCTTCTATGACTGACGAAGCTCAAAATGGCATAGTGTCTAGAAGGAACGCGAAAAGTTTGCAGAATAGTGGGTTTGATTTACATTTTGATCGTTTTTCTCCGATGGATCAAAGTTTTGGCGGTAGCTGCACGTGTTCATTTGGCTTTGACCCGCAAAATGGCTGCGACCTCCTAGAATTGTCGATTCGTAATAACTGTAAGAGAGAGTGCATTGTAAAGCGTTCTCAGCTCGTTTCGGCTTAAAAGTGTCAAAGTTTCGGCGCTTCGTGCCGTACACACATTTTTGACTACATTTCGTTGAATTTACTCGATTTTTTCAAATTCTTCGAGAATTTTTCATGTGTTTATGTTTTAGAAATAACGAGCATTGTCCGAAACGTCAAAAACAGTGACTTTTGACGTTGACCATAATCTTTTAGCCAAAAAGTCACTTATTTAAGAAGTTTTTGGGCCTGACTTCAAATTCCCAAGCTTTACATTTATGCATGTCGTCAGCATTAATTTAAATGATTGAATATTAGAAGCATGCAAAATAAGCAGCTCATTTTATGGTATTCAGAGAAGTTTCTGCGAAATTTTTTCATAGTGAAATGCGGACTATAGTCTGTTCCATTCCAAACGGCCTATTTTTGCTTTACAACTTGTTAGTGTAACAGAATATTTCACGCTTTAGGTTGTTGCGACACTTCGTTAGATGTGCTATGTGTTAAGCAAAGCACATTAAACAGCAGCAAGAAGAGTTTAAAGCAACCAGCCGCTACGAGAGCATAATTGATGAAGCCATTTGTGCAGTGAAAAAATGATACAGTAATAAGACATTAGCGAAAATGGGCCGTTTGGAATGGAATAGACTGTAGATGTATGAATTATGCAAAAAATAAATCAGCGATGAGGACGACGGGATTATGTCAGAGATATCGCAGCAAGTTTTATGCTTCTCTCCAATGCATCGCCATACGAACAAAACGTTGAAAAGAGCTTTTCTTTTCTAAACTCAAGTTTCTGAGTCACGAAGCATGCGAATCACTATGAGCTGGAAGCTTTTCGCACCAGAAAAATCAGAAGAACATTTTGCAGACTCCAGAATTCCATTTTTGTCACATCAAAATTGAAATAAATCGAAATTCCAATTTATATTCAATTTTCCGGATTTGACGCTAGCCAGCGTCTAATTACAACCATCGGAAAGTATTGTTTTTGACCCGTCTATCAAATTTTTTTTATATTTTTTTATTTAAAAAAATTCGAGTATAAAGACCCCATAATTTTCACCATGCCCACGATGCAAAATAAGTAGGATTATAGATAATGCCTTAGATAGCTTGTCCATGTTTGTCTTAATCAGACATTTAAATTTTGTCATCAAATTACACAAAAATAATTGCACCAAAATGACTGCGCCAAAACAGCTGCGCCAAAACGTTCTTGCGCCAAAACGGATGCGTCAAAACGGCCGCGCCAAAATGGCCGCGCCAAAGCAATCCTGCGCCAAAATGTCCTCGCGCCAAAACGGCTACGCCAAAACAGCCGCGCCAAAACGGCCGCACCCAAACGTCCTAGACCGTATAATATACTTGGGTACCATCAACTAAGTCCACCCCTACAGCAACACTGGGACATTTTTAGGAGGTGCAGTTTTCTTTAAAAGACAGATAATTATAAAACCCGATGTGCTCTTTTTTTACTTTACACTCAATACAAAGTGTGGGATGAGCGTTTAAAGTTTTGGCCTAACGTTATAACATATACAAACCTGTGACGGTTTTATCGGAGAGCAAGTAGACAACTCAGCTTGAATGCCCTATACAATTTAATGATATTTGTAGAGAACGAAATTCTATAGATGATGAATTTCTTTTGAATTTTGCATTTGTTTTCGAAGGAGAGTGTAAAGAGTGTAAAAATCTGGTTGTGTAAAGACAGATTTTGGTCGCTGTTTTACTTTTTTCTGTCTGCCAACAAGTGCGGTTATGAGTCCCCAAATATTTTTTCTGATCGAAATGTATTAGAACCCAAGGGCTACTTTCTGCTTACGTGCAAATTTTTTTACACTCAATGCGGAGTTAGATCTAGGGGTTTAAAGTTTACAATGTAGTGGATAGGGTAAAAAACAGGTTTTGTCTCAGATTTCTCCGCCAACTTCTCCACTTATGAGTCGAGACAAGTTGAATAGAATAAAAATAAAGTACGTTCCAGGGCTACAAATTGCAGCAAATAGCGTTTAAAAAACGCAATATTTAGTCACTATGGATGTCTAAAGTTCGAAATCAGGGGGTGTAACACGGGTTGAAAAAACAAGTTAACTCTCCTTTTGTGGTTGGTAATTGTCTCAAATAGGATGCGAAATTAACGTTTTTCATACACAAATGTACAAAAGTCAAAAACTACAAAGTGGTTCAAACCGAATTTCTTTACACCCAATAAGGAGATAGCTTCAGATTTTAAAGTTTATACTCTGCCGGTGTGCGAAAAAACACGTGCTTTTTTACCATTTTTTAGTTTGCCAACGTCGCCGGCTATAAATCAAGAGCGCAAAGTATACTTAAAAAAATGCGCCTTGAAGGTTTCACATCGCATTCGGACGAGTTTCTTTAAACTCAATACTGAATCAGGAGTGAAGGTGTAAAGTTTAAACTCTGGTGTAAAAAAACACGCTCTTTGCTGATTTGTTGTCAACGAACTTCTCCGGTTATGAATCGGGTTGTGCAAATTATTGTAAAATGGAAAGTACATGTCGGTGCTTAAAAATCACACCTGGTCGCGATTCTCGATACTGAATATGGAGTTATTTCTGGAGGTGTAAGGTACCAGCTCTATCGTTAAAAAACGGGTTTGCAGTTATTCTTTCTGTTGAATTCTCCGGTTGTGACTTGGTATGTCCGGACTAATGTAAAAAATAAGGAACGTCTTACGGGTTAGGAAATGCAGTTTGATGAATTCCCCTACACTCAATACATAGTTCGTCTTGGAGGTGTAAACTTTAAATTCTGGTTGAAAACACGTTTCTGCTTCAGCTTTGCACTTTAACTTCTTCCATTATAAGTTGAAATATGATTTCAAGTCTGGGAATGCTTTACGCTTAAGGGTCACGTGTTCTACTGGACGAATTAGTTTGCACAGAATATAAGTGTAAAGTAGTTTACACTAAAGGTTTATTTTGCTCCCAGAGTGTTGTGAAGGTTCAATTTTTTTGTAAAATGTTATTCGGAACATCAGGATTACAAATGAGCTCTTAGACATTCTTACTGAAAATAAACTTTTGCTACAGAGCATGGCCGAAGGTCAAGTTTTTTTTTAAAACATAGGGAATTCTCCGTACTATCAGGATTATGAAGTTGCTGCAATTTGCTGCACACCCTCTAGTTGTGTAAACTTTATACTTCAGGTCAACTTCAGGGCCAGGAAGTCGTATGTAGGTCGTACTATAGTCTGTTCCATTCCAAATGGCCCATTTTCGCTGAAGTCTTACTACTGTATTATATTTTCACTGCACAAATGGCTTCTTAGCGTATCGCCTGGTTGCTTTAAACTCTTCTTATTGATGTTTAGTGTATTTTGCTTAACATGTAGCGCATCTAAAAAAGTGCCACAACAATCTAAACCACATAAAAGTTTAGCTACAGTAAAAAGTCGTAAGGAAAAATAGGCCTTTTGAAATGGAACAGACTATAGCTAAGTTTTTTACAAACTTTTCGATGTAAAATCAGTATTACAAATCTACCATTGTTTTTTGTTACTCAATGGCTGTGTAAAGTTTGAACGGAAAATAATTTTGTGTTCAAAACGTGTAAGAGATAACTTTTTAAAAACTGTTATTAATCATATCATGATAACGAATTAGAAAAGAAGTCTTGTTTGCAATGTAGACGTTGATGTGAACAAGCAATTTTGTTTCCAGTGTTGTACAAGTGTTATATTTCACTTGGCAAGTTAACTATGAGTTTATTAATATTTACTCAAATTATTCTAATTAAAAGTAGGGTACTAGCAAAGGAAAATGCTCCGATGGAGAAAAATACTTGGAATAGAGGATTATTAAAGATATAAAAGGAGGGGACTAGGAAAAAGTCACCTATATGCACAACAAATCATAAGAATCTGATAAAAATCAGAATTTCTCTAAGCATCAGAAAAATCGAAATATATTCTGTGGTCTCTTAAAGAGAAAAATTATCGCGATAATTGTTAAAGAATTTTTCTCTGCAAATATGGTATTAATCCACATTTACTAATATTAATTCATTTAATTCAACAGACAAGTTTACGAAATGTATTACTTTCTTCAAGCAAATAATAATTACCTTTATCCTATTGTTGGTATTATTACCCTAAAATTCTGATTGGCAATTAAGTAAAAAAATTATCTCGATAATTTTGGTTGGCGCTAGATAGAAAAGCAACAGCAAGTGTCTATATAGTCCTATCATCATGAAACATTGCCATTTAAAAAAATTTCAACATTTTTAAAAGTATTTTAACGCTCAAAGTTCGTAGATAATACACTGTCGTTTGCATAAGACTAAGAAATGGTTAGCAAAAATACTA